>JASEVX010000003.1:71857038-72457038 GCA_031761405.1 Serripes groenlandicus
CGGTATACGGCTATTACAATATAGTATCCGGTATACGGACTATTACAATATAGTATCTGGTATTACGGGCTATTACAATACAGTTTCCGCTCTACGGCTATTGCAATATAGTATCCGCTCTACGGCTATTACAATATAGTATCCGGTATACGGACTATTACAATATAGTTTCCGCTCTACGGCTATTACAATATAGTATCACGGTATACAACTATTACAATATAGTATCCGGTAGTACGACTATTACAATATAGTATCCGCTCTACGGCTATTGCAATATAGTATCCGGTATACAACTATTACAATATAGTATCCGGTATACGACTATTACAATATAGTATCGCTCTAACGACTATTACAATATAGTATCCGGTATACGCTATTACATATAGTATCAGCTCTACGGCTATTACAATATAGTATCCGCTCTACGGCTATTACAATATAGTTTCCGCTCTACGGCTATTACAATAAAGTATCCGCTCTACGGCTATTACAATATAGTATCCGGTATACGGCTATTACAATATAGTATCCGCTCTACGGCTATTGCACTATAGTATCGGTATACGGCTAATACAATATAGTTTCCGCTCTACGGCTATTACAATAAAGTATCCGGTCTACGGCTATTACAATAATAGTATCCGGTATACGGCTATTACAATATAGTATCCGGTAATACGCTATTACAATTATAGTATCCGCTCTACAGGCTATTACAATATAGTTTCCGCTCTACGGCTATTACAATATAGTATCCGCCTCTACGGCTATTACAATATAGTATCCGGTTTACGGCTATTACAATATAGTATCCGGTATACGGCTATTACAATATAGTATCCGGTATACGGCTATAACAATTATAGTTTCCGCTCTCGGCCTATTACAATATATTATCTGCTCTACGGCTTTTTACAATATAGTATCCGGTATACGGCTATTACAATATAGTTTCCGGTTATACGCTATACAATATGGTTTCCGCTATACGGCTATTACAATAACCTCCCCTTATCGATCTATGACTAATATTATTATTATTAGGTAATCCTAGCATACTTGATTCCAATCGGTCTTGCTGCCGTACACATAGCCATATTTCCTGGTCAATACGATCGCTGGGCAATATGTTGTCTTTAATCCTATTTGAAAACAAACGTTCACATTCCTGCGAAAGTTAACGTATTGACACGTGTTTGACGTTTTACATGAGTTCACGCACGTCATGAGGTCACCCGGCACTGTTCCAATTGACATCAAATTAGTATTTCGTTCTAAATCTAAATAATATCCAAAATGAACATCTTCCAATATGGTCCCCTGCGCTCTGGGTCACGAAGGATATTTCACAAAGAGTAAATAGCAGATATAAGTATCGGGTAGGATGTTTTTCCATAGCTTTAGATACTGTTTATCGTATCAAAATCTGCAAACAAATCAGTTAGTTACCATTGTCATAACATAACATAACATAATCAAAATGACAGTTACATAAGTTCATACAAAGAGAGAGAGAGAGAGAGAGAGAGAGAGAGAGAGAGAGAGAGAGAGAGAGAGAGAGAGAGAGAGAGAGAGAGAGAGAGAGAGAGAGAGAGAGAGAGAGAGAGAGAGAGAGAGAGGAGAGATGAGAGACGAGAGAGAGAGGAGGACGAGAGAAAGAGAGAGAGAGAGAGAGAGAGAGAGAGAGAGAGGAGAGAGAGAGAAGAGAGAGAAGAGAGAGAGAGAGAGAGAGGAGAGAGAGGAGAGAGAGAGAAGAAGAGGATGAGATGAGGAAGAGAGAGAGAGATAGAGACAGAGATAGAGCGAGAGAGAGACAGAGACAGACAGGGAGAGAGAAGAGAGGAAGAGAGAGAGAGAGAGAGAGAGAGAGAGAGGATGAGAGAGAGAGAGAGAGAGAAGAGATGAGAGAGAGAGAGAGAGGGAAGACAGAGAGAGAGAGAGAGAGAGAGAGAGAGAGAGGAAGAGAGAGATAGAGATATAGAAACAAGAGAGAGGAGAGAGAGATAGAGATATAGAACAAGAGAGAAAGAAAGAGACAGACAGAGAGAGAGATAAAGAGAAAGAGAGAGAGAGAAAGATAGAGAGACACAGAGAGAGAGAGAGAGAGAGAGAAGAGAAATCACGAGAGAAAGATAGAGAGACAGAGGAGAGAGATGGAGAGACAGGAAGACATAGGAGAGAAAGAGAGAAGAGAGAGAGAGGAGAGATATAGAGGAGAGAGAGAGAGAGAGAGAGAGAGAGAAGAGAGAGAGAGAGAGAATACAAGAGAGAAAGAGAGACACAGAGAGAAAGAGAATAAAAGAGAGAAGAGAGACAAAGACAGAGAGAGGAGAGAGATATAGAGAGAGAACACGATATGATACAGCCAATATTTCAAAGCGATCAATTTCCGCAGATTATCATATTTTCTTATTGTCTGAATATATTATATTTTCCCTCCAATATGTGCAAAGCTGTCCCGACGTTTCAGAAACTTTGTGAAAGGGAGAAATTGCTAAAGAAAAATAAAATCTCCTTTACCTTATGATTTTAAAAAGTGTTTTAAAACAGACGAATTTGAAGATATCGTATCAAGCAAACGTTTAAAGCACCGATACGTTCGAATGTTCAGTTAAACATCCTATCTCGTAGCACTGATAGGTCGAATGTAGCTTCACGTTGTTTGTTAGTATACTTATGCAAATTTCATATTTTATTTTCCAATATTATCAATTACAGACTTAGCTTATTTTAAATAAACTTTTAACTTATGATAGAAACAACATATATTGGTTTTGCTTCAATTCTCTGATTTTACCATACAAACCAAAAAAGACAAAAAAAAGAACGTGTTGCAAATGCGTTTAACGAATTAGTAAATGCACAAAGTCTCAGCAAAGCCGTCACTATCCGCCTGTATATAACAGAATGTAGCATAGTGCCTTAGTGGTTTGTCCCATAGATAGACAATACGTATGTAGTATAGTGGTCTGTCCCATAGATAGACAAAACTTATGTAGCTATGTGTTTGTATAAGGGGATTCTTATACTGCATTGCTATAGAGCTAGCTTTTATAGCGACGTGGTAGAGTGTTCGCCTACGGACAATAGGTCCCAAGTTCGAGCCCTGTTCAGGTCGGACTCTTTCAGTTGGGTTACATTTTAATATGTAGAGTATGGTGGTCTGTTCCATAGATAGACACTAATTCTCAATTTGATATGACTTGCTACTACTCTAAAAACCAAAACCTTACTGAATAAATCATGGATGAAATAGCTCACAAACATGGTTTGACCAGTACAGAGGGTGTTTTTACAAGGTGAGCACTTTTCACCAAGTCACCACAATAGTGACCCTATCACAATAACTCCCACACAAAATAGTCCATGTAATCGAACGACGTTTATCGATTTACGGTGATGTTTCATCTGGGTACAGTCTCACCGGAGTCTTCACGTTCCACCTCAATGTTATATTATGTAATATTCCGTATTTATATTTCTTCATGCAAACAATTAGAAACTGTTAAGCCAGTGTTATAAAGTCAATAAGAGCCTGGCAGACAGGGTTCAGTATTATTCGCGGGATCCGTTATTGCTTGACCAGGTGTTGTAAAGTCAATAAGAGCCTGTCAGACGGGGCTCAGTACTATTTGCTGCCAAAACGGGAATCGCTATTGCTTGACCGGCCGCATAATCCTTCTTTTTAAACATTCACATACAGATAAGTGAGCCGTTCCGCGAGAAAACCAATATCGTGGACTTTGCGTTTGGTATCGACCCGGATCAGCCTAAGCATGCCGCGAAGGATAATCCGGGAAGACACTGTTCGCATCCCGTGAATTTTCTGTTTCAGGAATCATTACTCTATACCTCTATCCCCCTGAGACAGAAAATGTCGGCCCGGATTAGTCTGCGCGGACTGCGCAGGCTAATATGTGTCGATACATTATGTTGGTTTTCTCGTGGAACGGCTCAAATGACAAAATGTCTGTTGAAGTTCAAGTAATGGCCCTTAAAGTTTTCACAAAGTGATCAAGACATTCGAGAGAATTTATTTCTTTCATAATAGATAGTTCGGTTTTAACGGGCAAAATGTATCACTCCCGAACAAAAAGCTTATCACAATATTGACTTTACGATATATCTATCACCTATCGGTTTATAATCATGAACTCTTGGAAACTATTATGAGATGAGCAGCGCCATGCACAAGGGTGTCTTATTGCACATGCGCACAGAAAAGACCACTTTTGATTTGTAAGCCATTCAGACATTGTGTTACTCTTAAACAAGGAACACACGAGAACGCGTTAATTCAGAATGCTCGGTTAAACATGAGCCCTGAGTTATATACTTTGTAAAACGATCAAGACTTCGAAAGGTTGCTTGTCTTCTGGATAGCTTAAACTTCCATGGCGGCCTGTTAAAGAGTGTGTGGAGTGGGACCCGGGGTCTGAAAAAGATTATATGGGTTGGGACTGGGGGGTCAACACTGTCGACGTCCATACTCTACTGTGTTTATTACACGGCACGTGCTCGGATTATCCAGTGGTCAAAATGCCCTCAGTTTGGATTCCCATGTAAAGAATTGCTCTCATCATTTGCATGGCCAGTAATTGAATGTTTGGATGATAAGCACAACAAATCAGGCCGGAATGTTAACCCTCAATCCGGTGTACGCGAATTTAAACAACAGTTGCATTTGCCGTTATAACGACTAAGTTTAACCATTTCCCACACATATACGCTTTCTTATGCCTCTGCAGCACACGACTTTTGGAAAGATTGTGAAAAAAGGGAAATTGCTCAAAACTTGCCATTTCTCCTTTTTCAACAGTAAATATACATTCATTTTTCAGTGTTTTGCCTTGATGTTTTCGAATCCGTCTGGTGCAGATTTGTTGTATCTTGGAAAGGGGGTTCCTCTGAATTTGCGAAACAGTGCGGACCTTGATTAGTAGATACATTCTAACAGTGTAATCGTGGTCTATATTGCTCGCTTTTTGTGCACCAATTTATAGCAAAAACTACGCCATGTGTTCTAACACTTTTAGCGCAGAGTTTCTTAAAGTAAAAACTCTTCCATGTTCAAAGTCAAGCGACTCCATAGAACATGTAATTACATTTTTTGAGTATTTTAATAACTAAAAGACAAACAATGCTGACTTCAGGTGAGACAGCTCGTTATGAGCTGAATCATCTGAATATGTTTGGTTTGTAAAAACCTCAATATTGCATTGGCGCTAAAAGAGTTAAAAAAAAACCTATTCAAACATAATGGTAAGGGATAACTGAGAGAATGTTCAATACATTACGGCACTTTAACATCGTTTTTCAAAGAAAACAAATAAAACATTTAAAGGGGTTATTTATAACATGCTAATGGCTTATTGATTTTCTAAAAGTTGAGCTTTTGAAATAATACATTATTTTGAATAACAAATCAACTTCTGATCATCCAAAGTATTATATTTCTGACATCATATAGCCAATTTGATAATGGGTAGAACGCTATTTTCAGTACATACATAAAACCCGACACCAATAGCCACACATACGTACATGTATGTTAATGTTAACTGGTGGACAATATAGACGCTGTAAACCTAGGAATTCACCCATTCAAATATAACAACAGAGTGTGTGGAATAGCTCGCCGTTTTGTTTTATATGATTCTTTACGCCATTTTACAACTTGACCGTGTTGTATAATAGCGATAGAACACTTAATCATGATCCCTGTGTTAACAAACCAGTACCAGGCTAAGACAAGTGCCGTGCCCAGGTGAACTCAACCATGACGGCCATGAGCGGGAGTAAACCCTTCCTAATCTCCAACGCTAACAATTCAGCCACGGCGAATCCCTAAATAAGGAATATCGTTTAAACACGGTTATAGTATGTTTTAAATTGCTGACAATAATGACGATGTAAAACTACGAATCAATAAATAGAATAGCACCTGCATCTACGATATACACATGTTCACGTGTAAATATTGTTTCGATGTTTAAATCTTCTTGTTGTCAGGTGGTAAATCTCCGAGTGGATTTAGCATGTCTAATAAGCAAATATTCGTGTCGTTATAAATCATCAACGGGGGGCGGGGGGGGCGGGGGGGGGGGGGGGTGGGGGGTTTCTATGATTGTTGTATTGGTATTTACGCCGCTTTCCACATGTTTTCAGTTTTATCACATCAGTCCATTTATCCTGAAGCGAGTCAGTCGAATCTTTAACCCAACAACCCTGATCGCCAAGGAGGGAAAGCCAGAACTACAATATTTAAAGAATTTGGAATAGCCGGGCCGGAAGCGACCTCCCGCACCCGAGACGGACGCTTTACCACTACACCACAAAGTAGCGAGGAAGGTAACGGGTACGAACATTTCGATTGGATACTCTAGGCCCATTTATCTGTCAATAAACCTAACGTAGTAGTATCGTCTATTCTTTATATTCATAAATGATTTGATTACATACTTAAATTACAATAATGAACATGGAATATTTGTATCTAATGATATTAATGATTTAAGTGTTTTATTATTTGCCGATGATGTATCTAGTTTTGTTGAAACTGCTGTTCAATTACAAAGGCAGATAAGCCGAATAGAAACATTCAGTAGTGGAATAAGTCTCAAAATCAATATTGATAAAAGTAAAATTGTTGTTGGCCTGCAGCCTGCCATTGTTAGCACCCTATAACGCATTTTAGGGGTGAGATTGCACCAGAAAAATAGTTCATGATGGATTCAACAAAACTGCATTTAAAAGGGAAATATCCCACAAAAAAGATCATTATAATGCTGTTGGAACATCAGTGAAAAACTTAAGGCGTGGAACTTCAATATAAGTTTAACAAATGCTTAAAAAATAATGCGCCGAAAGGTCAAATATGGAAGCTTATGAAAAAAATGAATGGTTAACAAAGAAGGCGCGTGACAAACGCAGTGGCGGATTTACCTCGGGGAGGGGGACCCGTAGGACCCGAGCGACGAAAAATATATGGTAAACAACGAAGTCGCGTGACAAATGCAGTGGCGGATTTACCGCGGGGCCCTCAGGCGTTTTTTGTTTACCATTAATCGTTCAATATACCTAAAGGAGTAGTATTGTCGGTTCGAATATTTCAGTTTTAGTTTTAACTTCCTTTTCTACATCGACTGCGAAACAATTTTTCAGCGTAGATACCTGCTTCCTTGAGTCTTTATTTCGTCGTTGGCGTGGAAGAAAGAGGAGAACCATTGATCACGATTATGATTGTCCCTGATAAATATCCAGGCAATGAATTAATGCAAAACGAATAGAATCATCGTGTACGAATATTTCTATTTGACGAGAGCCCTATTCACCCAATCCTTTATTATTTGACTGGTGGCTCAAGAAAGCATATCTCTTGCGTATTCATGAAGAAAGAAGATACCAACTGTCTGACACTATCAATAACCGAAGCACTGAAAGTACTGGTGGGACGGTTTGTGTTGGTATTCGTAAGTTAAGGTCAGACAGGCGGTTGCATGTGTATGAACACAAGATGTCACTGGAACAATTTAAACGAAAACTTTGTTAACGGTCTAGCTGGAGTCCGATATAATATCCAATCGTTATGCAATTTAGTCAGAGTGTTTGTGTGGATCGCCTGAGATTAAAAAAAAACAATGTTAACAGATCAGTTCTAAGGAAAACCTTATAAATACTATAGAAGGCATATTGTATAGCAAGCAATCATGTAAATAAGTCTTCATTATCCAATGGCTAAACATTTCGCGTAAAAATCCTCTGTGCTTAAGATTTCAGAAAAAGATTCATTGTTTAGGATCAGATCTTGCTAGGTAAGAAGGTGTGATTAAAACCTTCAGGATGAGTGCAACAGGGATTAAAGGATCAATTATCATAATTGTATCTTACAGATTATTAAAAGTAGAACAAATGTCGATTTGAGCAATTATACTGCCTTGAAAGTTATTTAAGTTTTGTAACACAGGTGAGCGAAATAGGACCATAATGGTCATCGTGTTTATTAATAATTTTAAAACTACGTAAATTGCCTTTTTTTTACCATAAATGACTATCAATTAATTGTGTTTACATCCTGCAGATTTTCTTCCCGTGTTGGATTATTAACACCACTCCTCACACGAGCATTGCAAACTTGGCAGTGGTTATAATGGAATCTGGTCTGAATATTGTTGACATAGTCAATTCAAAATCCCATTGGCATACTCAAATTAAACTGCCTTTTCAAAGTGACTAACCTCATTGGTAAAGGATTCATATATGCAAACATCTCTTGTGTACATACACATGCAACAGCCTGTCTGAACTTAATTTACGAATACCAACACAACCGTCCCACCAGTACTTTCAGTGTCTTAATCACATCATCTTTAGGCGGTAAATCACTCCGCTTGGAACTATTTGTTTCGGCTGAGCTGCCAGTGTAATTAGGAACGTGGTAACTCCGAAAACCCGTTTATTAATTGTGTAATTTAATGATTCTGGAACGGAAGTCTGTCAACAGACGTCCCAATTATATAAAGAAATCACAAACACATAAGAACATTTAATATTAACCATACTTTTGCAGCAAATACAATATTCATAGCTTTTTACATGAACTTCAAGATTAGTCTTCAAATCTATAAACGTACACTAGAGAAGTTGTATATTCGGGTACGAACATTTCAAATTGACCGTCGCCATCAACATCGGCTATGGCCAATTGACCGACCGTCCCGTCTCCCTTGAATATTGTCGTTTTGTTGTACTGCCAGTTATTTTGGTCGTCGTCGCTTAGGGGCGTTAATAAGTAGGCGTTACCATCATCATCACCAGCTAGAGCTATGATAGGCTTTCTGAAAAAGAAATTCTACTTAAAATCTCTCAACCTTGAGGTGCTAATGTAGGAGGGTCGGTTTCTGCTAATTTTGAATTAGCTTGATTGGAAATACAAATAGAATCATAAAAGAAAATGCCGAGATTTGAACAAGCATTATACTAGTTTCATATATATTGTGTGCTTAATTTTTAAACGCTTCTGTTCTAGCAGAAAAATGAAAAAGGTGAATAAATAACGTGACCCCGGATGGACCAATAATTACAAATTAAAAAAATCTTTTGAGTTCTACCTATTGCAAAAGTGATGTCAAAATCAAAGCAATTTATACAGTTTTATACATAAGCCAGAAGGTCTAAATATCAAGAAACCCAATATGTATTAATATGTATAAGGCTTGAAAAATGATAATTTGACGTTTCAAGGTATAAAGCATGATAATAGAACACTCGAGAGAGATTCGACGATACGCTTGTCTTATTCAACAGCTTAATACGTTTCGTATTAAAGTAATATTACAGTACACAACCGACTACTGTTCCATAATAAGTATAAATGTTTTGATCCTAAACGTGCTAGTACTGCAACTGGAATCATCCCTCGGACGCATTCTTAAGCACATGGGGAAGTCTTTGATAACATATTGATACACTGTATACTGAGATTACATCCCGCATATGGGCATACTGATCTGTGTCTAGATTGTTAACAAATGAACGCAGTATAACGTGTGTTACGACACATGAAACAACATTTACGTGTACTGTTTTGCACGTGTTTCAAATACAATAACATAACGAATGTAGACAGAGATCAGAGAACATTGGTGCAGTCTAATAGTGGTCCATATTGTCCACTACTAATGAATGAACATGGAGAAAAGACTTACCCATACTAAGAATGAATTAATGAACATGTAGAAAAGACTAACCCATACTAAGAATGAATTAATGATTATGTAGAAAAGACTTACCCATACTAAGAACGAATTAATGAACATGTAGAAAAGACTAACCCATACTAAGAATGAATTAATGAACATGGAGAAAATACTTACCCATACTAAGAATGAATTAATGAATATGTAGAAAAGACTAACCTATACTAAGAATGAATTAATGAACATGTAGGAAAGACTTACCCATACTAAGAATGAAATTAATGAACATGTAGGAAAGACTAACCCATACTAAGAATGAATTAATGAACATGGAGAAAAGACTTACCCATACTAAGAATGAATTAATGCACATGCAGAAAAGACTCACCCATACTAATAATGAATTAATGAACATGTAGAAAAGACTAACCCATACTAAGAATGAATTAATGAACATGGAGAAAAGACTTACCCATACTAAGAATGAATTAATGAACATGTAGAAAAGACTTACCCATACTAAGAATGAATTAATGTACATGTAGAAAAGACTAACCCATACTACGAATGAAGTTAGGATTAATCAAGGGTTATGATACCAGTTGCGTACACAATTGATCGACTTGCGTTGAAAGGCATTTGCGACCGGTGTAGATCCATACAGTCAGTGCACCCGCTCAGTCTGATCTGGCTCTACACTGTTCGCCAGTTAGTCATGGAACGTTTCAAGATACTTCTGTAAAGTAGTTCACATCACATTTCCTTTCTACACGTGTTATTATGGGTAAACATACTTCTGTAAAGTAGTTCTCATCACACATTCTTTCTACACGTGTTATTATGGGTAAACATACTTCTGTAAAGTAGTTCCCATCACATATCCTTTCTACACGTGTTATTATGGGTAAACATACTTCTGTAAAGCAGTTCCCATCACATATCCTTTCTACACGTGTTATTATGGGTAAACATACTTCTGTAAAGTAGTTCCCATCACACATTCTTTCTACACGTGTTATAGTTGGTAAACATACTTCTGTAAAGTAGTTCCCATCACACATTCTTTCTACACGTGTTATGATTAGTAAACATACTTCTGTAAAGTAGTTCCCATCACACATCCTTTCTACACGTACTATAATGGGTAAACATACTTCTGTAAAGTAGTTCCCTATCACATCGTTTCTACACGTGTTAATTATAATTGGTAAACATACTTCTGTAAAGTAGTTCCCATCACACATCCTTTCTGCACGTATTATTATTGGTAAGCATACTTCTGTTAAGTAGTTCCCATCACACATTCTTTCTACATGTGTTATAATTGGTAAACATACTTCTGTAAAGTAGTTCCCATCACACATCCTTTCTACATGTGTTATGATTGGTAAACGTACTTCTGTAAAGTAGTTCCCATCACACATCCTTTCTACACGTGTTATGATTGGTAAATATACTTCTGTAAAGTAGTTCCCATCAAACATCCTTTCTACACGTGTTATAATTGGTAAACATACTTCTGTAAAGTAGTTCCCATCACACATCCTTTCTAAACGTGTTATAATTGGTAAACATACTTCTGTAAAGTAGTTCTTATCACTCATTCTTTCTACACGTGTTATGATTGGTAAACGTACTTCTGTAAAGTAGTTCCCATCACATATTCTTTCTACACGTGTTATAATTGGTAAGCATACTTCTGTAAAGTAGTTCCCATCACACATCCTTTCTACACGTGTTATGATTGGTAAACATACGTGTCGGTTGGTTTTCGTGGAGCACTGATCAGATATTGTTTAGACTCGCGACTAGCAGTATAATGGATAACAAATGGGTAGTGTACTTGTTTGATTTCATGTGAACAGTAAATGGTGATCCTGGTGCCCCTCTGCCTTTCATTTGCTTCTGTGGCGAATATCCGAAGGATATGACATGGCGTTGAAATGTGCCCGTCCTGCCAAGACAAAACAAAAAGAGAAAAAGAAAAATGATATTCCATAAAACGCTATATCCAAATTATCAGTTGTTCGAGAAAACCCCATATCCAAATTATCAGTGGCTCGAGTAAAATGCTATATCAATATTACCAGTGGTTCGAGTATACGCTATATCCAAATTATCAGTGACTCGAGTAAAACGCTATATCCAAATTATCAGTGGCTCGAGTAAAACGCTATATCAATATTACCAGTGGTTCGAGTATACGCTATATCCAAATTATCAGTGACTCGAGTAAAACGCTATATCCAAATTATCAGTGGCTCGAGTAAAACGCTATATCAATATTACCAGTGGTTCGAGTATACGCTATGTCCAAATTATCAGTGACTCGAGTGAAACGCTATATCCAAATTATCAGTGGCTCGAGTAAAACGCTATATCAATATTACCAGTGGTTCGAGTATACGCTATATCCAAATTATCAGTGGCTCGAGTAAAACGATATATCCAAATTATCAGTGGCTCGAGTAAAACGCTATATCAATATTACCAGTGGTTCGACTATACGCTATATCCAAATTATCAGTGACTCGAGTAAAACGCTATATCCAAATTATCAGTGGCTCGAGTAAAACGCTATATCAATATTACCAGTGGTTCGAGTATACGCTATGTCCAAATTATCAGTGACTCGAGTGAAACGCTATATCCAAATTATCAGTGGCTCGAGTAAAACGCTATATCAATATTACCAGTGGTTCGAGTATACGCTATATCCAAATTATCAGTGGCTCGAGTAAAACGCTATATCCAAATTATCAGTGGCTCGAGTAAAACGCTATATCAATATTACCAGTGGTTCGAGTATACGCTATATCCAAATTATCAGTGACTCGAGTAAAACGCTATATCCAAATTATCAGTGGCTCGAGTAAAACGCTATATCAAATTGACAATATTACCAGTGGTTCGAGTATACGCTATATCCAAATTATCAGTGACTCGAGTAAAACGCTATATCCAAATAAGCAGTGACTCGAGTAAAACGCTATATCCAAATAAGCAGTGACTCGAGTAAAACGCTTAATCCAAATTAGCAGTTGCTCGAGTAAAACTCTATATCTAAATTATCAGTTGTCGAGAAAACCCCATATGCAGAGTGTTGGATTTAAAGTGTATACGATTAACATAGATTCTAGTTAAACAATACATTATAATTATCAGATGCTCGAGTTAAACGATATATTTGAATTATCAGAGCTTCGAGCCAAACGAGTCATCGCGAATCCACTGTACTAATATTTCCCAGGGATACAATAATGATGAACTAGGTTATAAGCACAGACGGTAACGGCAATGCCTGTCAACCCAGGGGTCGTGAGCTCGAATCCAAGTTCGGCCATTCATTCTGACATACCTAAAGTCCTCAGCTGACATACCTAAAATCCTCTGGTATTTCGTAGATGTTGACTGTACCGTTATCACCATTTGAAGTCACCAAGAGATCTACTTTACCGTCACCATTCATATCTTCTATTTTAACTTCAAATACAGCACCTAGTGTGGCGTCTATTATTCTAGATTGTATCTGAAAATGGAAACAAATGCGTAGCCTGTTATGATAGGTTAACCCATAGTTTTCACATGTAGACGCTTAGTGAAGCAACTTCAGGAGATCATTTTTGAGCCATATTACCTGTTGCCACACTATTTCAACTAATTGAATAAGTTATACGTACATTTAGTGAGATATTACATACTTCTGGTTAGATGTTGCCGTCGTCTGTTGCAAATGTGTTGTATTAGGGTATGAGTTTATTATACACACTTTCAAATTTAAAGCTTTTTCAAAACCACTGTAATATCTCGCCAGACTCGGGCATGGTTACCAGGCGCTGGGGTTAGCTATCCACGTTATTTTATTTTATCACTGGTTACTCTTGGTTTTCCGCTTCTCGTTTAGAATGCCTTATTACAAATGTCCTAAACATATACGCTATTGTGTATACAGTTTCTATGTTTTGCACATTCTTTACTTTACCATCATTGATCAAATGGTTCTCCGACATGAGCAGTTACGCCATCTTATTATTTTTATTAATATACAACAGAAATGCATAATCATCGTCTTAACGGATATCAGAATATTGGAATTGACTAAGCAAATGTGTTATATTGTAATGGTCGCCTTTATTGGCGGTTTTAAAACCCCCGATAAATACGCTATATTGATTTAAGGTCGATTTTCGTATGTCGTGACCTTTATACCTTTGTTTGGTCGGTCCATTTTCCATCGGGGTCGAGGGTCCAATAAACAGAAAGACTCTGTGAGAAGAACTGAGCAGTAACAATGGCGTGGAGTGGTCCGGATGTTGTATTTAAAATTGCATATTGAAAGAAAATGTCCGGTCCATTCCCTAACACGTGGGGTCTCCATGGAGATGTAAAGGTTCCGTTAGTGTTCTCAAACCACACGAGTTCCGATGCCTTTTGACCTGTAAATAGTTTAACTAATGAAACCCGACATTTCTTCATTCACCATGATCATATTATTTGTTTTATTTGTTAATTGTGATTTAAGCAGCTTTCATCAATAGTTCAGGTATATCACGACATATACCTTATTACCAGCACTAGCAGGGACGTTGATAAGAGTGATAAGTAACTAAGTTGTGTACTAAAATATCACCCATACCAACATGTGTAGCAAGTAAAACTCAAAAACTATTTAAGATATGAAAATAACAAAGATATTTTCTGGAAGTTTAAACATTCTTCTATTGCAATAGATAACAATGTTTGAATACACTACATGTTTTGATAATATTGTATCCTTATGAATAATGTCAGTCTATTAATATTTGGAACAAAGTTAATACAATTCGGAAATCTCAATACCTGTCTTTTGAACAAGTCATAATTTAAAAAAAAAAATGAAGACAAATTCCAGTTGTTCAGTGTATCTCTAACTTTAGTTGAAATGTTAAGCTTTCGGAATATGTATGTTTTGTGTATGTGCCAAATATGACTCCATGTGCTATTTTAACCAGATCACATTTGTACAGATGGAGATGCTCATCAACCTTGTCTTATCTACGTCCCTGGTACTAGTGGATAGAATATCACGACACGTGTATATTCGTCGTTATCCTGTTATTTTCAGTACACACGACTACAGCCACAGCTGTATGACTCGATCGGGAGTCGAACCTTGCTTTTCTGCTCTCTATGGGGCTTAACAGACTCGTCTAAGGCTTTTACTAATCGTAGATAGACAACAGTTTTACTCTTCGCAATTTCAAAACTCCATCGTGAATTCATTCTCACGATTGACATATATTATGTTTACCAGATACATAATCTTCCAGCAATAGACTAAACAGGAGATATACACCTGTAGTCAATTATCTAGGGCCATATGATATAGGATATTTTGATGTAGAACAGCCAGACCTTTTTATATAACCCTTTCCCATTTACAACAAATCTGCAGAAGCGGCTTTACAAATAGCTAGACAACACTATGGTAAATGCAGTAAAAACATTGTGACAAAAGGTGAAAAGGTGCCTGCAAGTGGGAAAGGGTTAAGCAGGTATACTGTCTGATGTGACTTGAATCGACAATAAACACACATAGATCACCAATATATAAGTTAGTTAATGTTAGCCCATCAGGCATGACCGCCAAGAATGTACCATGTTCACAGTATCTGCTTTATGACCGTCAAGAAGGTAATACTGTACCATGTTCACAGTATCTACTATATGACCACCAAGAAGGTAATACTTGTACCATGTTCACAGTATCTGCTATGTTACCGCCAAGAAGGTAATACTATACCATGTTCACAGTATCTGCTTTATGTCCGCCAAGAAGGTAATACTATACCATGTTCACAGTATCTGCTTTATGTCCACCAAGAAGGTAATACTGTACCATGTTCACAGTATATACTATATGATCGCCAAGAAAGTAATAATATACCATGTTCACAGTATCTGCTATATGACCGACAAGAAAGTAATAGTGTACCATGTTCACAGTATATACTATATGTCCGCCAAGAAAGTAATACTGTACCATGTTCACAGTATATACTATATGTCGGTCCGCCAAGAAAGTAATACTGTACCATGTTCACAGTATCTACTATATGACCGACAAGAAGGTATTACTGTACCATGTTCACAGTATCTGCTATATGACCGCCAAGAAGGTAATACTGTACCATGTTCACAGTATCTGCTATATGTCCGCCAAGAAAATAATAATATACCATGTTCACAGTATCTGCTATATGACCGACAAGAAAGTAATACTATACCATGTTCACAGTATCTGCTTTATGTCCGCCAAGAAGGTAATACTGTACCATGTTCACAGTATATACTATATGATCGCCAAGAAGGTAATACTGTACCATGTTCACAGTATCTGCTATATGACCGACAAGAAGGTAATATTGTACCATGTTCACAGTATATACTATATGACCGCCAAGAAGGTAATACTGTACCATGTTCACAGTATCCACTATATGACCACCAAGAAGGTAATACTGTACCATGTTCACAGTATATACTATATGACCGCCAAGAAGGTAATACTGTACCATGTTCACAGTTACTGTTATATGACCGCCAATAAGATAATACTGTACCATGTTCACAGTATCTACTATATGACCGCCAAGAAGGTAATACTGTACCATGTTCACAGTATCCACTATATGACCGCCAAGAAGATAATAATGTACCATGTTCACAATATATACTATATGACCGCTAAGAAGGTAATACTGTACCATGTTCACAGTATATGCTATGTGACCACCAAGAAGGTAATACTGTACCATGTTCACAGTTTCTACTATATAACCGACAAGAAGGTAATACTGTACCATGTTCACAGTATCCACTATATGACCGCCAAGAAGGTAATACTGTACCATGTTCACAGTATATGCTATGTGACCGCCAAGAAGGGAATACTGTACCATGTTCAGAGTTTCTACTATATGACCGCCAAGAAGGTAATACTGTACCATGTTCACAGTATCTACTATACGACCGCCAAGAAGGTAATACTGTACCATGTTCACAGTATCTGCTATGTGACCGCCAAGAAGGTAATACTGTACCATGTTCAAAGTATCTGCTATGTGACCGCCAATAAGATAATACTGTACCATGTTCACAGTATCTGCTATGTGACCGCCGAAAAGATAATACTGTACCATGTTCACAGTATATGTTATATGACCGCCAAGTTACTGTTATATGACCGCCAAGTTACTGTTATATGACCGCCAATAAGGTAAAACTATACCATGTTCACAGTATCCACTATATGACTGCCAAGAAGGTAATATATATATAGTATTATTCCTCCTTTGCAGAAGATACATTGTAAACATACAATACAATAAAATACAATCACAATAATCAACTTTCTACAAAATGTACTGTACATGAAATTGTAAAAGTAAGAAAAACAGGACAGACACAATGACAGGAGTATATAATTAATGTTCATAGTTTATAGGGAATTGCGATGTGAACCCCATATTGAAAACATGGTGTAAATGGATGAAATTATTGTAGGAAGATGTGAAATAAGAAAAACTTCCATCTTTTTAACAACATTTTCAAAATCATAAACTCCCGCACCTGGGACGATAGTTTGGATTTTTAGTATGTGTTGGAAAAGGGAGATATTTTGACACGATTTAATACAACAAATAAATTCCATTGGAATTCCATACACTGTATGGAAAGTCTAGAAGAGTTGTCCAAATATGTTCATACTATGCACGAGTCGACACAAAATCAGTATTGTAATCAGTCGTGTCAAATAGCATCTAAACATCTTTGAACTTTAAATGTAATTAGCCTATACCGATAACAACCGGATATTTATGATATTTACCGAAGATAGGTTCCCGGGCCCGACAGTTGAGAGCGTCCAAGTCTCCATCTCCATCCATATCGTGCCACTGTACGCGGTGATAGAACCACTGCCCCGTGGAATCGTCCGTAAGTTTATACGGACCGAGCGGGACAACCCCTGATACATCCATTAAACTCAGTGACCCATCGCCTTTAAACGGCAGAATGAATCCGTCTGGTACCAAAATAACTTTACGTCCAAATATGTCCTCTGTAATAAATGGAGATGAAAACTAATCAGGCTTCGAGAGTGGAAAACTGTGAAAATGTGCTATTTGCTCGTGAATGATATATTGGCTTAAAAACAACATCTGATGGTTTAAAATCTACGCATTAAGTATATTTTCATTAGCGTTGAGTACATGTTATACTTATGTACTGGATCTACATTGTTCACATATAACTCACATAAGCCTGTAAGAAGCTTTAACTTATGTAATTTCTGATACTTGTACCTTTTCGAATGGAGAATCTTCGTAACAGACCCTGGGTCTTTACATAATGGGACAACGGTCGTAACAGACCCTGGGTCTTTACATAATAGGACAACGGTCGTAACAGAGCCTGGGTCTTTACAGAATGGGACAACGGTCGTAACAGACCCTGGCTCTTTACAGAATGGGACAACGGTCGTTACAGACACTGGCTCTTTACAGAATAGGACAACAGTCGTAACAGACCATGGGTCTTTACATAATGGGACAACGGTCGTAACAGACCCTGGCTCTTTACAGAATGGGACAACGGTCGTTACAGACCCTGGCTCTTTACAGAATGGGACAACGGTCGTAACAGACCCTGGCTCTTTACAGAATGGGACAACGGTCGTTACAGACCCTGGCTCTTTACAGAATGGGACAACGGTCGTAACATACCCTGGCTCTTTACATAATGGGACAACGGTCGTAACAGACCCTGGCTCTTTACAGAATGGGACAACGGTCGTAACAGACCCTGGCTCTTTACAGAATGGGACAACGGTCGTAACAGACCCTGGCTCTTTACAGAATGGGACAACGGTCGTAACAGACCCTGGCTCTTTACATAATGGGACAACAGTCGTAACATACCCTGGCTCTTTACAGAATAGGACAACGGTCGTAACAGACCCTGGCTCTTTACAGAATAAGACAACGGTCGTAACAGACCCTGGCTCTTTACATAATGGGACAACGGTCGTAACAGACCCTGGGTCTTTACAGAATGGGACAACGGTCGTAACATACCTTGGGTCTTTACATAATGGGACAACGGCCGTAACAGACCCTGGCTCTTTACAGAATGGGACAACGGTCCTAACAGACCCTGGCTCTTTACAAATGGGACAACGGTCCTAACAGACCCTGGCTCTTTACAAAATGGGACAACGGTCGTAACAGACCCTGGCTCTTTACAGAATAGGACAACGGTCGTAACAGACCCTGGGCCTTCACAGAATGGGACAACGGTAGTAACAGACTCTGGGTCTTTACAGAATGGGACAACGGTAGTAACAGACCCTGTGTCCTTACAGAATGGGACAACGGTCGTAACATACCCTGGCTCTTTACATAATGGGACAACGGTCGTAACAGACCCTAGCTCTTTACAGAATGGGACAACGGTAGTAACAGACCCTGGGTCTTTACAGAATGGGACAACGGTCGTAACAGACCCTGGGTCTTTACAGAATGGGACAACGGTCGTAACAGACCCTGGCACTTTACATAATGGGACAACGGTCGTAACAGACCCTGGCTCTTTACAGAATAGGACAACGGTCGTAACAGACCCTGGGTCTTTACAGAAAAAAGACAAACGTCGTAAGAGAGCCTCTGCTTTTTACAGGAAAATATAACCATAGAAACCGACCCTTTGCGTTTACAGAAGAAAAAAACACGTCACGGCGTTTTACAACAAAAAGACAACGGTTTTAACAGACTCTCAGTGATTTACAGAAAGAGACAACGGTCGTAACAGGCTCTCGGTGTTTTACAGAAAAATACAACGGTCGTAACAGAGATGTGGTTCTTACAGAAGAGGATAACCTTTGTAACAGAGATGTGGTTCTTACAGAAAAAGACAACCGTTGTAACAGAGATGTGGTTCTTACAGAGAAAGACAACGCCGTAATAGAAATTCGGTGCTGACAGGAAAAGACAACCGTCGTAACGGAGATATGGTGCTTGCAGAAAAAGACAACGTCGAATCGTAACAGGGATGTGGTGCTTTACAGAAAAAGGCAACCGTCGTAACAGAATGTCGGTGCTTACAGAAAAAGACAACCGTCGTAACAGAATGTCGGTGCTTACAGAAAAAGACAACCGTCGTAACAGAATGTCGGTGCTTACAGAAAAAGACAACCGTCGTAACAGAGATATGGTGCTTACAGAAAAAGACAACCGTCGTAACAGAATGTCGGTGCTTACAGAAAAAGACAACCGTCGTAACAGAATGTCGGTGCTTACAGAAAAAGACAACCGTCGTAACAGAATGTCGGTGCTTACAGCAAAAGACAACCGTCGTAACAGAATGTCGGTGCTTACAGAAAAAGACAACCGTCGTAACAGAATGTCGGTGCTTACAGAAAAAGACAACCGTCGTAACAGAGACATGGTGCTTACAGCAAAAGACAACCGTCGTAACAGAATGTCGGTGCCTACAGGAAAAGACAATCGTCGTAACAAGAATATGGTGCTTACAGAAAAAGACAAGAAGAGATGTGGTGCTTATAGGAATATGTTGAACGAATTTTTAATTATGAGATAAGGTTAAAGCTTTGGGACGTCGTAGGCGCAGATGATGATGACGACGACTGGCGACGACTCAAAGTGTATCACAATAACTCGATTGTTATTCTTCGAAAAACAGGCGACCTAACAAGTTGGCATTTCTGAACAATGAAGGTTCAGATCATCTTGAAAATCTGCTCAGTCTTATCAGAATCTACACAAGTTGACAGAACCTTCTAGCAAGTTTATGTTAGTAAAGTGTGAACAGTGCATAGTTATACAGTCAACGTGTAGCTCTTCCCACGTACAGGCTTATATAATCAGTCCAAAAATAAGAGTTACCAAATCGAAAACCATTCAGTTACTCACCCGGTACACCGGCCACTTCGTTCGGCCACGTGGTCTTAGTGGTCACGAGTGTCGGCTGTATAGCATAGATAGTATCCATGTAATTCCCAATGTTCTCAACGGTTTGAACCGAGTCCACACCAAACGGTAAAGCTGTGAAACACGACACAATCAAGTCGTACCTCTCTGTAGGTTTTTCGTACGTTTTCTTTTCGTATAGCGTTGTAAAAGCCGGATTATCGACTTTAAAGGAACCGAGCTGTTTTACGGTAAAACCATGCACCCCCAAAAACACTGTCAAAAGCAAGGAAATTCTACGCAGTAACTGATCAGCCATATTTAAACACCAGCGAGATCGAATAGTAACTAAAGGCCGCTTCAACACGAATTAGAGTGACAGGCGAAACATTGAATACTGCTCCGTAAGTGAAAATGATTCTTATCTGTGCTATTTTGTTATCAAGGTCAAATTGAATAGGACCAATCTAAGACTCAGCCGGAAAAACATTAAATGGATCTCTAAATACAATTTAAAGTAATTCCGATACAACTGATCGGTCAACTTGCGATATATAAATCCACTTAAAACTCGAGGGAAATATTTAGCCTATTTGGCGTTCATCCTGTATTTGAAGTGAAAGTCCATATGTTGTCATGAATTTATAACGTAACCTAATTCTAGACCCATCCGATTTGAGAACATATTGTAACGTATACCGGTATTGTAACGTATACCGGTATTATAACGTGTACCGTATTGTAACGTGTACCGGTTACGATCTGAAGACCAGGCATGCCTGTGATTTGAAAAGTAGCCTTTTTCATTGAGTCAAAAGACGCGTTCTGTTATTCAAAATAGAGATGCAACAAACAACCCGTTTTAGTCTACCTCGGCACAATAGTTAAGGAAAGTACCAGTACATGTACACATGAGCCGGACTATGAGAAAATGTATTAGTTGAAATTTCTGAACAGTGTATGTTCAAATCAGCCTGTATGTATGTATGCTCTTCTTTATCACAATCTACACAAGTTGACAGAAGCTTCTATTAGTTATATGTGAACAGCTATTAATCAGACAATTAATCTGTATGGGTGTTCATGCTGATTTGGATCTGCACTGTAAACAAAAGCCAACGTCAGGGGCGTAGCTTTCTTTAGGCACGTGCCTACACATTTTTCTCTAAATGCCCCAAAATGCAGCTGCGGCGTTCAAGGATTTCAATTTATTTTCGGGGGGGGGGGGGGCATGCCCCCGGAACCCCTTGAGCAACGGGGTGGGGCCTACACATTGATTATTGCCAAGCTAATAGATAATTGTTTGGGGAAACATTTCAGATGCTGCATATTGCCCAAGCAGCCGTCCCTAAATATACACTTTCCCTCATATAGACGCTTTCTGACGCTTCTGCAGCAGACGGCTTTTTGAAAACATAGTGACAAAGGAAGAAATTGCTAAAAACGAGCAATTTCTCCTTTTGCCACAATGTTTTCCACTTTTAGTCATAGGTAAATCCATTCAATTATAGAGATTTTCTATTTTTTGACAAGATATGTTCAAAGTCGTCTGCTGCAGAAGTGTCGTGGGAGAGAACGGGTTAACACACGAGGTGAAGGGTTGCTGTAAGGAATCACAAGAATGACCTTTTGTCAGGATTTAAATTGACGAAGATCTCTTCTTATCGAATCGTGTAACCATTTTAACCCTTTCCCACTTACAACAGATCTGCAGCAAACATCTTTGAAAACAGCGCAGGCAAATATGTGATTTCCATAAAGAGAGTTTAATTAGTCAAAAAGAGTTGAAAGAAATAATGGCAACAGCAGACATTTGTCATTATTATGTTTTCAAAAGTCGTCTGCTGCAGATTTTTAAAATGAGATCACTCTAATATAATAATTTGATCGCCAATTGTGGAAATATACGCATTTACAAACAGTGTAAATATATGCATTTACAAACAGCCTAACTATACGCATTTACAAACAGTGGAAATATACGCATTTACAAACAGTGTAAATAGTCCAGATAGTCGAGTCACGATTTTATTTCAAAATCAATATATATTATATTTCCAAGAAATCGAAGTGCCCATAACGAACCCGTAAGCTGTCTGTAGCAATTTACCGTTACCTGTGTCAGGCAAGCGAAAACATGCATCATTCATAACTCATCCTTAAGAATATTCGTTTTGAAAGCTAGGCGAGGGTTGTGCATGAGTATTCTGCTATCAACGTAAATTGATAACTTTTAAAAAGGGTGAACGAAATACAATGTACAAGTTATTTTTCAACATTTTATTTGTAACATTTACAAAAATGCTATCACAGAATGGTATTAATAATTTCGCACTGTATGTACTCTTTCACAATCTTTATCCAAAGCAAGTATTCATGAATAAAATCTCTGTGATAAACATCACCCGAGAAAAAAGTGCTCAATGTAAGTTAGTCCTATGCTGTGCAGCTCGCACTGTCAATACAGTTTGTGGATCTCCATGATATCTAGGTCAAGTTTGTGTAAATGGGTAATCCCTGGTCAAAAACTAGGTCACTAGGATGAGTTGCACAATGTCTTCAAAAGTCATATGCTGCAGAGGTTACACAATGCGTCTACTATAGTTCATACAGGAAAGTAGATAAGATGTTCCTGGTGCATATTAAAACGAGATTATGAACACAAAAATGACAACTGTGAAAACCCTATTCAAGCATTTAACTCATAAGTATGATCAAACACAATCATTTGTAATTTGTCCTCCACCATACTAGGCTTGATTACATCCTCTAGATCATTGCTGTTTACAAACGCAATTGATCGAGAGGAAAGGCAATAGCAGTCTCAAAGAATTGCATATATATAGACTTCATGCAAATTTTTTCACTCTTAAAATCAGTTCAAACATTCAAACAATCTGGTCAGAATGTTTTTAACCCTTTACCACATAAAACAAATCCGCAGCAGACAACTTCAAAAACATCTACTCAAAATATGGAAAATCTCTACAAATGAAAGTTTAATTACTGATTTTTTTTGAAATGTTGATGGTTTGGAGCATTTTCTCCTTTTGCCATAATGTTTTTAAAAGTCCTCAGCTGCAGATGTGTCAAAATGCATCTATAGGTGAGACAGGGCTAGCTAGAAGATTACATATATGCACAGGTTGATCTGTATGGATCTACATGTGTTGCAATTGCCTGAAATCCCTTTTGCCTGTGTCCAGTTTCAATGTTGACTGATAAAACATGCAGAAAACTGTACAACTGATAGTAGTAAGGTGTGTTAGCATAAATTGCTCAGACAATCTTCGCATGATATGTTTAGATCTATTTCTGAACACACTGTGAAATATAGTGAATATCTCTATATAGTCACACAAATTTAATCCTTGATTTCAACATTCTTCCAACTGACAGGATGAATATTTGTTTTGTTTTGTTTTTGTAAACAACTAAATGTTCAATTTCTAAACATGTTCACTTTAATTAACTCCAGTTTTTTATTTAACATTATATGATCCCATACTTATCTTACAAAGAAGCAATGTCAGTTGCTTATAAACAATTTCAACCAATCAAAATCAATTTATGATAATCTATAACATCATTCTTGATCATGTAAAAACTGTTCCTCTGCTTCCTGTAAAATTGCTTGCGATTGGGCGACTTCAACCTGAAATTGATGAAAACAAGTCTATGAGAGAAGGTGACTTTAACTTAAAATTTATGAAAACAAGTCTATGAGAGAAGGTGACTTTAACCTGAAATTAATGAAAACAAGTCTATGAGAGAAGGTGACTTTAACCTGAAATTGATGAAAACAAATGTATGAAAGAAGCTGACTTTAACCTGAAATTAAGGAAAACATGTCAATAAGGATGGGCAACTTCAACCTGAAAATGATAAAAACATGGCAATGAGATTTGACGACTTCAACCTGAAAATTATGAAAACAAGTTCATGATATGGGGCGACTTCACCCTGAAATTGAAGAAAACAAGTCTTTGAATTTGAACTTCAACCTGAAATTGATGAAAACAGGTCTAAAAGATTGGGTGACTTAAACGTAAACTTGATAATAAGAGGGCCATTATAGCCCTGGAATCGCTCACCTGAAGATTTATTTTTAAGTTTTGACTATATGCATATACAGCCCAGCCTACATTTTCGGAGGAGAATATTTTTTATGTTTCCAATTTAGCCATATAAGGCAAAAAAGATCCGCCCCCTGGCAGCCATGTTTTTTGACCAATCAACATGGCTTGAAGGAATCTGATAGAGGGTCACCAAAGGACCATTTACACATCGTGGAGAAGAAGCATTTAAAGTTTTTTCGTTTGGTTGCCATGGAAACCAAAATTCTGCATTGATCCAACAAATTTGAAGGAATTCTGGTCAGGTCATTAAGAGGATGCTTTCTGTGAAGTTTCATCCCAATTGACCCACTGGTTACAGAGGAGAAGATGTTTACGTACAACGGAAGACGGACAATGGACAAAAGGTGATCACAATAACTCACCTTGAGCACTTCGTGCTCAGGTGAGCTAAAAACATGTCATGAGATTTGGTGACTTCAACCTGAAATTGATGAAACCAGGTCTATATGATTGTGTGACTGCAACCTGAAAGAATGAAAACATGTCTATGAGATCGGGCGACTTCAACCTAAAATTGATGAAACCACGTCTTTGATTTTGGGCAACTTTAAACTGAAAATGATGTAAACAAGTCTATGAGATTGGTTATGGGAGTATGCGTATCAAAAGACTTTTAGTCAAAAGTCATTGCTTTTAGTCAGTTTAAATTTTTAAATCTAGGTTTTCAAAAATCCTCATTAACTATTTGGATTAGGCCCTTTGACAGGTCCCTTACAAAGATATTAAGGAAATCAGAATATGATTATTCTATAACTAGAGATGCAATAAGAAATCATTTGAAAACATACCTTTGGAATAGCATACTGAGTAGGTTGTGGAGCACTTTTTCTATCAAAATCCACCATGGTCCCACACTTGGCTACGTCGTCTACCCATACACCCTCGTATAACTGTCCTCGGGTTAAATAGTAAAACTTCCCCGGTCCATTCTTCTTGTCATCTCTCCATGAACCTTCATATCGATTCTCATTCGCTATTAGGGTAAAAGATAACAACATACATGTAACATATTGTACAATTATAATTATTCACTAATAAACAAATTTTGAAAAGGGATATTGTATAATTATAATTGTTCACTAATAAACAAATTTTGAAAAGGGAGGACATACGGCACATTCCTTTCGATTGAGTTAATTATTGATAACTTAGTAATTTAGTCGGTAACTAAAAGGGCTATCAATTCAGGGGTGTTATGAATTTAGAAAGCCTCGCTATTCATTCAAAACCCCAGTGGAACAACTTCACATGCAGGTGGGATTTCCTGTCAAGTTTTGTACCTCTGAATCCTATTATTTTGGAGATATGGGCAGCACATTAGGTTTTGAGATGGAAAGCAGGATACAGATGGATAGTATTGTCGGATACCCTTACATTTAATCTCTTAGCTGATACATCCATTGTTTTCAAACAAAAGAATGACTACTTAAGAAATAATATAATAAACATAATTAATCTGTTTGACACAAGAATGGACTGCACATAAATTTCTGTTGTATATTTTTAATCTTGATAACGACCAAGTGGTCGAAATTTCGATAATTAAAGAGTATTGATTATATAAAGTATAATCAAATAGTTACAGAATAAATATATTGTTTTCTCTTGTCTTAGACCACACCTCTAATTGTACATGGGATAGATAGAAGGATGATCAGGAAGCGGCAAATCGATAGCTACCCCCTTTTCACATGGGGGACTGAAAATGTGCACACAACAAACATCTATTACCCGAGGTAGACATTTTCTGAGATGATTATTCGGAGTTGCCTGCTTTGAAAACATGATGAATTCTGGTCATTTGAAAGTTTGGTTAAATAATGAGGTTAAAAACATTGTGGCTAAAGAAGAAACAGCAATGTATAGCAATTTCTCCTTTTTCCACTATATTTCCACGAGTTTTTGAGTGCTCATGTCAAAAGTAGAATTCATGATTGAAAGGGTTCAACAACAAAATCTTATAAAAACCTATTTTATAACACTTTCCTTGAAAAAGACAATGTAACTTCTGATGCTTCTGAAGTGAATGATATTTAAAAACATTATGAAATGTCCATCCTGCATGGACAGTCAAATAAATATTCATCAGTGGCAACCATAAGTAGTAAATAACCTTTTCCCACATGCAAACACATCTGCAGCAGATGACTTTTGCCACACTGTTGTCAACTCTATCCAATAATATTAATAAATCTTTCAATTTTACAGATTTTTCATATTTTTGCAGACATTTTCAAAGTTGTCTGCTGCAGATTTGTTGCATGTGGGAAAGCATTAAGGTGTGCTAACTAGACCTTCAGTCTTTCAAATAATTTCTTACGTAATCTAAGCATGCCCTGTCCGTTCCTCTTATCATCATACCACTCTCCCTCGTAAATCGTCCCATCAGTGTAATACATTCTACCCCACCCGCTTCTCTTGTCTGCATACCATTCACCTTCATAATACTCGTCATCTGTGTAAAAATTGGTTCCGTAACCCTGAAGTATTATACAATCTTGAGTTAGCGGTTAAATTGGTTCCGTGACCCTGAAGTATTATAGAATCTTGTATAAGCGGTAAATTGATTCTGTAAACCTCGATTATTATACAATCTTGTGTTTAATCGTATGCATATATATTTTTTTACAATTAAAAAATATTCCTTTACAACCATGCAGATGTATTTTGATGTAAAACCCTTACACAATTGCTATTGCTAAATTTCTTCTTTTTTTATGTAAAACATTTGGAAAAAAGGAGAAAGTGCTAAATATCTCCTTTTGCCACAATGTTTTTAACTCTACTCAATAAATAAAGTTTATATTGAATTTGGCTGGTTATCGGCCCAGACATTATGCCCACAAACATGTTCATTAAGTTTGGTGAATATCAGATGAAAACTGATTGCCATAAAAAGCAGACATGGCTAATTTGGCAAATTTTGGGTAATCTGAAAGAGCATTTTGTGGATTTGGCTATTTATCGAACTTGATTTGATATTATGCCCACAAACATGTTTAATATGTTTGGTTAATATCAGGTGGATGAAAACTGTTTGACTTAGAGCGGAAAAAGTGTGGACCGGATACTGTCCACCACAGGTGTTCACATAATATGGCCCATCAGTCGACAGGCATATAGAAAGGAAAGAATTCATATAATGAGCAAAAGGTTTTCCAAAGTACTCTGCTGCAGAGGTCTATAATTTAATATATTACACTTTGTGTATCAGGCTTTAACAATGTTCTTGATAATGCTTCCATATCAAATTGAGTTAGAAATGAGTTATGATAGATAGAACGATTTACATGTTCCATATCAAATTAAGCTAGAAATGAGTTATGATAGAACTATTTTCGTGTTTCATATCAAATTGAGTTAGAAATTAGTTATGATAGATAGAACTATTTACATGTTTCATATCAAATTGAGTTAGAAATGAGTTATGATAGAACTTAAAATTTACATGTTTCATATCAAATTGAGCTAGAAATGAGTTATGATAGAACTATTTACGTGTTTCATATCAAATTAAGTTAGAAACGAGTTATGATAGAACTATTTGCGTGTTTCATATCAAATTGAGTTAGAAATGAGTTATGATAGAACTATTTACGTGTTTCATATCAAATTGAGTTAGAAATGAGTTATAAATGATAGAACTATTTATGTGTTTCATATCAAATTGAGTTAGAAATGAGTTATGATAGAACTATTTACATGTTTCATATCATTCTTCCAGCCCCCTGAATACACTTTCTTAAAGTTTCCCTTTTTCTTATTATCTGGCATGCTGTATGTACCAAACCCATTTCGTTTGCCTCTTTTCCAGTCTCCATCATATATAGCTCCTTTCTCTGCCCATTTGTATGTACCTTTGCCTGAAAAAAAAGTGACGAGAGCACGTACAAAATTACAGTGAGATTTTTATACCTTTACCACATGTAGATAATTCATCTGAAGCAGACAACTTTTGAAACAATATGGAAAAAGAAGAAATTAAGAGCAATTTCTCAATTTGCCACTACTGTTTTCAACTATACTCAATAATTATTTTTTCATTAATAGAGATTTTCCATATTTTTGTCTATACCATTTAAAAGTTGTTTACTGTAGATATGCTATATGTGGGAAAGGATTTAGTCATCACTTGCTATAAAACCTGTTACCATGCAGTAGACTATCCAAGATTGAAAGGACCGTTACGCCAGAGGGCCATTTGTTCTAAACGTTTATAAATGTTCCTATTAAGTAGGTCACTTAATGTTATTACACCACCCCCCCAGCCAATTTTTTTTTTGTATCATTCACTTATAGCCTTGAGCATGTTAAGTCATTGAATGCTTAACCTCAGGAACTTTGAATGCTCCAGGATATAAGCACTTTCGAAGTTGAAGGCATGCAATGGATATAATAAGGGAATCAAAAGAGAAACAAAAACATACAGGCCTCTGATAAACGATCAATCATTATTAATTAAACGTCCATTACTTACCATCCATATAGTCAAGATTTTTTTTATGAATGTTCAGTTTTCAATGGATAATCAGCTTTCTTCGAAACTTATAGGAAATAAATAAATCTTTCAGGTAAGACATGAAATTTCGTATCATTAACTAAGCCTATTGCATGTTGAGTCTTTGAATGCTTAACCTCGTGAACTTCGAATGCTCCAGGATATAAGGACTTTCGAAGTTGAAAGCATGCACCGGATATGGTAACCAGATGAACCGACACCTTTTTCGGCTAAGTCGACACCTTTTTCAGCTAAGCCGACACCACAAGGAAAAAATCGAGTCGAGACCTCATTTAAGAAAAAGAGATTATTCAACTTATTTTTTCAAAGATAAAAAAATAATTCATGAGCATCTTGTGAATGGGAGGAGTCACGAGTTATCACTGAGATAACCTTATCTTTGATGGATAGAAATGTAATAAATAGCATTATTACTTTTTGACAAATTGAAAAAATAAAAAATCGAGACAAACCAACACCTCATTTATTATTATACTATGAAGAATTAAGGAATATTCACTTTTAATTTTCGGACGTTATTTATCCCTACTCATGATGTGGACATGTTTTATTGTTGTTGATACCAATTCGAGCCTAGAATTCTTTAGTTTATGTGAGAAAATAAAAACATTGTGGAAAGGAGACAAACTGCATAATTTTAAATGTTAAATTATATCTAGAGAAGGATGGACATATACTAACACTGATCATACAGTTTTCAAATTAACAATTAGCAATATCACAATTTGAAGTTAATCCAAGCACATTTGTGTATTGATATAAATAAGGTAACAAATGGACTAACAGCAATATGTTATCAGTCTTTCAGAATGGTAGCCTGGTTCTTTACGGGGATATATATATATACAAGCTTGTTTATTACTCAAAAATCAAAATGCAAACAAATTATTATGATGAATCAATCAGGGAATCCAATTTTCGTCAAACTATCAAAGGTAGATATTTTAAGGTGATAAATAAACAAGCTAACACCGTTAAAGGAATGTAAAAAAACCATTTTAGTTAGGTTTAAACGATATAACAAACAACTAATTAGACAACCAATTACAATTAATCCAAGTCAATTTCGAAGTCAGAAACAAATAAATTAAATAGTATTTGATATAATTATTCATGGTATAACAATACTACGTTTTAAACGAAGTTTGTCCATGAAGTGTTGTATTCTTGTAGAGATTGACTTTATTACGGAGTTAAGTGTCCTTAGTCAATCTAAACAAGAATACATTAAATACTATTAAATAAAGGTAAAATATCGGGAGGTGTCGGGGCGGATTTCAAATTTATATTGGGTGTCGGATCGACTAATTAGTGTCGGCTCATCATCTGGGTGTCGGGGTGACTGGCATTCACCAGATATTCATATATTTCATGTAGCTTTAGAAACCAGATGAGTGTTTTAAGACTTATAAATAATCCTTAATACTTTTGTGGGTCCTTTAACTGTTTGTTTACCGATGTTGGAATTATGTGATTATGGTTAATCACATGGGGTCTTTTAATCAAGACTGATTAATTATTACTTTCACTTTTGCTTTTGATTACACTCTAATATGGATTTTGTTATAAATTTATTTACAACTATATATTTGTCTACATTACAACAAGTTCATACTCGCCTAGACCCTTCCTTCATATAATAAGGGAATCAAAAGAGAAACAAAAACATACAGGCCTCTGATAAACAGTCAAACATTATTAATTAAACATTCTTTACTCACCATCTTTCAAGTTATTCAACCACTCTCCTGTATATTGATCTCCATTAACAGAATACACTGTGTGGCGAACTCCTTTTTTCTGGGCATTGTAATCATTTTCTTTCCATAGTGGCTGATTAGCCTTGGGTTCTTTTAACATAGGCATATTCTTATGTCTTAAGTCTAATTAATCAAATAGAAGAAAGAGGGAAATGCATGTTAATATAACTTAAATGTTCATAATGAAAACTTTGTTTGTTTACAATCTGAAAGTATAGAATCGAAACTACCGGAAGTGTATATTGTTGTCATGGGTACAGCGGAAGTGTTATTTTCAAGTTTCGTACCAAAATGTTTCGTTCACTGATTATTTTGATCACTACAATGTGCACCGTAATATATGATGTAGCCTACAGCATCTACAACAATATTTTATAAATTCAATAATCAATATTTTTTCCTAAATGCAAAGCAGGTGATTGCATAAAACATTTGACACGAACATAACAGTTTTGCGAATTTGTTTCTTTTCCTTGAATAGGTAGTTAGCATTAAACACTTAATGATCAAACATGTTTGTCTGATACAGGTTTACTGCGGAAACATTGTCCACGAGAATTAGTCATTATTTCGCTCTTGCGTAAGCGATATGCTCAAACGTGCCAGTGGCCTAAGAGGAGGCGAAACTTCTCGGTCCAAGACATCTCAACAGACATTAGCTTCGAAGTCCAGGCAATATGTACCAAACTCGAGTGAAGATGAAACCCAAAAGCAAAACAAACCAAACCACAGCTGCTTATATGCTGGATACAGTGTTCTTGCAAGTATCCCCCGCTAAAGGCGGATGGGATTTTGGTTTAGCGTTGTCCGTCATACATTTTAAAATATATTGTTAGTAACTGGTATAGGCCTACCAAGGTGGTCCAAGCATATATGTTTAACATATTATTTGGCTGTGATATCTCAATTCAACGAATTAACTTGTTAACCCTTTTCCATATACATAATATCTGTAGTATACAACTTTGAAAACATACAGAAAAATCATAACAATCTCTATAAATAAAAGTATAATTATTGAATAGAGTTGAAAGCATTGTAGCAAAAGGTGAAATGGCTAATTATGATAAATTTATCCTTTTGCGACAATGTTTTCAAAAATCGTCTGCTGCAGAGGCGTCAGAAAGCCATTGTATGTGAGAAAGGCTTAACATTAACTTCAACAAAACTTAGTTTGGTTTTACACGTACTCCTTTTCTTTTATTAACTCACCTGAACACGCAGTGCGGGTGAGCTCTTGTGATCAAATATCAAAACTTTTGAAAATCCTCTTGTCCCAAAGTATTGACTCGAAATAATTTAGGACAAATGATACTTTAGTGACCCTCTACCAAACGTGGTGAAAACTATTCCGATCAGTTATAAAGGATGGCAACCACAAAGCGGGGCATTTTATCCTTAAATGTATATATATATATATATATATATATATATATAATGAAATATTTAAGAGTCGTCTGGTCTAAAAGTGCAAGCCGGATTTGAAAATAATTTGAAACAAATGTTCCAAGGATGACCCTCTACTAGGATTGTTCAATTATTGTGATCCCTTGATAAATATGGCGACACTGGGACAGGTGGTGCGGTTTTCCTTATATGTATAGATTAAGAATTTTTCAAAAGATTTAAGTTCTTTTAAATCGGATGAGTTATATAGAACCTTCGTGGTCCTCTCGTATATTTACAATCACGGTTAAGGTTGTGTGGACACTACTGAATCACATTGAACTCACGTATGATATATCATTATAAAACTCCAATATCAAATTTCACCCCAAAAAACAGTCCAATGTTTACCTTCATGATTGCATGCTTAGAATAAGGAAATGGACATTATTTACCAATTAACCAGAATGCTAAACCGCACACAGACTGCCGCAGTACATATAAGGACCCCTGGTGGCCATGTTTTTCAACGGATCAGAATAAGTTGAACAACCTTGGTAGAGGGTCACACAAGGAACATTTGTGCCGAATTATTTTCAAATCGGGCCAGTGGAAGACGTCGGCCTCTCGTATCAAAGGACTCTGGTTCGAGTCCACGCCCTTCCACATTCACACAGCTCTGGTATTGTGAAGAGACACACCCGTCCGCATACACACAGCTCTGGTCTTATAGTGAAGTGACACGACCACACACATTCACAAAGCTCTGGTCTTATTGTGAAGAGACACGACCACACACATTCACACAGCTCTGATCTTATTGTGAAGAGACACGACCATACACATTTACACAGCTCTTGTCTTATTGTGAAGAGACACGCCCGTCCACATTCACACAACTTTGGTCTTATTGTGAAGTGACACGACCACACACATTCACAAAGCTCTGGTCTTATTGTGAAGAGACACGACCACACACATTCACACAGCTCTGGTAGTATTGTGAAGAGACACGCCCGCCCACGTTCACACAGCTCTGGTCTTATTGTGAAGTGACACGCCCTTCCACATTCACACAGCTCTGGTCTTATTGTGAAGAGACACGCCCGTCCACATTCACACAGCTCTGGTCTTATTGTGAAGTGACACGACCACACACATTCACAAAGCTCTGGTCTTATTGTGAAGAGACACGACCACACATATTCACACAGCTCTGGTCTTATTGTGAAGTGACACGCCCTTCCACATTCACACAGCTCTGGTATTATAGTGAAGAGACATGCCCGTCCACATTCACACAGCTCTTGTCTTATTGTGAAGAGACACGCCCGTCCACATTTACACAGCTCTGGTCTTACTGTGAAGAGACACGCCCGTCCACATTCACACAGCTCTGGTCTTATTGTGAAGAGACACGCCCGTCCACATTCACACAGCTCTGGTCTTATTGTGAAGAGACACGCCCGTCCACATTTACACAGCTCTGGTCTTATTGTGAAGAGACACGCCCGTCCACATTTACACAGCTCTGGTATTATTGTGTAATGACACGACCACACACATTTACACAGCTCTGGTCTTATTGTGTAATGACACGACCACACAAATTTACACAGCTCTGGTCTTATTGTGTAATGACACGACCACACACATTCACACAGCTCTGGTATTATTGTGAAGAGACACGACCACACACATTCACACAGCTCTGGTCTTATTGTGTAATGACACGACCACACACATTTACACAGCTCTGGTCTTATTGTGTAGTGACACGACCACACACAGCTCTGGTCTTATTATGAAGTGACACGACCACACATTTCTGGTCTTATTGTGAAGTGACACGACCACACACATTCACACAGCTCTGGTCTTATTGTGAAGAGACACGACCACACATATTCACACAGCTCTGGTCTTATTTTGAAGAGACACGACCACACACATTCACACAGCTCTGGTACTATTGTGAAGTGACACGATCACACATATTCACACAGCTCTGGTCTTATTGTGAAGAGACACGCCCGTCCACATTCACACAGCTCTTGTCTTATTGTGAAGTGACACGCCCGTCCACATTCACACAGCTCTGGTATTATTGTGAAGAGAGACGCCCGTCCACATTCACACAGCTCTGGTCTTATTGTGAAGTGACACGCCCGTCCACATTCAAACAGCTCTGGTCTTATTGTGAAATGACACGACCACACACATTCACACAGCTCTGGTCTTATTGTGAAGAGACACGCCCGTCCACATTCACACATCTCTATTCTTATTGTGAAGTGACACGACTACATACATTCACACAGCTCTGGTCTTATTGTGAAGAGACACGACCACACACATTCACACATCTCTGGTATTATTGTGAAGAGACACCCCCGTCCACATTCACACAGCTCTGGTCTTATTTTGAAGAGACACGACCACACACATTCACACAGCTCTGGTACTATTGTGAAGTGACACGATCACACAGCTCTGGTCTTATTGTGAAGAGACACGCCCGTCCACATTCAAACAGCTCTTGTCTTATTGTGAAGTGACACGCCCGTCCACATTCACACAGCTCTGGTCTTATTGTGAAGTGACACGCCCGTCCACATTCACACAGCTCTGGTCTTATTGTGAAGTGACACGCCCGTCAACATTCAAACAGCTCTGGTCTTATTGTGAAATGACACGACCACACACATTCACACAGCTCTGGTCTTATTGTGAAGAGACACGCCCGTCCACATTCACACATCTCTATTCTTATTGTGAAGTGACACGACTACATACATTCACACAGCTCTGGTCTTATTGTGAAGAGACACGACCACACACATTCACACATCTCTGGTATTATTGTGAAGAGACACGCCCGTCCACATTCACACAGCTCTGGTATTATTGTGAAGTGACACGATCACACACATTCACACAGCTCTGGTCTTATTGTGAAGAGACACGCCCGTTCACATTCACACAGCTCTGGTCTTAGTGTGAAGAGACACACCCCTGGTATTATTGTGAAGTGACACGACCACACACATTCACACAGCTCTGGTCTTATTGTGAAGTGACACGACCACACACAGCTCTGGTCTTAGTGTGAAGAGACACACCCGCCCACATTCACACAGCTCTGGTCTTAGTGTGAAGAGACACGCCCGCCCACATTCACACAGCTCTGGTCTTATTGTGAAGTGACACGACCACACACATTCACACAGCTCTGGTCTTATTGTGAAGTGACACGACCACACACATCTCTGGTCTTATTGTGAAGTGACACGCCCGTCCACATTCACACAGCTCTGGTCTTAGTGTGAAGAGACACGACCACACACAGCTCTGGTCTTATTGTGAAGTGACACGACCACACACATTCACACAGCTCTGGTCTTATTGTGAAGTGACACGACCACACACATTCTGAAGTGACACGCCCGTCCAAATTCACACAGCTCTGGTCTTATTGTGACGTGACACGACCGTCCACATAGCTCTGGTCTTATTGTGAAGTGACACGACCACGCACATTCACACAGCTCTGGTCTTAGTGTTAAGAGACACGCCCGTTCACATTCACACAGCTCTGGTCTTATTGTGAAGTGGAAAGAATAATTGTAACATTATTTTTAAATCTTCCAAATACCTTTGTAGTTTGTCCTTTACATTGCCATGGCAACCACATGTTTTGCACGGAAGTCAATCCTTTGAACTTTTGAAAGAGAAAAACCTTTTTTAAAATTGGTGCATTGGTTTAGGAGAAGTTGTTTGAAGTAGTTTGTAGGACAATGTGACCATACAGTTGATGGTGCTGGGCAATGAGTGATCACAATAGTTCACCACATACTTCACACTTTAAGGTGAGCTAAATAGTTTTGGTATGATCCAAATAACGATCAAAGCCTGGTCTCCTGCTCTTGAACCGAGTTGACACAAGGCCAAGTTGACTCATGGCCGAGTTTGAAACAGGCTGAGTTGACCCGTGACCTCTTGAAGTGCATGCTGTGAACATTACATCCCTGGCTATCTTTGGATTAAATTAAACATGTTGAACCCTAAAACCTACAATTTGCATGTCATTCCCAGTCAGCTAAAGTAGATTATTAAGAATAAAGAGTAATTATGTTTTAGACTTTATTTATCTTTAACACATTAATATATGAAATAGCAACAATTTATACATATACATTTGTTTCAGATAGATAATCAACATAAAATGCACAAAAATTAAATTTTACAATGAAATGAAATGATACAATATCGAAACACATGATAGATAGAACTTCAATAGCTTTCAAAGTTCATTCTCTATTCATACAAGGAAAAGGTACCTCGTCCCATTGTTGCCATGTTTTTCAATGGATCTGAATAATTTGATGATCTTGGGTCCAGTACTTAAAAGACATGAATATTTTATTTCTTTTACTTTATACATATAAGGGGAAAAAAGTCACTCCGGCAACCATGTTTTATCAACAATCCTGGCATAGTAGGTTCACCAAAGGCACATTTGTGCCAGATTGTTTTCAAATTGTAAAAGAAGATTTTACAGTTTTTACAATACACAAATGGCAAAAACAAACTTGCATTGCTCTTGGTACAGAGTCAGCCAAGGAACATTTGCCACATATATTTTTCAAATCGGGCCAGTACTTTTCGACAAGAAGATTTCAAAGAGTTTTCTTTCTGTTGCCATGGCAGCCAGAGTTTCCCATGGAATTCAAATCTTTCAACACTTTTGAAAGAAGACCACCAAAGGAACCTACCTTGTTGAAATTATTTGAAATTAATAAATTGGTTAAGGTATTGAAGTTGCTTGTAGGATAATTTGAGTGAAGTGACAAACATCAACGCCTGACAGTGAGTCATCAATATAGCTCAATCAGCACTTTGATCTCAGGTGAGCTAACAACAACAATAGGTCAAAGAGGACCAGATTAACTCTACTGCAATAATGTAAAATAACTCTATATGATTTACGTAATAACTACCAATCCCAGCCTGCGGGTGGTCATGTTTTTTGACAAGTGGACACAACATGAGATTTTTAAAACTTTCAATTATTTGAAATTAATAAATTGGTTAAGGTATTGAAGTTGCTTGTAGGATAATTTGAGTGAAGTGACAAACATCAACGCCTGACAGTGAGTCATCAATATAGCTCAATCAGCACTTTGATCTCAGGTGAGCTAACAACAACAATAGGTCAAAGAGGACCAGATTAACTCTACTGCAATAATGTAAAATAACTCTATATGATTTACGTAATAACTACCAATCCCAGCCTGCGGGTGGTCATGTTTTTTGACAAGTGGACACAACATGAGATTTTTAAAACTTTCACTTTTTCCATAGAAGGTACAATATCCCCAATCACCATTGCTTGAAGGAATCTGGAAGTCCGGTATCAAAAAAATATTTGAAAATCAGGCCAATATATTCTGTGAAGATGATTTTTTAAAATTTCACTCTAGCCATTAAGGGTAAAACAGCCCCCTCCCCTTAGGGATAATGCTTTTTACCCATCAACATGGCTTGATGGAATCTAGAAGTAGGTCATCACAATTTGAAAATCAGACCAAAATATTTTAAGTAGAAGTTTATTAAGTTTCACTTCAGGCATAACAGGCCAAACAGCTGCATGTCCAAGCGCCCATGTTTATTTTTACTAAATAATAGGCCTTGAAGGAATCTGTTCAACATCACCTTAGGAGCATTTCTACAAAAACATTTCAAAATAGGACTATTGTGTTCTGAGAAGAAGACTTTTTAAATTTTCAGCCATAAAGGGTACAACAACTCTATCTACTAAGGGCATTCTTTTTTTTACAAAACATCACAACTTGAAGAAATCTGGTATATGGACACACTAGGAACAATTCTACAGAAGACTTAGTTTAAACTTATTTATTTTAAATCGATTGCGAAACAAGCTTTAAGCTTATATTAATCACGCTCGATGTCTGCTTCCTGGATACTTAACCAGTACTCGCGCCGATTGTGTGGAAAAATCCCAAAGTCAGGACCCGCTCATCACGGGACTCGAACCAGGGACCTTTGATGTGAGAGGCCGACGCTCTACCTCTGCACCACTGTCTTCCAGAATTCTGTAGTCTTCTACAGAAGACTTGAAAGTCAGGACGAAACGATCTTAGAATCCATATAATGAAAAAGACCCCATCCCTGGTAGCCATGTTTTTTTTTAACACTCAACATGGCTTGAAAGAATCTAATAGAGGTTCAACAGAAGAACATTTCTACAAAATTAATTTAAAATCAGAGAAGATTTTAATGTTTCTTTCCTCAGGTGTCATGGGATCCAGAATTCTGCATTGATCCTAAAACTTTGAAGGAACTTTGGAGAGGACATTCTGAGGATTCTAGTTACAGAAGAGAAGATCTTTAAAGCAAAAGTATAACATATACATGCATGATAGTCAATGTGCAATGGCATACTGAGGTGGTTCAAAAACTTCTGATTTGGACATCATAACTTATAAATTTAATCCTTTCCCTCACAGACATTTTCTGATGCCTCTGCAGTAGAACAATTTTGAAAACATTCTGGCATTAAACTTCCCACCTGCAGACGCCTTTTGATGCAATAGCAGCAGACGACTTTTGAAAACATGATGAGCAATTTCTCCTTTGGCCACAATGTTTTTAACTTTATTTTTAATGGAGATTTTTCAGGTTTTTGTCACTATGTTTTCGAAGTCGTCTGCTGCAGATTTGTTGTATGTGGGAAAGGGATAATGGAGATTTTTCACATATTTGATAAAATGTTTTCAAAGTCGTCTGCTATAGATTTGTTGTATGTGGGAAAGGGTTAAGTCACCAAGATCCTTTCTAAAATGTTAATATAATCTTTCATCCATATTTGATCAACACCATAGCAACACTAGAAGACCACGTATTGCAAGCCTATGATTTCGTTCATTATGTCTTTATCTGTAAGGTCATAGTATTATATCAAAATAATACTTTATATTGATTTATAGCCCCCTCTAGAAATTGAAATAACCATTAATATGATAGGGGCCATTTTTCGACCAATCAACATGGCTTGAAGAAATCTGATAGAGGGTCATCCAAGGAACATTTCTCCAAAATTATTTGAAAATCGTCCTGACATTTTCGGAGGAGAAGATTTTTTTAAGTTTTCACTATAGCCATATAAGCCCCCCCCCCCCCCCCCCCCCCGGCGGTCATGTTTTTCGACCAATCAACAAAGTTTTTTCATTTCGTTGCCATGGAAACCAGAATTCTGCATGGATCCCAAAAATTTGAAGGAAATCTGGTGAGGTCATTGAGAGGATGCTTTCTGTGAAACTTCATCCCAATTGACCCACTGGTTACTGAGGAGAAGAAGTTGATGGACGAAGGACGACGGACAAAAGGCGATCACAATAACTCACCTTGAGCAAAGCTCAGGTGAGCTAAAAACATTGTAGGAGCATGAATTACAGAATATATTCATTTGTTTTTAAGAAGATGTGAAATGATGTCTATGAAGGAAGTATTCCTCCCAAGATATGAATGACTCATCAAAATACTTATTTTAATGCTTTCCCACATACAACAATTCTACAGCAGACGACTTTGAAAACATCTGAGAAAAAATCTCTAAAATAGAAAGTGTTATTAATGAAAAGAGTTGAAAACACTGTGGCAAAAGGAGAAATTGCTCATTATGAGCAATTTCTTCTTTTGTCACAATGTTTTCAAAAGTAGTCTGCTTCAGATGCATTAGAAAGAGTCTGTAAGTAACAAATAATCTGACTGACAATTTTAAAAACATCTAGGCAAAAATTGGGAAACACAATTACTCCCTTGTAATATTTTCAGAAGTCGTCTGCTGCAGATGCTTACTTTCTTAACTCTTTCCCACCTGAAGACACATTTTGACGCGATAGCAGCAGACGACGTTTGAAATCATTGTGGCCAAAGGTGACATTGCTCATGATGAGCAATTTCTCCTTTGGCCACAATGTTTTCAACTTTACTTAACAATGAAGCTATCTTTTATAAAGATTTTTCAGGTTTTTGTCAATATGTTTTCAAAGTCGTCTGCTGCAGAATTGATGTATGTGGGAAAGGGTTAAGTTGCCTGCCTTTAACCCTTTCCCATTTGAAGACACATTCTGACGCATTTGCAGCAGAAACCTTTTGGTTTTTTTAAATTTTCAAAAACATTCAATAATTATACTTTCATTAACACACATCACCCATATTTTTACTCAATGTTTTCATATTTGTCTGATCAAGATATGTGGAATAAAAATTACAACATCTGGAAATTCAATTACAAATGTTTTCAACAGAGTTGTTAATAGTGTAGGGAAGGGAAATTTGATTGATATGGGCATTCCTTCCATTTCCTAAAATGTTGCAAAATTGCCTACTGCAGAGATGTTCTGTATCCAGAAATAAACATATTTAACCCTTTCCTTCATATGCCAATTCTGCAGCAGACGACTTTGAACAAATTTTGTCAAAAAACAGAAAATCTCTATAATTGAATGGATAACCTATGACTAAAAGTGGAAAACATTGTGTCAAAAGGAGAAATTGCACGTTTTGTGCAATTTCTTCTTTTGTCACTATGTTTTCAAAAAGCCGTCTGCTGCAGAGGCGTCAGAAAGCGTCTATATGAGGGAAAGGGTTAAACAATCTTACAATTTCAGATGACAGACATATCCTAAAATAACAAGTTAGGAAAACCTTTCATTAAAGCAGACTTTTGAGTATATTGTTTCAACAGAGAAATTACTCATAATGTGTCATTTTATCCATTTGTCAAAATTATTGCAACTTTATTCAATATTTATACATTATTTAATTTTCAAAGCTGTATGCAGCAGATTTGTTGTATGTGGTAAGTGGGTGAAAGAACATAATATATTATATCAGGATAACTCGAATCCTGTGTTGGAATGAATCGCATATTTAATTTTGTCTCTGAGAGTTGATTTTTTCTGGTAGTTTGGAAGCTTTAGTAAATTGAAACAAGTGGAAGATGTAGGTAATCTCCCCACTGGATCCTTTTTCCTGATGTTGAAAAAACCCTTTAGGACACTCCCTACTGTATCCCCGGTGTCCTGAAATAGCAAATAAACCCATTACATTGGGCGCATTCAAATATCAATTACCAAAATGATTCAGAATCCAACAATAAGTTACAGCTGTTTAATTAACAACCACTCTGTAATGTATATCAGACAATGTGCTATTTTTAGACACTTCTAAACTGAAACCAACTAATTCCCAATTAATGTAAATGAATGATTGGGCCACCTTTGTATACCAGTTACTAAACAAATCAATTTGTTGAATTGAGATCCTCCCTGACAAAATAAAAAGTGTAAAAGAAAGCTTGGCCCACCTTGGTATACCAGTTCTTCATAAAATGTGATCTAGTTTGTTTACCCCCACATGACCCAGTTTCGATCCTTACTGGGATTTGATTAAAATAAATGTTGTGGAGAGTTTTCATAAAGATTGGATGAAAATTGTGGCCTCTAATGTGTTCACAAGGTTTTTCTACAATTAACCTAGTGATTTTATCTTGGACCCAACATGGTAAGCTCCACACTATATATAATTGGGATTTGATGGAGATGAATGTTCTGATGATTTTACTTGAAGAATTTATGATAATTGTGGCCTCGAGTGTGTTCCCAAGGTTTTTCTAAAATTTAGCCTAGTGACCTAGTTTTGGACCCCATATGACCCAGTTTTCGCACCAGACTGTGATTTGATGGAGATCATTGTTCTGATGACTTTTCATGAAGATTGGATGAAAATGTGACCTCTAAAGTTTTCTTTCAAAAAATTGACTTAGTGACCAAGATTCTGATACCATCTGAACCAGTTTTGTTCCTGACAGGGATATGATGGAGATTAATCTTCAGATGAACGCCTATGTTGATTTGATAACATATTAGGCTTTAAGCGTTCATAAGGTTTTTATATGTTTGACCTAGTGATCCAGTTTTATCCAATTTAAAATTTTACCAAGATTTGATAGAGATGAAAGCAGCAGACAACTCATGTCAACATTGTGGCGAAAGGAGAAATTGCTAGTTATGAGCTATTTCTCCTTTTGCCACAATGATTTCATGTCACCCATCAGTTCTTACAAATGTTCTTGGAAGCAGAATCAGAAGAAGAATTCATAATTTGTTTTTTATTTAATCCCTCTCCAGATGCCACCTGGTAACCATGTATTGAACTTATCAATATGGCTTGAACAAATGTTGCAGAGGTAGGGTTCATCTCTACATTTTAAAAAGAAGAATTTTAAAGTTTTGTCATTTTGCACATTTTCTGATTACACTTGGATGCCATGTTTTTAAACCAATCACAATGGCTTCACTATGGCTTTAACAATTTAAGTATATGGATCACCACATGAACATTTATGTCAAATTATTTTGAAAGCAGAAAAGAACTTTAAAGTATTGTCATTTGACCTCTCTCTGATGCCGCCTGGTTGCTGTGTATTTAACCATTCAATTTGGCTTGAACAGATTATATAGAGAAACAATTTTCTTGAATTATCATGTTATCAGACAACCACTTTCCTATGGACAGAATTTTTAAGTTTAGTCTTTTTGTCCTTTTTCTGATGTCCCCTGGCCACAATAAATATGGCTTGAAATTTTGTAGAGGTTCACGAAAGGAACATTTCTACCTACTTATCTAAGAATAAGACAAACAGCATCAAAGCAGCAGCATTTTAACTCTTTCCCTCATATAGATGCTTTCTCTGCAGCAGACGGCTTTTTGAAAACATAGTGACAAAAGAGGAATTGCTCAAAATGAGAAATTTCTCCTTTTGCCACAATGTTTTCCACTTTTAGTCATAGGTAATCCATTCAATTATAGAGATTTTCCATTTTTTGACAAAATATGTTCAAAGTCGTCTGCTGCATAATTGTCGTAGGAGGGAAAGGGTTAAAGCTATGGCATTTTCAGCCTTTCTGATGTTATTGCAATCCAAGTTCTACACAAGATTTCAACTTTTCAACCATTTTGACAAAGCACAACCAAAGTTTCATCAAAATCAAGGCATCAAGCCATCACAATAGCTTAATACGAGCATGTTAGGTTCAGGTGAGCTAAACAGTTAACCACGGAGGAGATACAGAGAATAGATCAGGTGATCCAAAGACTAAGTGTGTGTAATATCCTTTTTTCCTTCCAAAATTTTAATAAATTCTTAATTGTTGATACTTTAACCCTTTCCCTCATATAGACGCTTTCTGACGCCTCTGCAGCAGATGGCTTTTTGAAAACATAGTGACAAAAGAAGAAATTGCACAAAACGTGCAATTTCTCCTTTGGCCACAATGTTTTCCACTTTTTGTCATAGGTTATCCATTCAATTATGGAGATTTTCTATGTTTTGACAAAATACGTCGTCTGCTGCAGAAATGTCATATGAGGGAAAGGGTTAAACTAAATAACATACCTGTTCATCACTAACTTCCACACATCTGATAGAGAACGGAGGTTCAAGATGTGCAAATCCGAGTAATGGTGCTTTCGAACAACTTGTAACAAACTGGAAAACAAAAGTATGATTCATATGCGGTTTTCAACAGTATTTTGGTGATATCATGGTGTTTTTCATGGCACTCATACACCAGTACTCCACACAACATTCATCCAAGGCAACTGGCTACTTTCTAAAAGATAAGGGGGCTAGGATGGCCCTAAATCGATCACCTGAGTGTTTGTATAGTAGCAAACGTGCAACTGCTTTAATTATCAAGAGTGGGAATGAAACTTCAAGAAAACAGCTTATCAGTTAAGGACATTCATTTTGTTATAAGGTATTAAATCTTTGATTAATTTGTGAGAAGAGCACTAAAGGAATATTTCTGTGTTGATATTTCTGGTTGGTATGTTGTTTGAAGCTAACAATTTATTTTACCCCTTTCCTGATGCCACCTGGCAGCTACCTTTTTCAACCAATCAATATGGCTTGAACAAATTATAACCACATAGTCAATCAAACTAACTCATTTTGTGGTCAGGTAATCTAATACTAGTGTAAACAAGATTTCCCTTAATTTTGCCTAGTGATCTTGTTTTAACATAGAATTTAAATCTTTGAAATTTTTTGAAAGAAGACAACCAAAGGTACTTTCCTGTAAATTTTGATTGAAAGCAAAAAGAGGGTCTTACAACAGAGTTGAACACATTTGGAAGAGGGTCACCCAAATTACTTTCAAATTGAGCCAGTACTTTTGTATGAGATTTTTTTTTAAGTTTTCAGAAAATACACATATGTTTTTCAATGGATCAGAATTATTTGAACATTCTTGGTAGAGGTTCACCCGACAAAATTCTTTTAACAATTTTAGATGAGGGCCACCTAGAGAATATTCCTGTGAAGATATTTTGAAATTGAACAAGTAGTTTCAGAGAAGAAGATTTGAATGGACATCGGACAAGGTAGAAAGTTACTGAGAGTGATCACAATGGTTCACATTATTTGTGAATAAAAAAAAAATTGAAAATCAGCCTGACACTTTCAGGAGAAGATTTTTTAAGTTTTCACTTTAGCCATATATGGCAAAATAGCCTGCCCCCTGGCGGCTATGTTTTTCCACAAATTGACATGGCTTGAAGGAATCTGATAGAGGGTCACCCAAGGAACATTTCTACAAAATTATTTGAAAATGGGTAAGACACTTTCGGAGGAGAAGATTCTTCAAGTTTTCACTATAGCCATATAAGGCAAAATAGCCCCGCCCCCTGGCGGCTATGTTTTTCGACCAATCAACATGGCTTGAAGGAATCTGATAGAGGGTCATCCAAGAAACATTTCTACAAAATTATTTGAAAATCTGCTAACAAGTTTTTTTTCATTTTGTTGCCATGGAAACCAGAATTCTGCATGAATCCCAAATATTTGAAGGAATTCTGGTGAGGTCATTGAGAGGATGCTTTCTGTGAAGTTTCATTCCAATTGACCCACTGGTTACTGAGGAGAAGAAGTTGACGGACAACGCTTGACACACGCCGGACGCCGGACAAAAGGCGATCACAATAACTCACCTTGAGCACTTCGTTCTCAGGTGAGCTAAAAATGGTTATTTTGCCCCTTTTTTATGCCGTGTTTTTTAACCAATCAATATGGCTTGAACATTTTTCATATAGGGTCAAGCAAGGAACATTTCTACCAAATTATCAAACAAGCAAAGACAGAGTTTTCTACAAATTTCTATAAAGTGTTTTGTATAGGTTCTTTTCTTGTAAAAGCACTTAATTATGTTTATATCTGAAATTTTTGGAAAATATTTGTTTAGGAACTATAATGTTTATTAAAAAGAAAACAAGCCAAAACAATTCATCAACAAGAGGGACAGTATTGCTCAACTGCCAAAAGGCAAAATAACCCAAAACACTATGGACTATAAAGGTAATTCATCCCAGACTCTGGTAGCAATGAGTTTTGGCTTATCAAGATTGCTTAATGAAATCTATAAGAGGGCTACCCTAGGACTATTCAAATGTAATAATTTGAAAATCCGCCAAATTGTTCTGAGGATAAGACAGCCCCACCCTCTGGCAACCATGTTTATTTTAATAATCAACATGGCTTGAAGGAATCTGGTAGAGAGACAGGCAAGGAATGTTTTTTACAAAATCGGACGAGATAATTTCTCGAGTTTTTTCTTTTGATTGCCATGGCAACCAGAATTCTGCATGGATCCAAAAGTTTAGAGAGAGTTAAGAGGACATTGAAGGATGCTACCTATGAAGTATTCTGAGAAGTTGTTTGAAAGGATGCTACCTATGAAGTTTTCTAAGAAGTTGTTTGAAAGGATGCTACCTATGAAGTTTTCTGAGAAGTTGTTTGAAAGGATGCTACCTATGAAGTATTCTGAGAAGTTGTTTGAAAGGATGCTACCTATGAATTTTTCTGAGAATTTGTTTGAAAGGATGCTACCTATGAAGTTTTCTGAGAAGTTGTTAGAAAGGATGCTACCTATGAAGTTTTCTGAGAAGTTGTTTGAAAGGATGCTACCTAAGTTTTCTAAGAAGTTGTTTGAAAGGATGCTACCTATGAAGTTTTCTGAGAAGTTGTTTGAAAGGATGCTATCTATGAAGTTTCCTGAGAAGTTGTTGGAAGCAAATACTTAGCACAGATGCACACAAGAAGGACAATGTGCCATAACAAAAGCTTGACCGTCTTTTAGTAGCCCATTGAGGTAAAACTGCACCCTTTGTCACATTGTTTTCAACAATCGTCTGTTGTAGCGAAATGTATTTAATTGTGAAGGCATTAGAAATACAAGCATAACAATCTCTGCTTCTATGATTCCCTTACCTTTAAAAATGCCCCTCTATCAGTGGAGTTAAAGTCGTGTTCCAACATATCCCACAACCAGTTGATCACTTTGTGATTGTTGTGATAGCCCCCATAATACTGTGTGTGTTTTCTGAAAGACATCCATATAGATGTAAATGATCAAGCCCTACATGTTGTCTAATTTGTAAACTATATATATGTAATGATCAAGCTGTACATGTTGTCTAATTTGTAAACTATATAGATGTAAATGATCAAGTCCTACACGTTGTCTAATTTGTAAACTATATAGGTGTAAATGATCAAGCCCTACATGTTGTCTAATTTGTAAACTATATAGATGTAAATGATCAAGCCCTACACATTGTCTAACTTGTAAACTATATAGATGTATGATTAAGCCCTACATGTTGTCTAATTTGTAAACTATCTAGATGTATGATCAAGCCCTACATGTTGTCTAATTTGTAAACTATCTAGATGTAAATGATCAAGCCCTACAAGTTGTCTAATTTGTAAACTATATAGATGTATGATTAAGCCCTACATGTTGTCTAATTTGTAAACTATCTAGATGTATGATCAAGCCCTACATGTTGTCTAATTTGTAAACTATCTAGATGTATGATCAAGCCCTACATGTTGTCTAATTTGTAAACTATCTAGATGTAAATGATCAAGCCCTACAAGTTGTCTAATTTGTAAACTATATAGATGTATGATTAAGCCCTACATGTTGTCTAATTTGTAAACTATCTAGATGTATGATCAAGCCCTACATGTTGTCTAATTTGTAAACTATCTAGATGTAAATGATCAAGCCCTACAAGTTGTCTAATTTGTAAACTATATACATGTAAATGATCAAGCCCTACATGTTGTCTAATTTGTAAACTATCTAGATGTATGATCAAGCCCTACATGTTGTCTAATTTGTAAACTATCTAGATGTATGATCAAGCCCTACATGTTGTCTAATTTGTAAACTATCTAGATGTAAATGATCAAGCCCTACAAGTTGTCTAATTTGTAAACTATATAGATGTATGATTAAGCCCTACATGTTGTCTAATTTGTAAACTATCTAGATGTATGATCAAGCCCTACATGTTGTCTAATTTGTAAACTATCTAGATGTATGATCAAGCCCTACATGTTGTCTAATTTGTAAACTATATACATGTAAATGATCAAGCCCTACATGTTGTCTAATTTGTAAACTATCTAGATGTAAATGATTAAGCCCTACATGTTGTCTAATTTGTAAACTATCTAGATGTAAATGATCAAGCCCTACACATTATCTAACTTGTAAACTATATAGGTGTAAATGGATCAAGCACTACATGTGGTCTAATTTGTAAACTATAAGCCACAGCCACAGCAGATGACTTTTGAAAATATAATTGCAAATGGAGAAATTGCTCATAATGTGTAATAAGTTCCATTTGAATGACCTTAATGCAAATTTTAACCCACACCGACAATAACAACACAGATGCAGATCAAGTGACGACAATAGCTAGTCTTTTTCTTCTTCAAACCTTATCATCTCCTTTGTGCAGAGGTAAACATGTATATATCTAGGGTGAAAAATTAAATTTACTTTACATCAAAGAAAAGCAATTAAATCATTAGCTAAGGACAATTCTATCATAATAAAAGAAGCAGATAAACTTTCGATAAAATAAAAATTCTTATAAACAAAACCACAGTATGAGAAAGACATTTGTGTTAAATGTGATGGCCCTATATCACTCAACTGATCAAACAGAACTTCAATAGAATGTTTAACTATTATGAAGTACTGTAATTTGTAAGTCTCATATTTGTGTGATGCAGTTATGTTATGGAGTTATTGTGTGACCCAGGCTTGAACTGATTACCATGTAACATGTATTTCCTCTGTAACTCAAAACAAAACCGACTAGAATGTAGAGTCAGGAGTAGGGGATGTCACCTGCCCCCATACAGCCAAGTTCTTTCCTATATAAAACCTTTTACCCTGGGTTGAGGGTAAACCCAAGACCATAGAATCAAGAAGCTGGTGGTCTACTTCTGAGCCAGTCTTCCACACATTTGCTTGATATGTTATTTCTCAGCTCTTCTGTTTATTACACAGGTGAAGTATTGTAAATTGGACACATAAAAGTCTTTGGATAAACAAATTTTTCTTTCCAATAATTCATACCCAGAGCTCCTTAATTGACCTCCAAAAACTGTGTTGATAGTACTTAAAAGAATCTTCTCATGTTCTCATCGAGACAATTCTTTTCAATACCCCCAACAAAGGCTTAAATGAGTAATAGGAGAGAGGTTTAGGATGAAAGACCAGTCAACTCCATCTGATCAAGGCCTCTACTACCTCAGATCTCCAATATCCATGTCAGCCGTGTCCCCAGAAACCAACATCTGTAATTCTGGCGATGAAAACATGCTCAACCAATCACCATTCACCACAGACTTGAAGCCTCGTATAAATGCAATAGTCTGTTCCTTTATCTGTCTATACATCCGAAAATGGGCCATCAGATGAACATATCGAATTCTGTGAAATAAACAATTTACAGGAATATCATAAACCACTCAAACTACAATAAGGGTCACTATGAATGCTGTAAGACATTATAACCATTAGTTACAGCTGTATAAAAGTAACTAGATTAACCATTTAGTTACCCCTGTATAGACGTAACAAGAAATATGTGAGCTACTGCTCACTAGTGATACCCCCCGCTCATGTTTTGAAAGACATATGTGATGGTGGGGTAAAGGGCCATAACTCCGTGAAAAATAATCCAACCGGAACGCAAACACGATATGCGCATCTACACTTGGTGGTGAGCCTTCCTATGAAGTTTCATAAAATTCCAAAAAGCGGTTGCCGGTTGCAGAGAAATAGCCCGGAAATGAATTTAGTCATACATAGCCTGATGGTGGGGTAAAGGGCCATAACTCCGTGAAAAATAATCCAACCGGAACGCAAACACGATATGCGCATCTACACTTGGTGGTGATCCTTCCTATGAAGTTTCATCAAATTCCAAAAAGCGGTTGCAGAGAAATAGCCCGGAAATGAATTTAGTCATACATAGGGGTAAAGGGCCATAACTCCGTGAAAAATAATCCAACCGGAACGCAAACACGATATGCGCATCTACACTTGGTGGTGATCCTTCCTATGAAGTTTCATCAAATTCCAAAAAGCGGTTGCAGAGAAATAGCCCGGAAATGAATTTAGTCATACATAGGGGTAAAGGGCCATAACTCCGTGAAAAATAATCCAAACGGAACGCAAACACGATATGCGCATCTACACTTGGTGGTGATCCTTCCTATGAAGTTTCATCAAATTCCAAAAAGCGGTTGCAGAGAAATAGCCCGGAAATGAATTTAGTCATACATAGGGGTAAAGGGCCATAACTCCGTGAAAAATAATCCAACCGGAACGCAAACACGATATGCACATCTACACTTGGTGGTGATCCTTCCTATGAAGTTTCATCAAATTCCAAAAAGCGGTTGCAGAGAAATAGCCCGGAAACGAAAGTGTTACGGACGGAAGGACGGAAGGACGGACATGGGTAAAACAGTATACCCCCCCTTTCCTTCGGAACCGGGGGTATAATTAGATTAACCATGTAGTTACCTCTGTATAGAAATTACTAGATAAACCATTACATTACCCCTGTATAGAAGTAACTAGATTAACCATGTAGTTACCTCTGTATAGAAGTAACTAGATTAACCATAACGTTACCCCTGTAAAGAAGTAACTAGATTAACCATGTAGTTACCTCTGTATAGAAGTAACTAGATAAACCATTACGTTACCCCTGTATAGAAGTTACTAGATTAGCCATCAAGCAACCCCTGTATAGAAGTAACTAGATAAACCATTATGTTACTGTATAGAAGTTACTAGATTAGCCATCAAAATACCCCTATATAGAAGTAACTGGATCAACCATTATGTTACCCCTGTATAGAAGTTGCTAGATTAAACATTACGTTACCCCTGTATAGAAGTTACTAGATTAACCATTTTGTTACCCCTGTATAGAAGTAACTAGATTAGCCATCAAGTAACCCCTGTATAGAAGTTACTAGATCAGCCAACAAGTAACCCCTGTATAGAAGTAACTAGATAAACCATTATGTTACTGTATAGAAGTTACTAGATTAGCCATCAAAATACCCCTATATAGAAGTAACTGGATCAACCATTATGTTACCCCTGTATAGAAGTTACTAGATTAACCATTACGTTACCCCTGTATAGAAGTTACTAGATTAACCATCATGTTACCCCTGTATAAAAGTAACTAGATTAACAATCAAGTGACCCTGTCTAGAAGTAACTAGATTAACATACAAGTGACCCCTGTATAGAAGTAACTAGATAAACCATTATGTTACTGTATAGAAGTTACTAGATTAGCCATCAAAATACCCCTATATAGAAGTAACTGGATCAACCATTATGTTACCCCTGTATAGATGTTACTAGATTAACCATTATGTTACCCCTGTATAGAAGTTACTAGATTAACATACAAGTGACCCCTGTATAGAAGTAACTAGATTAACAATCAAGTGACCCCTGTATAGAAGTAACTAGATTAACAATCAAGTGACCCCTGTATAGAATAGGCTATGGAAGTTACTGGATTAACCATAATCTGTACCATTTAGACCACAGCTTATTAAAATGAGGAGCTTATGAAATACCTGTTTTCAGTTGTAACAGAGATGGCCTTCCCTCCTGGTACGAGTTCATTAGTCTCTAGTTTACCCATACAATCTTCTTCATAACAAAATGTCAGTTCAAGGTCATCAATATCATCATCATAGTGCTATCAATGATAAAATGTTAGTTCAAGGTCACCAATATCATCATCATAGTGCTATCAATGATAAAATGTCAGTTCAAGGTCATCAATATCATCATCATAGATAAAACAAGTAACTGGAGGATTGCAAGCAATACCATAGTCCCCTACCGGTTTGCACTTTTGAGTCTGTTTCTGTTGTCATAGCAACCCAATGTTTAGGTATATCAAGACAATAAAGTATGAAAATAAAGAAAGGGAAATAACTCAAAAATTAGGGAAGCAAGAGTTATGGTTCATGTGCACTGCACTCCCCCTTGATACGATGTATTCATGTGTGAAATTTCATAGCCATAGCTAGTATAGTTATGGAGATATGCTCCGGACAAAAATCAAGTATGAAAATAAAGAAAGGGAAATAACTCAAAAATTAGGCAAGCAAGAGTTATGGTTCATGTCCACTGCACTCCCCCTTGATACGATGTATTCATGTGTGAAATTTCATAGCCATAGCTAGTATAGTTATGGAGATATGCTCCGGACAAAAATCAAGTATGAAAATAAAGAAAGGGAAATAACTCAAAAATTAGGCAAGCAAGAGTTATGGTTCATGTCCACTTCACTCCCCCTTGATGAGATGCATCCATGTGTGAAATTTCATAACCATAGCTAGTACAGTTTTGGAGATATGCTCCGGACAAAAATCAAGTATGAAAATAAAGAAAGGGAAATAACTCAAAAATTAGGCAAGCAAGAGTTATGGTTCATGTCCACTGCACTCCCCCTTGATACGATGTATTCATGTGTGAAATTTCATAGCCATAGCTAGTATAGTTATGGAGATATGCTCCGGACAAAAATCAAGTATGAAAATAAAGAAAGGGAAATAACTCAAAAATTAGGCAAGCAAGAGTTATGGTTCATGTCCACTTCACTCCCCCTTGATGAGATGCATCCATGTGTGAAATTTCATAACCATAGCTAGTACAGTTTTGGAGATATGCTCCGGACAAAAATCAAGTATGAAAATAAAGAAAGGGAAATAACTCAAAAATTAGGGAAGCAAGAGTTATGGTTCATATGCACTGCACTCCGCATTGATGAGATGTATCCACATATGGAATTTCATAGCCATAGCTAGTACAGTTTTGGAGATATGCTCCGGACAAAAATTTGCCGGACTGACTGACTGACTGACTGACTGACTGACAGATGGACTGACGGACTGACGGACGGAGTGCAAACCTAATAGTCCCCTTCGGCACGCCGGTAGGGGACTAATAACAGTTCAAGGTCATCACTATCATCATCATAGTGCCATTAACGATAAAATGTCAGTTCAAGGTCATCACTATCATTATCATAGTGCTATAGGTCACCAATATCATCATCATAGTGCTATTAATGATAAAATGTCAGTTCAAGTTCATCATAGTGCTGTCATTGATAAAATGTCAGTTGAAGGTCACTAATACCATCATCATAGTGCTATCAATGATAACATGTCAGTTGAAAGGTGCTATCAATGATGATAAAATGTCAGTTCAAGGTCACCAATATCATCATCATAGTGCTATCAACGATACAATGTTAGTACAAGGTTACCAATATCATCATCATATTGCTATCAATGACAAAATGTCAATTCAAGGTCATCAATATCATTATCATAGTGCTATCAATGATAAAATGTCAGTGCAAGGTCATCACTATCATTATCATAGTGCTATCAATGATAACATGTCAGTTCAAGGTCATCAAGATAGTGCTATCAACGATAAAATGTCAGTTCAAGGTCATCACTATCATCATGATAGTGCTATCAATGATAAAATGTCAGTTACAGGTCACCAATTTCGTTTTTGTTTGTTTTATTGGAGTTTTACGCCGTTTCACTTTATTCATGATCCCTGGGTAAACACACCAGTACTAGGCTAGAAAATGTGCCTTGCCCAAGGGCACTCCACCATGACCTTCGCGCCGCATCTGGGGATCGAAACCACGGTTTGTTTCCTCACTTAGTTCTATCAATGATGAAATAGGGTTTTAACATTACAGAGTACAGTAACTAGTTTGACCATTTACTTAACCCTTTCCAAAATACAATAAAATTGCAGCAGAGCATCTGGACAAAAATATTGAAAATGTCCATAAATAAAAATAAAGTTATTAAGCAGTTGAAAACAGTGTGGCAAAACGGGAAATTGCTCATTAGGAGCAATTTCTTCTTTTGCCACTGTTTTCAAATGTTTTTTGCTGCAGACACATCACAATGCATCTATGTGGGAAAGGGTTAATAACTGACCCAGTAATAATCAAATTGTATTTATGCTTCCTAATCTTTGTCCACAACAATGACATAAAGTGATCACATTAGCTAAGGTATGTATGTCTACATGAAAATGCAAATGAGTCTCATTGTTGTATATAAACAGTTTACTGGATATCTTTATTTATACTTATGTATAAACAAGAGGGCCATGGTGGCCCTGGAATGCTCACCTGGGTAATGCAATGTGATTTGTCATGCCAACCACAATACCTCATTTTGCAGTCAGGTAAGCTAATACAAGTAGCCCAGCATAGCTCTAAAACCATAAAGCGAAATAACCCACACCCTCTGTTTTCTATCTTTTTTCAAATGTTCATGTACCAGTTAATTTTTCAACATCAGACTTTTATTTTCTAAAGAAATAATTTTCTAAATCAAACACTCCGGGCATAAAGAATAAAATGGCTCCAGCCCCTGGTGGCCATATCTTTTGACAAATCACAATGCTTGAATGAATCAGGTAAAGCTTCACCCATGGTACTTGTTTTCAAAATTATTTTATAATTAGTCTGATATTTTCAGAATAGAAAATCTTTGTGAAGTTTTCAATATAGTCATATGAGGCAAAACAGCCCTGCCCTCTAGAGGCCATGTTTTTGCCCAATCAACATGGCTTGAAATTATTTCATGGAAGGTCACCCAAGGGACTTTCTACAAAATTATTTGTAAATCAGCTTCATACTTTCAGAGAAGAAGATTTTTAAAGTTTTCACTAAAGCCATATTAGGCAAAACAACCCTTCCCCTGACAGCCATGTTTTTCAACCAATCAACATGGCATAAAGGAATATGATAAGAGTGTCACTCTTGGAACATTTCTACAAAATTATTTAGAAATCGATCAACTAGTTTTCGAGGAGAAAATATCTTAATTTTTTTATCTTTGGGTTGTCTCGGAAACCAGATTTCTGCATGGATCAAAAACGTTTGAAGGCATTTTGGTGGGGACATTGACATTGACTCACTAGTTACAGAGTAGAAGATGTTGACTGACATTGGACAAAGGGAAATCACAATAACTCACCATGAGCATTTTGTGCTCAGATGAGCTCAAATCATAGGTAGAATTCTAGCTAAACACTTTTACTGAAAACTGTTGTTAGTCATATCTAAAGTTTTTCCAAAATAAATTAATTAAGTTGTTTTAAATGGTATGACATGAATACGCTTCTCAACAAATACCTATCGCTACTTTTCTTCTGCATTTGTCTATGTTGTTTCATGGAAATCAAATAATCTAAAAAAACATCTGTTTGTCATACAAAGTTATTTTTCGCATTCATCTTAAGTAAAAGTCACCAAATGTTGGTGGCAATCAATTATACTCAAGCAGGTGGAAATAGACTGAAATTTCATTGACCGGTCAAGAAGTGCCAGAGATATGGACCTAAACATAAAATGATGATGTCTGACGGACAGACATAGTCATTCCACATACCACCACATATCACATCAACTCTATTCAATAATCAGTTTCTGTTTTCTCACAAGTTTTCAAAATGATACTCTCACATTTACAGTTATGGATTTTTCCTCAAATATTTTGATGACTACTAAAATAGCTTTTCAGAAGCCAAATTTTTTATTTTTTTATGTGGCTCAGCTGAAGTTACCTTAATATAGGTGAGATTCCTGGCTAAATCCGAGTCTAGAGAAGGTAGTTCATCCAACGAGCTATACGCGGACATGGAACTGTGGCCTAAAATCTGGGTCAGGAAAAATGGAGCAAATGGTACCTCAACAATAATTCCCTGAAAACAAAAGATCAAAATTAAAGAAAAGTTTAATTTTTGAATATGCTAAATAAAGCCTTCATTTCTGTGGGTTATCAGTCTACTCTGCTACTTCCGAGAAGTATTAACAACATTTAGATTAGTAGAGAAATAGGCAAGATGTTGCCAGAAAAGATAGTTATTCATGCCTCAGAACAAGGCCTATGAAAGAACATGGAAAGCTAACAATATCACTCAAGTCAAGAAGATTGTTCCTATATTGTTCACCGGCTGCTTTAACCCTTTCCCTCATACGACAATTCTGCAGCAGACGACTTTGAACATATTTTTTAAAAAAATAGAAAATCTCTATAATTGAATGGATAACCTATGACTAAATGTGGAAAACATTGTGGCAAAAGGAGAAAAGTGCTCATTTTGAGCAATTTCTTCTTTTGTCACAATGTTTTCAAAAAGCTGTCTGCTGCAGAGGCATCAGAAAGCTTCTATATGAGGGAAAGGGATAATTGAACTTACATAGTTTTCAATGTTCTTACTCTGTATAAATAAGGGAAACAAGCAATATAAATGCTATATTTCAAAGTATCAGAATAATTTCAACAATCTTGCTCTATAAAGGGTCTCCCAAGGAACGTTTGCGCCAAATTATTTTCGAGCAGATTTTTGAAGTATTCACTACATATATACATATAAGGAAAAACAAGCCCCGCCTCAATGATCCGAATAATTTGAACAATCTTTATAGAGGGTCACCCAAGGTATTTGTGCAAAATGATTTTCAAATGGAGCTGGCACTTTGAAACAGATATTGTTTTTATTTATTTCACACAAGATATACTACATATTACAATCCAAACAACAATTAAATCTTTTTATGTATCATGCATTTCAATATTCTTGAAATGTTTTCTATGCTACAAAGAAGAAATTAGAAGGAGGAGATCATGATAATGATGAGGAGGGGGAGAAGGAGAAAGATGTGTTGTTTTTATCAAAGGTTAGTAAATTTTATCCACTTCCTGTTGTGAAGTTCTGATTTGTCTTTTTGATTGGTCTTTTAATAGAGCGATTTAAAGATTTACTATTCATACAAATAAGGAAAACAAACCTCACCCCCTTGCAGCCACGCTTTTAAACTGATCGGAATAATTTCAACAAACTTGGTAGAGGACCACCTAGGGAACACTTGTGTCAAATTATTTTCAAATGAAGTCAGTACTTTTGGACAAGAAGTTTTAAGTTTTGCCATTAGTAGACAACCTCAGCTACAATATTTTCATTCACAGAGATTTATTGAATTTATTCACAGACGTGTTTAAAGCCATCTGCCGTTTATGGTATTTTTTATATCATAGGATATTTATAGAGTAATCTGTCAGTTAGTGAAAGTTTGAAGGACAGTCGGACAGACAGATAGACAGAAACTTAGAAGTGCAAACACAACAAGAGCTGTCGGAGGACAGCGCGCTTGACTATTCCACCGCTTATTTAAGTTACTGAGATAATGGACTCTAATGTAGTTGCATGCAAAACATTAACCACAATTTCTTAAAGGGTGATAATTTGCATTACATGCAGGATAGAGTTATTTAACTTGATTATTTTAATAGGTGTGATGGTTAGGAAGGGTTGTATAACGTTTCAATGGAATGCATCAAGTAGTTAATAAGATATGGACTTTTAATGTAGTTGCACGCAAACCTTTAACCATAATTTCTAAGTAAAAAAACGGCAACAATTTGCACCATATGTAGGATAGAGTTATCTTAATTGGTTGTGTTTATAGTTGTGAAATTGGGAAAGGTTGTATAAAGTTTCAATACAATGCTTCAAGTTGTTAATGAGATTACACTCTAAATGTAGTTGCAAAACTTAATCCAGAATTTCTATGTCCAAAAAGGGCCATAACCTGCATAAAATGCTGGATAGAGTTATCGTATTTGATTGTTTACATAGGTGTGATGATTGGGAAGGGCTGTATAAAATTTCAATGCAATGCATGAAGTAGTTACTAAGATATGGTCTCTTAATGTAGTTGCATGCAAAACTTTAACCAGATTTCTAGTTAAAAAAACGGCCATAAATTGCAAAATATACTGGATAGAGTTATCATACTTGACTGTTTACATAGGTGTGATGGTTGGTAAGGGCTGTATAAAGTTTCAATGCAATGCATCAAGTAGTTACTAAGAGATGGTCTCTTAATGTAGTTGTATGCAAAACTTTAAACAGAATTTCTGAGTAAAACAAGATGTGTTTGTGAAACACTGATGCCCCCGAATGGCAACATCTAGGTCAAAGGTCAAGGTCGCAAGGTCAAACATTTTGGTACTGACAGAAAGGTCATGTCACAAGGAACACACATGTTAAATATGGTAGCTGTACCTGTTATGGTTCAAAAGTAGTGGTCAAGGGTTAAAGTTTTTTCCGGAGAATGGCAACATCTAGGTCAAAGGTCAAGGTCGCAAGGTCAAAAATGTTGGTACTGACAGAAAGGTCATGTCACAAGGAATACACATGTGAAATATGGCAGCCGTACCTGTTATGGTTCAAAAGTAGTGGTCAAGGTTAAAGTTTTTTTCGGACAGACAGGCCAAAAACTAGATGCCCACCGAATCAGTGATTCCGGGGGCATAAAAAGGGCCATAACTTGCATAAAATGCAGGTTAGATATCTAACTTGATAATCTACCTAGGTGTGATGCTTGGGTAGGGTTATATAAAGTTTCAATGCAATGCATCTAGTAAATACTGAGATATGGACTCTTAATTTAGTTGCACGCAAAACTTTAACCAGAATTTCTAATTAAAAAAAGGGCCATAATTTGAATAAAATGCAGGATAGAGTTATCTAACTTGAGAATATACACAGGTGTGATAGTTGGGTAGGGTTGTAGAAAGTTTCAATGCAATGCATCAGGTAAATACAGAGATATGGACTCTTAATTTAGTTGCACACAAAACTTTAACCAGAATTTCTAAGTAAAACAAGATGTGTTTGTGAAACACTGATGCCCCCCAATGGCAACATCTTGTTCAAAGGTCAAGGTCGCCAGGTCAAAAATGTTGGTACTGACAGAAAGGTCATGTCACAAGGAATACACATGTGAAATATGGTAGCCGTACCTGTTATGGTTGAAAAGTAGTGGTCAAGGTTAAAGTTTTTTTCGAGAATGGCAACATCTAGGTCAAAGGTCAAGGTCGCAAGGTGAAAATTTTGGTAGTGACAGAAAGGTCATGTCACAAGGTATACACATGTGAAATATGGTAGCCGTACCTGTTATGGTTCAAAAGTAGTCGTCAAGGTTAAAGTTTTTATCGAGAATGGCAACATCTAGGTCAAAGGTCAAGGTCGCAAGGTGAAAAAGTTTGGTACTGTTAGAAAGGTCATGTCACAAGGTATACACATGTGAAATATGGTAGCCTTACCTGTTATGGTTCAAAAGTAGTGGGGAAGGTTAAAAAAAAAAATGAGAATGGCAACATCTAGGTCAAAGGTCAAGGTCGCAAGGTCAAACCTTGGTACTGACAGAAAGGTCATGTCACAAGGAATACACATGTGAAATATGGTAGCCGTACCTGTTATGGTTCAAAAGTAATGGCCAAGGTTAAAGTTTTTTTCGAGAATGGCAACATCTAGGTCAAAGGTCAAGGTCGCAAGGTCAACAATTTTGGTACTGGCAGAAAGGTCATGTCACAAGGAATACACATGTGAAATATGGTAGCCGTACCTGTTATGGTTCAAAAGTAGTGGTCAAGGTAAGTTTTTTTTGTGCAGACAGACAGACAGACAGACAGACGTGCAGACAGACAGGCCAAAAACTATATGCCCCCCGAATCGGAGATTCCTGGGGGGGGGCATAAAAAGGGCCATAACTTGCATAAAATGCAGGATAGAGTTATCTTACTTGATAATCTACATAGGTGTGATGCTTGGGTAGGGATGTATAAAGTTTCAATGCAATGCATCAAGTAAATACTTAGATATGGACTCTTAATTTAGTTGCACGCAAAACTTTAACCAAAATTTATAAGTATAAAAGGTCCATAACTTGCATAAAATGCAGGATAGAGTTATCTCACTTGATAATCTACATAGTAGTTTAGTAGGGTTGTAGAAAGTTTCAATGCAATACATGTAGTATTTAAGTACTTGCATGCAAAACCTTAACCAAAGTGTGACGTGGACGCCGACGCCAGGGTGAGTAGTATAGCTCTCATATTCTTTGAATAGTCGAGCTAAAAATGGAGCAAGACAGCTAGATGTATGGGATCTAGTAAAGTAATTACAAACCTCATAAACCGCCTTGGCCAGCATCTTACCAATGAATTCAAACAGTTGAAGATGGTTTTCTTGTATGTGGGACGTTGATGAAGGAAACAACTTCTGTTCACTCGTCACCTGTATCATACATGTATTATTTTATCATCCCATTCCAACTAGATGATGAGTTTGCAACTCTCAACTTTCAAAAACATTCTGTCAAATGGAGAAATGTTCATCACCAGCAATTTCTCAATTTGCAGGAACTCTTGCAAATCTTTTTAATAAGCTCGCTATAATGTTTAGAGATTTTAAATATTTGCCTAGATGTTTTCAGAGTCATCTGCTTCAGATAAATATATTTGGAAAGAGTAAATTGTTGTTGATGTTTGTTTGGTGTTTTCACTTTCAACAATTTTTCAGTAATATCACAACATTTCCTGGGTAAGTTACCAGTACTACTGTTCAATTTATCCTGACACCAGCCAGTTATATCACAGCATGTCCTGGATAAGTTACCCGTTCTACTGGTCAATTTAACCTGACACCAGTGAGTTAGTCGTAATGTCCATAAGGCCTAAAGACAAACTATATAATATAACACAACAACATTACCTTGAATAAGTTCAAGGATGGATCAAACACTTTAGCAATGGTTTCTTCAAGAAATTCTTTAAACACTCCATCCTGATCAATACCAGCTTCATCCAGTCCTTGTTCATTTATAAACCGCACTCTAATCAATCCTTTTATAGAACAAGCAGGCAATTGAGCAAGTTGCCTGTAGCCATCCTGAAAGAATATGAAGAACAGATTTGCTAAGAGAAAATATTTGTTAAAAAGCATGCACATCGGAAATTGTGTTACATTATTTGTCAATTTAAAATATTTTTTGAAAAGTATTCACTATCAGCAATTAAGGCAAAACAGCTTCATATCAATGGATGTCATGCATTAAGTAATTATTACAAACTCTAAGCCAATTGTTAAATACAGCGTGCTCGACTATTCCACCGCTTATTAGTTACTGAGATATGGACTCTAATGTAGTTGCATGCAAAACATTAACCAGAATTTCTTAAAGGGTGATAATTTGCATTATATGCAGGATATAGTTATCTAACTTGATTATTGACATAGGTGTGCTGGTTGGGAAGGGTTGTATAAATTTCAATGCAATGCATCAAGCAGTTACTAAGATATGGACTCTTAATGTAGTGCATGCACAACTTTAACCAGAATTTCTAAGTAAAACTAGAATGGGATGCTTCCAAGGGCATGTGTCACCTGCCGGGCCCTTGGCTGACAGAAAAGGGGCAATAACTCTGATATAAAAAATATTTGGATTATCTTCCTTTTGTAAACCCATCACACGCATTGATATAAACATTTGTCAGAAGTTTCAATGTAATCCTTTGAGTTGAAAAAAAAGTTATTTGAAAACGTGACGAAAAAGTGTGACGAGGGACAGACGGACAGACAGACAGACGCCGGACAAAAAAAAAGAATCCCTAAGTGCCTACCATGCTACGCAGGTGACACAAAAATGGCAATAATTTGCATAATATGCAGGATAGAGTTATCTTACTTGGTGTGTATAAAGTTGTTAAATTGGGAAGGGTTGTATAAAGTTTCAACACAATGCTTCAAGTAGTAACTGAGATATGGACTCTTTATGTAGTTGCATGCAAACTTTTAACCAGAATTTCTAAGTAAAAAAAGTGCCATAATTTGCATTAAATGCTGTATAGAGTTATCGTACTTGATTGTTTACATAGCTGTGATGGTTCGGTAGAGTTATATTAAGTGTCAAGGCAATGCGTCAAGCAGTTACTAAGATATGGTCTCTTAATGCAGTTGCACGCAAAACTTAAACCAGAATTTCAAAGTCCAAAAAGGGCCATAACTTGCATTAAATGCAGGATATTGTTATCAAACTCGATAATCTACATAAGTGTGACATTTAGAAAGAGTTGTATATAAAATATTGGTTTTACCAGAAGTAAATGTTTTATGAATTTGATAACCTCTACAATGTAATATATTGTTTTTAACCAGAAGTAAATGTTTTATGAATTTGATAACCTCTACAATGTAATATATTTTATTAACCAGAAGTAAATGTTTTATGAATTTGATAACCTCTACAATGTAATATATTTTATTAACCAGAAGTAAATGTTTATGAATTTGATGACCTCTACAATGTAATATATTGTTTTTAACCAGAAGTAAATGTTTTATGAATTTGATAACCTCTACAATGTAATATATTTTATTAACCAGAAGAAAATGTTTTATGAATTTGATAACCTCTACAATAAAATATATTTTATTAACCAGAAGTAAATATTTATGAATTTGATGACCTCTACAATGTAATATATTGTTTTTAACCAGAAGTAAATGTTTTATGAATTTGATGACCACCATGATATATAATATCGGTGTAACCAGAAGTAAATGTTGTATGAATTTGATGACCTCCATGATATATAATATTGGTGTAACCAGAAGTAAATGTTGTATGAATTTGATGACCTCTACAATGTAATATATTGTTTTTAACCAGAAGTAAATGTTTTATGAATTTGATGACCACCATGATATATAATATCGGTGTAACCAGAAGTAAATGTTGTATGAATTTGATGACCTCCATGATATATAATATTGGTGTAACCAGAAGTAAATGTTGTATGAATTTGATGACCTCCATGATATATAGAGAATAACTAACTGCATGTTTTTGATATCGAATTTATGTCACAAGGGGAAAAAGGGGTAATTTGGTTAAAATCACGAAACCGTAGGTTGAGTGATTTTACACCAAATTACCCCTTTGTTCCCGAGTGACATAAATTCGACATCAAAAACATGCAGTTAGTTATTCTATTTATTATATATCTGGAATAAATCTCCCCTTTATTTTAAAGAAACATATAAAATTTTTTAAGTTTTCACTATAGCAATAAAAGGCAAAATAGCCCCGCCCCCTGGCGGCCATGTTTTTTGACCAATCAACATGGCTTGAAGGAATCTGATAGAGGGTCATCCAAGGAACATTTCTACAAAATTATTTGAAAATCGGCCTGACACTTTTGGAGGAGAAGATTTTTTAAGTTTGCACTATAGCTATATAAGGCAAAAAAGCCCCGCCCCCCCTGGCGGCCATGATTTTCGACCAATCAACATGGCTTAAAGGAATCTGATAGCGGGTCATCCAAGGAATATTTCTACAAAATTATTTGAAAATCGGCCTGACACTTTTGGAGGAGAAGATTTTTTAAGTTTTCACTATAGCCATATAAGGCAAAAAAGCCCCGCCCCCCTGGCGGCCATGTTTTTCGACCAATCAACATGGCTTCAAGGAATCTGATAGAGAGTCACCCAAGGAACATTTCTACAAAATAAGTTCAAAATCTGCCAACCAGTTAGGGAGAAGTAGAATTTTGAAGTTTTTTTCGTTTCGTTGCCATGGAAACCAGAATTCTGCATGGATCCCAAAAATTTGAAGGAATTCTGGTGAGGTCATTGAGAGGATGCTTTCTGTGAAGTTTCATCCCAATTGACCCACCGGTTACTGAGGAGAAGATGTTGAAGATTTTTTAAGTATGCACTATAACCATAAAAGGCAAAATAGCCCCGCCCCCTGGCGGCCATGTTTTTGACCAATCAACATGACTTGAAGGAATCTGATAGAGGGTCACCCAAGGAACATTTCTACAAATTTATTTGAAAATCGGCCTGACACTTTTGGAGAAGAAGATTTTTTAAGTTTGCACTATAGCCATATAAGGAAAAATAGCCCCGCCCCCCCTGGCGGCCATGTTTTTCGACCAATCAACATGGCTTGAAGGAATCTGATAGGAGGTCACCCGAGGAACATTTCTACAAAATTATTTGAAAATCGGCCTGACACTTTCGGAGGAGAAGATTTTTTAAGAATTTTGAAGTTTTTTCATTTCGTTGCCATGGAAACCAGAATTCTGCATGGATCCCGAAAATTTTAAGGAATTCTGGTGAGGACATTGAGAGGATGCTTTCTGTGAAGTTTCATCCCAGTTGACCCACCGGTTACAGAGGAGAAAATGTTGACGGACGACGGACAACGGACATAGGGCGATCACAATAACTCACCTTGAGCACTTCGTGCACAGGTGAGCTAAAAATGACTTGGCCTAAGGCGTATGAATGTTACGTAACCAAATACTGCTGCTTCTATTTGGCGCCAAATGACTAGCGTTATGACGTCAAAACCGCTGACGTGACGTCATTTTCCTAGTATTCGGTCTCATTTTTTTTTAAATTCCTAGTATTAAACCCACTTTAAGTAGTTCCGGCAAAAATGATATCATCACTAGTGATGATATAAACAAGAGGGCCATGATGGCCCTTGAATCGCTCACCTGTTTTTTTTTGTCTTTTTTTCACTTTAGCTATATAAGCCTCGCCCCCTGGCAGCCATAGTTTCCGACCAATCAACTTGGCTTGAAGGAATCTGATAGAGGGTCACCCTAGGAACATTTCTACAAAATTATTTGAAAATCGGCCAGATACTTTTGGAGGAGAAGATTTTTTAAGTTTTCACTATAGCCATATAATGCAAAATAGCCCTGCCCACTGGCGGCCATGTTTTTTGACCAATCAACATGGCTTGAAGGAATCTGAAAGTGGGTCATCCAAGGAACATTTCTACAAAATTATTTGAAAATCGGGCCGACACTTTTGGAGAAGAAGATTTTTTAAGTTTGCACTATAGCCATATAAGGCAAAATAGCCCCGACCCCCTGGCGGCCATGTTTTTTGACCAATCAACATGGCTTGAAGGAATCTGGTAGAGGGTCATCCAAGGAACATTTCTACAAAATTATTTGAAAATCTGCCAACCAGTTTGGGAGAAGAAGAATTTTGAAGTTTTTTTCGTTTCGTTGCCATGGAAACCAGAATTCTGCATGGATCCCTAAAATTTGAAGGAATTCTGGTGAGGTCATTAAGAGGATGCTTTCTGTGAAGTTTCATCCCAATTGACCCACTGGTTACTGAGGAGAAGATGTTGAAGATTTTTTAAGTTTTCACTTTGGCCATATAAGGCAAAATAGCCCCCACCCCCTGACCGCCATGTTTTTCGACCAATCAACATTGCTTGAAGGAATCTGATAGAGGGTCACCCAAGGAACATTTCTACAAAATTATTTGAAAATCGGCCTGACACTTATGGAGGAGAAGATTTTTTAAGTTTGCACTATAGCCATAAAAGGCAAAAAAGCCCGCCCCCCCCTGGCGGCCATGTTTTTCGACCAATGAACATGGCTTGAAGGAATCTGATAGAGGGTCACCCAAGGAACATTTCTACAAAATTATTTGAAAATCGGCCTTACACTTTCGGAGGAGAATATTTTTTAAGTTTTCACTATAGCCATATAAGGCAAAATAGCCCCGCCCCCCCTGGCGGCCATGTTTTTCGACCAATCAACACGGCTTCAAGGAATCTGATAGAGGGTCATCCAAGGAACATTTCTACAAAATTATTTGAAAATCTGCCAACCAATTTGGGAGAAGAAGAATTTTGAAGTTTTTTCGGTTTCGTTGCCATGGAAACCAGAATTTTGCATGGATCCCAAAAATTTGAAGGAATTCTGGTGAGGTCATTGGTCGGATGCTTTCTGTGAAGTTTCATCCAAATTGACCCACTGGTTACTGAGGAGAAGAAGTTGACGCACGACGCACGACGCACGACGGACGACGGACGCACGACAAAAGGCGATCACAATAACTCACCTTGAGCAAAGCTCAGGTGAGCTAAAAAACTAAAAGTGTTATCGTCACAGTGTTAGTTATCATTTTTTTAAAAATTGATATTTATTTTATGTCACTTAAATTTCAATGCAAAATTTGGATAGGTATGTAATAAATAATATTAGTGTAACTAGAAGTAAATGTTATATGAATTTGATGACCTTTATGATATAAAATATTGGTTTAACCAGAAGTAAATGGTATGAATTTGATGACCTTTATGATATAAAATATTGGTTTAACCAGAAGTAAATGGTATGAATTTGATGACCTCCATGATATATAATAATGGTTTGTTGTATGAAGTTGATTACCTCTACGATTCTACTTCTGTGTACTGTAATTAAAGTTGATTGTGGGCTGGCCGAGAGAGATTCGGTTAAACCAAGCACATCCTTCTCTTTCATCACATATTTACGGAATATCTTTACTCTCTGAAATAAACATCATATATTTTACGGAATATTTTCTCGCTCTGAAACAAACATCACATATTTACGGAATATATTCACCCTCTGAAACAAACATCACATATTTACGGAATATATTACCTCTCTGAAACAAACATCTCATATTTACAGAATATATTCACTCTCTGAAACAAAGGAGCCAAGATGGCCCTAAATCGTTCATCTGAATTTGATCAGGAGTGCAAATGAACCTGCAAGGAGAAGACACTGTTAAAGAAATAGTAAAATGGCTTATCAGTAAAGGCCAGAGGGTCACTCAAAGAACATTTGTATCAAATTATTTTGGAATCGGACAAGCAGATTATGGAGGAAAAGGATTTTAAAGTTTGGGTATTTTTCTCCCTTTGTGATGCCGCAGCAACCAAAGTTCTACATTTTGTACATTTTGTAAGACTTTGAACAATTCTGAAAGATTACCAACAAAGGAACATTCCTGTGAAGTTAATTTGAAATTGGTCCAGTGGAACCGTAGGAGTTGTCATTTGTAGCTAAAAGTTCAATTTACCCCTTTTGTGATGATGCCTGGTTGCTATGATTTTGTAACCAATCAATTGATTGTGTAACCAATAAATACCGCTTGAACAATTTAAGTTGAGGATCACTGAAGTAAGATTTCTTTTCAATTTTCTTAAAATTAGACAAGCACTTTAAAAAAAATTGAATTTCCAAATTTTGTCATTTTGCCCCTTTTTTGATGCCGCCTGACTGCCATGTTTTTCAACCAATCAGTACAATTTTTGTAGAGAGTCACCCAAGGAGTATTTCTACCGAATTATATTGGAATCTGACAAACAGATTCAGAGGAGAAGATTTTTAAAGTTTGGACATTCTGATGCAGCAACCAAAGTTCTCAATTGAATTTAAATCTCTGAACAATTTTGAAACAGGGCCTGCACATATTTACGGTATTCACTCCTCTGAAACAATCACCACATATTTACAGAATTTATTCACTCTCTGAAAAAACATCACATATTTACTTTAATAGTCATTTCTACAAAATTATTTGAAAATCGGCCTGACACTTTCCAAGGAAAATATTTATTAAATGTTCACTATATCCATATAAGGCAAAACAACCCCTCCACCTGGCGGCCATGTTTTTCACCCAAGTTTTTTTTTGTTTCGTTTCCATGGAAACCAGAATTCTGCATGGATCTTAAAAATTTGAAGGAATTCTGGTGAGGTCATTGAGAGGATGCTTTCTGTGAAGTTTCATCCCAATTGACCCACTGGTTACTGAGGAGACGATGTTAACGGACACACAACAGATGCCAGACAAAAGGCGATCACAATAACTCACCTTGAGCATGAGCACTTCATGCTCAGGTGAGCTAAAAAAAGTTTGATTAAAATTAGATTCAAATTGTTCTAGATTGTCCTTGCGTTAACAACAGGACAACAATTAACAAAGGACGATCACAATAGCTCACAATAGCTCACCTTGAGAGCTTAGAATGTTTATTGTAATGGAGTGGTCACAAATGATATCAAGTTAAAAGGTAGCATATTTTACCTCTGAAAAAGGAATAATATGTGGTATCTTCTGCATTATAAACTGTGCTATTTTCCTACCCTTATCTAGCTCACCAACGAACATGCTCCCTTTGATATCTCTGTAATATAGAAATAGAACGGTGAATTGAGTGGTACTCCCAAGAAAACCAACCTTAACTAAGTAGTACATGTGTGAAAAAGGACTTGCCTGAACTTTAACTAAGTATTACATGTGTGAACAAGAGCTGTCGGAGGACAGCGCGCTCGACTATATGCCTCTTATTCACATAAAGCACTATTTCATTATATTGCACTTAAGTACTTTTAAATTATATATACTCTATATGTAAAAGCAACTGAATAGATACATACATTTAAAAGTCAATCAAGGGCAACAACTCCATATTAAAGTTAAAAATCATGAATGAAAGGTATTAGATGTAATTATATTCCAAATATGAAAGCCCTAGCACAAGTACTTATTGAGAAAAATTAAAAATTAAAATAAAATTCCAACTTGCCCTAAAACTTTAACCACCCAAAATCATGTTTTTTACCCCAAAAAGAAGGTCATACTCAGCATCTTCAGCATTCAATGTGAAGAAAAGTATTATATGTAATTAAATTCCAAATATGAAAGCCCTAGCACAAGTACTTATTGAGAAAAATTAAAAATTAAAATAAAATTCCAACTTGCCCTAAAACTTTAAACATCCAAAATAATGTTTTTTATCCCAAAAAGAAGGTCAAACTCAACATCCTCAGCATTCAATGTGAAGAAAGGTATTATATGTAATTATATTCCAAATATGAAAGCCCTAGCACAAGTACTTATTGAGAAAAATTAAAAATTAAAATAAAATTCCAACTTGCCCTAAAACTTTAACCACCCAAAATCATGTTTTTTACCCCAAAAAGAAGGTCATACTCAGCATCTTCAGTATTCAATGTGAAGAAAGGTATTATATGTAATTAAATTCCAAATATGAAAGCCCTAGCACAAGTACTTATTGAGAAAAATTAAAATTAAAATAAAATTCCAACTTGCCCTAAAACTTTAACCATCCAAAATAATGTTTTTTATACCAAAAAGAAGGTCAAACTCAACATCTTCAGCATTCAATGTGAAGAAATGTATTATATGTAATTATATTCCAAATATGAAAGCCCTAGCACAAGTACTTATTGAGAAAAATTAAAAATTAAAATAAAATTCCAACTTGCCCTAAAACTTTAACTACCCAAAATCATGTTTTTTACCCCAAAAAGAAGGTCATACTCAGCGTCTTCAGCATTCAATGTGAAGAAAGGTATTATATGTAATTAAATTCCAAATATGAAAGCCCTAGCACAAGTACTTATTGAGAAAAAATAAAAATTAAAATAAAATTCCAACTTGCCATAAAACTTTAACCATCCAAAATAATGTTTTTTATCCCAAAAAGAAGGTCAAACTCAACATCTTCAGCATTCAATGTGAAGAAAGGTATTATATGTAATTATATTCCAAATATGAAAGCCCTAGCACAAGTACTTATTGAGAAAAATTAAAAATTAAAATAAAATTCCAACTTGCCCTAAAACTTTAACCATCCAAAATAATGTTTTTTACCCCCCAAAAAAGGTCAAACTCAACATCTTCAGCATTCAATGTGAAGAAAGGTATTATATGTAATTATATTCCAAATATGAAAGCCCTAGCACAAGTACTTATTGAGAAAAATTAAAAATTAAAATAAAATTCCAACTTGTCCTAAAACTTTAACCACCCAAAATCATGTTTTTTATCCCAAAAAGAAGGTCAAACTCAGCATCTTCAGCATTCAATGTGAAGAAAGGTATTATATGTAATTATATTTCAAATATGAAAGCCCTAGCACAAGTACTTATTGAGAAAAATTAAAAATTAAAATAAAATTCCAACTTGCCCTAAAACTTTAACCACCCAAAATCATGTTTTTTACCCCAAAAAGGTCAAACTCAGCATCTTCAGCATTCAATGTGAAGAAAGGTATTATATGTAATTATATTCCAAATATGAAAGCCCTAGCACAAGTACTTATTGAGAAAAATTAAAAATTAAAATAAAATTCCAACTTGCCCTAAAACTTTAACCACCCAAAATCATGTTTTTTACCCCAAAAAGAAGGTCAAACTCAGCATCTTCAGCATTCAATGTGAAGAAAGGTATTATATGTAATTATATTCCAAATATGAAAGCCCTAGCACAAGTACTTATTGAGAAAAATTAAAAATTAAAATAAAATTCCAACTTGCCCTAAAACTTTAACCACACAAAATCATGTTTTTTACCCCAAAAAGAAGGTCAAACTCAGCATCTTCAGCATTCAATGTGAAGAAAGGTATAAGATGTAACTATATTTCAAATATGAAAGCCCTAGCACAAATAATTATGAATGAAAATGCCAACTTGCCCTAAAACTTTAACCGGACGCCGACGCCGACGCTGGGGCGAGTAGTAAAGCTCTCATATTCTTCGAATAGTCGAGCTAAAAAGGAATTGCCTGAACCTTAACTAAGTATTACATGTGTGAAAAAGGACTTGCCTGAACTTTAACTAAGTATTACATGTGTGAAAAAGGACTTGCCTGAACCTTAACTAGGTATTACATGTGTGGAAAAGGACTTAGCATTATTGGTATAAAATATACTTGTATACAATAGTGTTATTGGTATATAGTATACTTGTATACACTAGTGATATTTATTTTATGCTAAATGATACTCTGTGTTCTATCAGTGAAATAAAATCCATATCACCCACACTGTGAGTGAGATAGGCATGCCGGAACTACTTTTTTACTTATAAAGGGAGGCCACTGTGTTGATATATAGCCTTCCAGTATATACAAGTGGCCTCCCTTTGTTTCCTTAAAAATTCGTCTGCTTGTATTCAATGACTCAAATGTTTCCTTAGCAATGTTCACTTTTAAGACAATGCTTTCCCATACCTGATTAACCAATGATCTTTCGGTGTATATTTCCTCCGACTGTCGATCTCATACAATATTCTAAGAAGACTACGAGCTGATGTAAATACTTCATTTGTCATGGACGTCTGTATATCTAAAAAACAATTATTCAATCTTTACCTTTGTCACGGACGTCTGTATATCAAAATAAACAATTATTCAATCTTTACCTGAGCTACTTCATATGTCACCGACGTCTGTATTTCTAAATGAACAATTATTCAATTTTTACCTGAGAAGTAATTTTCAGCGTCCTTTGCTTTGTAAATATCCAAGGTAATAAAAATAAAATGTTTTCAAAAAGGTTGTCAGCCATGAAGGAGGCCAACAAATGTTGTTTGTACAAGAGACAGTTGTAAGAAAATGTTGTCTGCCATGAAGGTAGCCAACAAATATTGTTTGTACAAGAGACAATTGTAAGAAAAGGTTGTCAGCCATGAAGGAGGCCAACAAATATTGTTTGTACAAGAGACAGTAGTAAGAAAAGGTTGTCAGCCATGAAGGAGGCCAACAAATATTGTTTGTACAAGAGACAGTTGTAAGAAAAGGTCAGCCATGAAGGAGGCCAACAAATATTGTTTGTACAAGAGACAGTTGTAAGAAAAGGTTGTCTGCCATGAAGGAGGCCAACAAATATTTGTACAAAGAGACATTTGTAGGACCTTTTGGGTATAATAAGAAGCATCCTCAACAATTTTTCAGCAGACAACTATGAAAACTAACAAAAATATGGAAAACTTCTATAAAAGAAAGTATGACTACTTTAACAGATGCAAACATTGTGTAGCAAAATGAGAAATTGCTCATTATGACATATTTTTTTTACAAGGCATCCAAATGTGTCTGCAAGTGGGAAATGGTGATGTTGACTTAAAGACCTTTTGCAAACTGTTTGATAGGATATAAAGTCAAAGTTGAGAACATCTGAACAGCTTTGACTCAAAATAACACCTTGCACATCAACCATTCATGGTTATCATGTTTACCAAGTTACAATAAAATAGTGAAGAATGACTTGGCTCCACAAAGTTGACATGTAAAACTGATGCCAGTGGACTAGATAAGGAGGAGTAACATGTTAAACTGATCAGAGGACAAGAAAAGGAGGAGTAATATGTAAACTGATCAGAGGACTAGATAAGGAGTAATATGTAAAACTGATCAGTGGACTAGAAAAGGAGTAATATGTAAAACTGATCAGAGGACTAGATAAGGAGTAATATGTAAAACTGATCAGAGGACTAGATAAGGAGTAATATGTAAAACTGATCAGAGGACTAGATAAGGAGTAATATGTAAACTGATCAGAGGACTAGATAAGGAGTAATATGTAAAACTGATCAGAGGACTAGATAAGGAGTAATATGTAAAACTGATCAGAGGACTAGATAAGGAGTAATATGTAAAACTGATCAGAGGACTAGATAAGGAGTAATATGTAAAACTGATCAGAGGACTAGATAAGGAGTAATATGTAAAACTGATCAGTGGACTAGATAAGGAGTAATATGTAAAACTGATCAGAGGACTAGAAAAGGAGGAGTAATATGTAAAACTGATCAGAGGACTAGATAAGGAGTAATATGTAAACTGATCAGAGGACTAGATAAGGAGTAATATGTAAAACTGATCAGTGGACTAGATAAGGAGTAATATGTAAAACTGATCAGAGGACTAGAAAAGGAGGAGTAATATGTAAAACTGATCAGAGGACTAGATAAGGAGTAATATGTAAAACTGATCAGTGGACTAGATAAGGAGTAATATGTAAAACTGATCAGAGGACTAGAAAAGGAGGAGTAATATGTAAACTGATCAGTGGACTAGATAAGGAGTAATATGTAAAACTGATCAGAGGACTAGATAAGGAGTAATATGTAAACTGATCAGAGGACTAGATAAGGAGTAATATGTAAAACTGATCAGTGGACTAGATAAGGAGTAATATGTAAAACTGATCAGAGGACTAGAAAAGGAGGAGTAATATGTAAAACTGATCAGAGGACTAGATAAGGAGTAATATGTAAAACTGATCAGTGGACTAGATAAGGAGTAATATGTAAAACTGATCAGAGGACTAGAAAAGGAGGAGTAATATGTACACTGATCAGAGGACTAGATAAGGAGGAATAACCTGTACAACTGATGAGAGGACTAGATAAGGAGGAGTAACATGTAAAACTGATCAGAGGACAAGATAAGGAGGAGTAACATGTACAACTGATGAGAGGACTAGATAAGGAGGAGTAACATGTAAAACTGATCAGAGGACTAGATAAGGAGGAGTAACCTGTAAAACTGAATCTCAGAGGACTAGATAAGGAGGAATAACCTGTACAACTGATCAGTGGACTAGATACAGAGGAGTAACATGTAAAACTGATCAGAGGACAATATCAGGAGGAGTAACATGTAAAAATGATAAGAGGCCTAGATAAGGAGGAGTAACATGCTACACTGATCAGAGGCCTAGATAAGGAGGAGTAACATGCTACACTGATCAGAGGCCTAGATAAGGAGGAGTAACATGTACAACTGATGAGAGGACTAGATAAGGAGGAGTAACATGTTACACTGATCAGAGGACTAGATAAGGAGGAGTAACATGTAAAACTGAATCTCAGAGGACTAGATAAGGAGGAATAACCTGTACAACTGATCAGTGGACTAGATAAGGAGGAGTAACCTGTACAACTGATCAGAGGACTAGATAAGGAGGAGTAACATGTAAAACTGATCAGAGGCCTAGATAAGGAGGAGTAACATGTAAAACTGATGAGAGGACTAGATAAGGAGGAGTAACATGTACAACTGATGAGAGGACTAGATAAGGAGGAGTAACATGTACAACTGATCAGAGGACTAGATAAGGAGGAATAACCTGTAAAACTGATGAGAGGACTAGATAAGGAGGAATAACCTGTAAAACTGATCAGTGGACTAGATAAGGAGGAGTAACATGTACAACTGATGAGAGGACTAGATAAGGAGGAGTAACATGTACAACTGATCAGAGGACTAGATAAGGAGGAATAACCTGTAAAACTGATCAGAGGACTAGATAAGGAGGAATAACCTGTAAAACGGATGAGAGGACTACATAAGGAGGAGTAACATGTTACACTGATCAGTGGACTAGATAAGGAGGAGTAACATGTACAACTGATGAGAGGACTAGATAAGGAGGAATAACCTGTAAAACGGATGAGAGGACTAGATAAGGAGGAGTAACATGTTACACTGATCAGTGGACTAGATAAGGAGGAGTAACATGTACAACTGATGAGAGGACTAGATAAGGAGGAGTAACATGTAAAACTGATGAGAGGACTAGATAAGGGGGAGTAACATGTACAACTGATGAGAGGACTAGATAAGGAGGAGTAACATGTAAAACTGATGAGAGGACTAGATAAGGGGGAGTAACATGTACAACTGATCAGAGGACTAGATAAGGAGGAGTAACATGTTACACTGATCAGTGGACTAGATAAGGAGGAGTAACATGTAAAACTGATGAGAGGACTATATAAGGGGGAGTAACATGTAAAACTGATGAGAGGACTAGATAAGGAGGAGTAACATGTAAAACGGATGAGAGGACTAGATAAGGGGGAGTAACATGTACAACTGATGAGAGGACTAGATAAGGAGGAGTAACATGTGAAACTGATGAGAGGACTAGATAAGGGGGAGTAACATGTGAAACTGATGAGAGGACTAGATAAGGGGGAGTAACATGTACAACTGATGAGAGGACTAGATAAGGAGGAGTAACATGTACAACTGATGAGAGGACTAGATAAGAGGGAGTAACATGTGAAACTGATGAGAGGACTAGATAAGGGGGAGTAACATGTTACACTGATCAGAGGACTAGATAAGGAGGAGTAACATGTAAAACTGATCAGAGGACTAGATAAGGAGGAGTAACCTGGTCTCTTTCACCAACAACTCTCTAATGACTCAACCAATACTTACATTGTAGCACTTAAAGGAACTGTCTGAGTGAGTCAATTCCTTTAAATACCAACAACATAGGGGATGAGTGTCTATTGAGGCTTTTGGAATGTGAAATATGCACCATATCGAGAACTCTGACTGATGGATTATTAAACATAACCTCTCCTCGGACAAAGTGTCCATGTGAGCTTAAAATCAACTTACCCATATGGCCACCCCAAAGAATTCGGAAAACAAACAAATTGAGAAATTCACTCATCTTGGTGTAGTCTTGAACCTTGAAAATCTTTTGTTGTTCAAACATTTCTACAGTGTCTAAGGTACTGTAATGGAATAAGTACAGTGTAAGGTACTGTAATGGAATAAGTACAGTATCTAAGGTATTGTAATGGAATAAGTACAGTGTCTAAGGTATTGTAATGGAATAAGTACAGTGTCTAAGGTATTGTAATGGAATAAGTACAGTGTAAGGTATTGTAATGGAATAAGTACAGTGTAAGGTATTGTAATTGAATAAGTACAGTGTAAGGTATTGTAATGAAATAAGTACAGTGTCTAAGGTACTGTAATGAAATAAGTAGTGTCTAAGGTACTGTAATGAAATAAGTACTGTGTCAAAGGTACTGTAATGAAATAAGTACAGTGTCTAAGGTACTGTAATGGAATAAGTACAGTGTAAGGTATTGTAATGAAATATGTACAGTGTAAGGTATTGTAATGGAATAAGTACAGTGTCTAAGGTACTGTAATGGAATAAGTACATAAAGAGAAAACTGCTCACAATGTTTTCAACTCTATATTCAATCATTAGTCTTTCATATATCAAGCTTTTTCATGTTTTCAAAGTCTTCTGCTTCATATTTGTTGTATGTGGAAAAGGGATAATAAATGTATGTGGGAAAGAGATAATAGTTGTAGCTAATGTGATCCAAATACAGTCATACCCCACTTACCTTATCAGACAAGCCGCAGTATCACAGAAAAGTGTGAGTAGACTGAACACAGGATGGATGGTACTATTTGGCGTGGTTTGTAACATGTCTAAAAATATCTTCAGTCCACAGTTAGGTCCCATATCACAGAGAAAGCGCCACAATATTGGTAATAAAATCTCATTGTAACTTAAACCTGGAACATTCAATATTGGTAATACAATCTCATTGTAGCTTAAACCTGGAACATTCAATATTGGTAATAAAATCTCATTGTAGCTTAAACCTGGAACATTCAATATTGGTAATAAAATCTCATTGTAGCTTAAACCTGGAACATTCAATACTGGTCATAAAATCTTATTGAAACTTAAACCTGGAACATTTAATATTGGTAATAAAATCTCAGTGCGACTTAACCTGGAAGATTCAATTTTGGTAATAGAGTCTCGGTTTAACTTAAACCTGGAAGATTCAATGAAATGTAATTACTATTGCAAACTGTAAGGACTCACCACTGACAATGTCTAGTTTTAATTCGGGCTGTAGAAAACTAAGAACTCGCCACTGAGGATGTCTAGTTTTAATTGAGACTGTTGAGAACTGTAGTGACTAACCACTGAGGATGTCTAGTTTTAATTGAGACTGTAGAGAACTGTAAGAACTCACCACTGAGGATGTCTAGTTTTAATTGAGACTGTAGAGAACTGTAAGAACTCACCACTGAGGATGTCTAGTTTTAATTGAGACTGTTGAGAACTGTAGTGACTCACCACTGACGATGTCTAGTTTTAGCTGCGACAGGGTGTTCATAGCATTCTTATAGAGAGCACATGGTAGACATGTAGATTGGGCTATAGAACTATCAAGTTTGATTTTGGCTGTGGAACTCTTCGATGAAGCTCTATCCAGGGCCTTCTTTAAAATACCTGCAATAGGATTGTAACACCATACAAAGCTTCGTCTACCAATATGTGAAAGCATGACAGACAGACAGACAGACGATAAAGATTGTTTTATCCGGGTTTCTACATCATTTACAATATTATCAGTTTTATCACACTAACAGTTCACTTATTTATGATCCCTAAGTAACCACACCAGTAGTTGGCTAGGAAATGTGCCTTTCCCAAGGGTACTCCACCATGACCACAGCGACTGAGAATCATACCTGGTAAACCAAGTTTCAAATCTCCTACACTAACAACTCGGTAAAGACGGATATTTGGACACCAGAGAAGGGATCCCTCAGTTTCATCTGTATGAGAACAAGAGGGCCATGATGGCCCTAGATCGCTCACCTTAATTATACAATGTACTGCAATGCAAAACACATCAAGACAATTATTCTGAATGCAACCTCCACCACAGTGTTAACAAGATTTTCCTTCATTTGGCCTAGTGATCTATATTATTTTACCCGATATGACCCATATTCCAACATGGACTAGATATCATCAAGACAACATTCTGACAAAGTTTCAACTTTCTCAAAGTAAAAAATGCGGCCTCCAGAGTTTGAACAATATTTTCCTTTATTGACCTTGTTTCTGACCCAATATAACCCATATTAAAACTTGACCTAGATATTATTCAGCTCAACATTCTGACCAAATTTCGAACTTCTGAAGCAAAAATTGCGGCCTCTAGAGTGTTAACCAGATTTTCCCTCAAATTGACCTAGTGACCTACTTTTTGACGTAACATGACCCATGTTAGAACTTGACTTACATATAATCAAGACAAACATTCTGATAAAGTTTCATCATGCTCAAGTTAACAAATGCAGTATCCAGAGTGTTAAACAGATTTTCCTTCAATTTGGCCTAGTGACCTAGTTTTTAAAACGGAGCATGACCCATATTAAAACTTGACCTTAATTTCTTTAAGACAAAAATTGCGGCCTCTAAGGTGTTAACAAGATTTTCCTTCAATTTGACCTACTGACCTACTTTTTGACCCAACATGACCCATGTTCAAACTTGACCTACATATCATCAAGACAAACATTCTGATAAAGTTTCAACATGTTCAAGTTGAAAATGTGGCTTCTACAGTGTTAACAAGATTTCCCTTCAATTTGGCCTAGTGACCTAGTTTCTGACCCAATATGACCCATATTTGAACTTGGGCTAGATATTTTTAAGACAAACATTCTGACAAAATATCAAACTGCTGAAGCAAAAATTGCGGCCTCTGGAGTGTTAACAAGTTTTCCCTTCAAATTGACCTAGTGACCTAGTTTTTGACCTCACATGGCCTAGTTTCGAACTTGTCCAAGATTTGATGGAGATGAATGTTCTGATGAACTTTCATGAAGATTGGATGCAAAATGTAGCCTGTAGAGTGTTAACAAGCTCAAATGTTGACGACGCACGCCGGACGGACGCCGGACAAAATGTGATCACAATAGCTCACCTTGCACTTTGTGCATAGGTGAGCTAAAAAGGGAAAACAATCTTTCTAATATACAACTATATATTTACTTTTTGTCTGAAAAATGGAAGTAACAATTTGATAAGAATATAAGGTAAAGGTTAAATTAACGAACTTACTTCTACTGGAAGAAGAAGGTTTTTGTCTTTCTTGGTCCTTGGCATAATCTACATAATCTATTAACTCTAAAAACAAAATCTTGATCATCTTTCCACACCACAGGATCTGTAGTTGTTTTACCACAAAGGGCATTGCCTCATGAAGACTGAAATAGGACATATAAATTACACATAGGGCATTGCCTCCTGAAGACTGAAATAGGTCATATAAATAACACATAAGGCATTGCCTCATGAAGTCTGAAATAGGACATATAAATTACACATAGGGCATTGCCTCCTGAAGACTGAAATAGGTCATATAAATAACACATAGGGCATTGCATCATGATGTCTGAAATAGGACATATAAATTACACATAGGGCATTGCCTCATGAAGTCAAAAACAGTCAATTCCCACGTTAACCACTCACACATAGCCAATTCTCTCACTTTAACCACTAACCCATAGCCAATTCCCTCACTCTAACCACTCACCAAAAGCCAATACCCTCACTTTAACCACTCACCAAAAGCCAATACCCTCACTTTAACCACTCACCAAAAGCCAATACCCTCACTTTAACCACTCACCAAAAGCCAATACCCTCACTCTAACCACTCACCAAAAGCCAATACCCTCACTTTAACCACTCACCAAAAGCCAATACCCTCACTTTAACCACTCACCAAAAGCCAATACCCTCACTTTAACCACTCACCAAAAGCCAATACCCTCACTTTAACCACTCACCAAAAGCCAATACCCTCAATCAAACCACTCACCAAAAGCCAATACCCTCACTTTAACCACTCACCAAAAGCCAATTCCCTCACTTTAACCACTCACCAAAAGCCAATTCCCTCACTTTAACCTCTCACCAAAAGCCAATACCCTCACTTTAACCACTCACCAAAAGCCAATAGCCTCACTTTAACCACTCACCAACAGCCATTTCCCTCACTTTAACCACTCATCAACAGCAAATTCCCTAATCACTCACCACTTACTAAAACCACTCACCCATAGCCAATTACCTCACTTTAACAACTCACACATAGCCAATTACCTCACTTTAACAACTCACACATAGCCAATTACCTCACTTTAACAACTCACACATAGCTAATTACCTCACTTTAACAACTCACACATAGCCAATTCCCTCACTTTAACCACTCACCCATAGCCAATTACCTCACTTTAACAACTCACACATAGCCAATTCCCTCACTTTAACCACTCACACATAGCCAATTCCCTCACTTTAACCACTCACACATAGCCAATTATAAAACCTTATTTCAACACTAGTCAAATCATTTCTTGCAGCATAATGTGAATATCTATATCTAGGGTATTTCATGTTTGTGTTTTATAATTGTCACAGTGGCTGTCAAACAAGGGAGGTAAGAATTGTAGTTCAGGGAACTATGTACTGTTGTTGACCTGGGACAAATATATATAGTATTGTTCCAGAGATGACATACAAGACATCTGAAGGAAACATTGTAAAACAATCAAGATTGGAACTTTAATTTTGATACGGTGTTAAAAACGTTGAGGGAAAATCTTTTTCCACCATGTAGTCTAATGTAGAAGTATCTCAACAGTTTCCCATACAAGAAATCTTCAGCATACAACTTTGAAAACATCTTGGCAAAAGTATGACAAATCTCTATAAATGAATGTATAATTATTGGATACAGTTGAAATATTATGTCAAATGGAGAAATTGCCCATCATGGGTGATTTCTCATTTTGAATATTTTCAACAAAGTGCTGCAGGTACATCAGATTGGGTTCTGTAAGGGTTCTGTTAGTGTTTTGAAAGGGTTCTGTAATGGGTTCTGTAAGTGGGAAGGGGTTAACTCATCTATATCTGAATAGATTCTGTAATGGATTCTGCAAGTGTTCTGTAAGTGTTATGTAAGTGTTCTGTAATGGGTTCTGTAAGTGTTCTGTAAGGGTGATGTAAGTGGCAAGTGTTCTGTAATGGGTTCTGTAAGCATTTTGTAAGGGTGATGTAAGTGTTCTGTAAGGGTTCTGTAAGTTGAAAGGGGTTAAATCATCTGTATCAGGGAGAGTGATGCCACTGGGTAAATACCTTTGATCAGTTTTCTGTGAGAACCAGCCCAGTACAGGGTGCCAGTGTGTTAGATTGGATCGTTTGTTCTGTACATAAACCTTACATTTCTCCATTAACCTTATTGTTACACACTGAAACACAATAGAGAAACACAGAACAAAAATATAGGCTTGAAAGGTGCATTACCCTTTCCAACCTACAGACGTATTTTGACACATCTGCAGCAGACAACTTTTGAAAACGTTCTCATCATGAGCAATTTTTATTCTTCCCACAATGTTTTCTACTTCTAAAATTGTACTTAGATTTATAGAGAAATTTCCATATTATTTTCTAGATGTTTTTAAAATATTGTCTGCTGGTGATTTATTATATGTAAGAAAGGGTAAACAGCATATATGTTAATTCAACAACATTGCTTTAATACCACAGCATTTACAGCATGAATTACACACAATAGCAACAGGAACTGTAGGAGCACCATAATGTGATCACTGTAGGAGCACCATAATGCTATTGATGTGCTGTAGGAGTACCGTAATGCTATTGCTATGCTGTAGTAGTACCATAATGCTATCACTGTAGTAGTACCATAATGCTATCACTGTAGTAGCACCATAATGCTATCACTGTAGAAGCACCATAATGCTATCACTGTAGTAGTACCATAATGCTATCACTGTAGTAGTACCATAATGCTATCACTGTAGTAGTACCATAATGCTATCCCTGTAGTAGTACCATAATGCTATCACTGTAGTAGTACTGTAATGCTATCACTGTAGTAGTACCGTAATGCTATCACTGTAGTAGTACCGTAATGCTATCACTGTAGTAGTACCATAATACTATCACTGTAGTAGTACCATAATGCTATCACTGTAGTAGTACCATAATGCTATCACTGTAGTAGTACCATAATGCTATCACTGTAGTAGTACCGTAATGCTATCACTGTAGTAGTACCATAATGCTATCACTGTAGTAGTACCGTAATGCTATCACTGTAGTAGTACCGTAATACTATCACTGTAGTAGTACCATAATGCTATCACTGTAGTAGTACCGTAATGCTATCACTGTAGTAGTACCGTAATGCTATCACTGTAGTAGTACCATAATGCTATCACTGTAGTAGTACCGTAATGCTATCACTGTAGTAGTACCATAATACTATCACTGTAGTAGTACCATAATACTATCACTGTAGTAGTACCATAATGCTATCACTGTAGTAGTACCATAATGCTATCACTGTAGTAGTACCATAATGCTATCACTGTAGTAGTACCATAATGCTATCACTGTAGTAGTACCATAATACTATCACTGTAGTAGTACCATAATGCTATCACTGTAGTAGTACCGTAATACTATCACTGTAGTAGTACTGTAATGCTATCACTGTAGTAGTACCGTAATGCTATCACTGTAGTAGTACCATAATACTATCACTGTAGTAGTACCATAATACTATCACTGTAGTAGTACCGTAATGCTATCACTGTAGTAGTACCATAATGCTATCACTGTAGTAGTACCATAATGCTATCACTGTAGTAGTACCATAATGCTATCACTGTAGTAGTACCATAATACTATCACTGTAGTAGTACCGTAATGCTATCACTGTAGTAGTACCGTAATGCTATCACTGTAGTAGTACCATAATACTATCACTGTAGTAGTACCGTAATGCTATCACTGTAGTAGTACCGTAATGCTATCACTGTAGTAGTACCATAATGCTATCACTGTAGTAGTACCGTAATGCTATCACTGTAGTAGTACCATAAAACTATCACTAGTAGTACCGTAATACTATCACTGTAGTAGTACCGTAATGCTATCACTGTAGTAGTACCATAATGCTATCACTGTAGTAGTACCGTAATGCTATCACTGTAGAAGTACCGTAATGCTATCACTGTAGTAGTACCGTAATGCTATCACTGTAGTAGTACCATAATGATATCACTGTAGTAGTACCATAATGCTATCACTGTAGTAGTACCATAATGATATCACTGTAGTAGTACCATAATGCCGTAATGCTATCACTGTAGTAGTACCATAATACTATCACTGTAATAGTACCATAATGCTATCACTGTAGTAGTACCATAATGCTATCACTGTAGAAGTACCATAATGCTATCACTGTAGAAGTACCATAATGCTATCACTGTAGTAGTACCATAATGCTATCACTGTAGTAGCACCATAATGCTATCACTGTAGTAGTACTAAATGCTATCACTGTAGTAGTACCATAATGCTATCACTGTAGTAGTACCATAATACTATCACTGTAGGAGTACCGTAATGCTATCACTGTAGTCGTACCATAATACTATCAAATTGGAGCACCCAGGGTTCACCCTGGCTCATTTTTCCTTTGCGCCAACACTTTCGCCGAATTCAAAAAGTTGGTGCCGTTTTCAAGACATTGGAGCCAAACTGGAGCCAGACCATTTTTTCTTAAAAACCTAAATTAAGAGTAGTTTGGGAAATACTGGTACCCACATTTCAGGTTGTTTATTTATCATGGATTACAGATAATTGGGTAGTATTAAAAACAATATTTTGAAAATCATGATATAACTCATCAACAAACATTTTCTTTTAAATTTTACATAATGTTTTCATTATAATTTATTTGTAATTTAGCTATCAAGACTTGAAGTGATGTAAATTAATTTATAGGCGATTACGTTTGTTTTGGGCATGTTTGGTCACGGACTCTTTCTTCAGAACAGAGCAACCAGTTGTGAAACTATTAGAAATCTGACATTCAAACAGACATCACAGTACATGGCTTTTAAATTTGATTCATATCTTAACAAGCTATTTCCATTTTTCCAAGACTCTTTGAACAGTCGATTTTCAGATATTTTAACTTTCCTAGCAGGTGGAATATCCACGGACTCAAGAGATCGCTTAGCTATTCTTAGAATTTCTAAAGTCTGACTGACATTTTTTTTTAAAAAAAAAGGGTCTTATATACAGCCTTGTCGGTACTTCAAACATACTGGGATATATTTTTAAACAATAGAAAGTTTGTAGCTATATCTAAAAATAACCCTGAAAGACAAAATGTTCACAAACAGCTACAAACAGATACAAAAATGCGAGAGAATAAAACGGTATGCACTTTAATTAAAGTATTAAACTTTCCCATTAAAAACATCTACTTAAATCTCGCATCAACATATAATTGACACATAACACGATGCCGATATACACAGGAACGTGTCATCGCTAACAAACTTAACGATTAACATATAAACTGATCGACAAGGTGTGAAAAACAAACATTATCGTATCGTAAAGCTATCGGACGGACATCGATAAACAATGCTGGTACTCGCTTCACGCATTGAGTGATAAAGCCGTATCGCTGAATGCGGGAACCAGTCAAAATGGCCGACTCGTTTCGATCGAAAATTGATGTAAAATAGGTTGGCGCTAGCCATTTTCGCCGAATCTTATTTTCTGGCGCCACTTTCTTATTTCTTGTGCCATTGGCGCCGTTTGCGAAGCCCAGCGTGAACCCTGAGCACCATAATGCTATCACTGTAGGAGTACCATAATGTTATCACTGTAGTAGTACCATAATGCTATCAAAGTGAAGCACCATAATGCTGTCACAGCAGTGGCACCATTATACATCAAGTAAGGTAAGTCAATATTTACCATCATTTTTAAAGCCTTTGGTATAAGACAGACATGAGGGAATATAATATTTTTTTAAATGGTGTTTTAGCGTACTTTTAACAGTTGTCCTGTTACACCACAGCATGTGTTTAGTAAATTAGTGACACTTGTTTATCCTGACACAGGTGAAACAGAGACCATGTTATTCAAAACCCATGAGTGCCAAGATGAAAAGCCACTACCATCCATCCATTCTAAAACCTTCTCAAATCTTTGGACCTGGTAGTGGAAAGAGACCTGTTCTCCCAATCTCATTAAAATCATCTCCTATTAACGCTACGCATAGGATCTGAGGACAACCGATAGAGGGTCACGTTCAGACGACCTTTCCGCCAGCCAATCAGAACCTTGCTTTCACGTTTTTGAAAGTGAAAGTAAAAGTCTATATTTACCAAAAAATTCTATATTTAGCATGGGATCCCAATTTTCGCATAGTGATTTACACGCGTGTATAGTTCTTATGACGGCCGCATCATGGCTACAAATGCGGAAATGAGGCAAAACACCGATACAGTCTTTCCCTGACCATACAGCATCGAAGTGTTCTTTGCTCTGGTTTTAAATTGTCTATTTTTAATTTGCTCAACTTCGTCAATTGACGCCATTTTGAAGGTTAAGCCAAACATTTGTTGAAACAAGTCCTCTGATTGGTTAAAAAAAAAATAGCTTGGTGGATCTAAAAATAGCGATATTGGAAATCCGATAAAACAAGAAGATGAATTTGAATGGATCGCCAATAGATCTTACATTTGGTCAGATCTTGTACTTTAGTCAGATTGCCTGATCTCTTATTCTTGAGGCAGATACTTCAACAGCTCATATTTTGTTACAATGTTTTCAACTATTTTCAAAAAATATACTTTCAATTATATAGATTTCCCACCGTTTTCCCTTCATGTTTTTTTAAGAATTCTGCTGGTGATTTGTTGAATGTAAGAAAGGGTTTAAAGAAGACAACAGCTATAGTAACATACCATGAAACTCTTTGTATTTTCAACCAAGCCCTACAAATGAAAAAATAATTCTGTTTTAATCACATCCTGTGTCATTCAATCTTTACGATACCTTTCTCTGATATAATATCTTTATTGATTGAATAAATAAAATAGAAAATCTCTATATTTGAATAGATAACCTTTGACTAAAAGTGGGAAACATTGTGGCGAAAGGAGAAATTGCTTGTTTTGAACAATTTCTTCTTTTGTCACTATCTTTTCAAAAAGCTGTCTGCTGCAGAGGCGTCAGAAAGCGTCTATATGAGGGTGAGGGTTAAGGAAGACTTAATAGATAACTGTAATCAATTGACTCTTTCCCAGGCATTCACATTTAATGCATATGAGGAGAACAGTCTGGGACAAAGGCAAAGTTGTTCCTTTTCTCAAATGTTTTCAACTCTATTCAATATCCTTTCAATCATAGATTTCTGTATGTGTGCCTAGATGATTTTAAACTTGTCTGCAGCAGATTTGTTGTATGTGGGAAAGTATTAAGTCAAAACCTGACAAACAGATGAAAGAGCAGTGATCCATATGAGTCTCTATGCCTTAAAGTCATTGAACACAAACACTTGAAAACCAAATAAAATAACCAAAATGAGCAAGAAACATAATTACCTCCAACTCGGAATAACCAAGATGAATCAGATTGGCTGCAATAGAGAAATATGATTACTAGAATGGAGTGCTCCCCGGAGCACGTGTGTCACCTGCCGGGGCCTTGTCAGAAAAATCTAATTTTTGACAGAAAAAGGGCAATAACTCTGATAAAAAAACATGGATTATCCCCCTTTTGTGAACCCATCACAAAGATTGATATAAACATTTATCAGAAGTTTCAATCCAATTCTTTGAGTAGATAAAAAGTTATTTGAAAATGTGACGAAAAAGTGTGACGGACAGACAGACAGACAGACGCCGGACAAAAAAAAGATCCCTAAGTGCCTACCATGCTACGCAGGTGACACAAAAACTGTCTATTTCTTTAGAATTTTAAAACAGACACAAGTGAATCAAAACTTAAAACATAATACGAGGGAAAACAGTAAGAAAGGCCAATGAAAGTTATTCTCCGGATAAGAAAAAAATAAGAAAGGGCAATTGATATCATTGTGTGAAAAGTAGACATTGCTGAAAATGAGCAATTAAACCTTTTCTTTTTTTTTTATTTATCAACTGCAATAGTGTTAAATCTTGTCTGTATTAGGGAAAGGGGACATTGCTTTTATCTGGACTTCTTGTCTAAGTTTTACATGATAATCAGAACTGTAGAATTGAGTACTTACCGAATGATAAAATTAAAACAGGCTTACCTAACAAACATAAAGCATAGTTTCCTTCCAAGGTATTGAAGATGATTCGTGTACTTTGTTCATGGGTTAGTAAATCTAGAGATCTTTTAAATATTCTGTTTGTTATCAACAAAACTAAACACTGAAAACACAATAAGCAAAACACAATAAATCTTTTGAGGAGACCGAATATATTGAACAATTCTAAAAGAGGATACTAAAGGATTTGATAAAGGAGTTTAGCTCTGGATGCCATCTAGTGCAGCGGAGCACAACATTTCCTGTGAGCGCAAAGATTAATGTGAAATCGTTTTGAAATCTTACCAATAGATTCAGAGAAGAAGATTTGAACAAATGACATGAGTGATCACAATATCTCACCCTGATCACTTCATTCTCAGGTGATAATAACAAGAGGCCCAAGAGGGCCAGTATCGCTATTTTTTTTACCAACCACCATGGCTTAAAGGAATCTTGTAGAGTGTCACCAAAGGAATGTTTCTGCAAAATTATTTGAAAATATGCCTGACACTTTCGGAGGAGAAGATTTTTTAAGTTTTCACTATGGTCATATAAGTCAAAATAGCCCCGCCCTCTGACGGCCATGTTTTTCGACCAATCAACATGGCTTGAAGGAATCTGATAGAGGGTCACCCAATGAACATTTCTACAAAATTATTTGAAAATCGGCTGAACACTTTCGGAGAAGAAGATGTTTTAAGTTTTCACTATAGCTATATAACGCAAAAAAGCCCCGCCCCCTGGCGGCCATGTTTTTCGCCCTATCAACATTTCTTGAAGGAATCTAATTAAGGTTCACACAAGGAACATTTCTACAAAATTATTTGAAAATCGGCCTGACACCTTTGGAGGAGAAGATTTTTTAAGTTTGCTCTTTAGCCATATAGGCAAAATAGCCCCGCCCTGTGACGGCCATGTTTTTTTACCAATCACCATGGCTTGAAGGAATCTGATAGAGGGTCACCCACGGAACATTTCTACATAATTATTTGAAAATCTGCTGAACACTTTTTGAGAAGAAGATTATTTAAGTTTTCACTATAGCTATATAAGACAAAAAAGCCCCGCCCCCCTGGCGGCCATGTTTTTCGCCCAATCAAAATTTCTTGAAGGAATCTAATAAAGGGTCACCCAAGGAACATTTCTACAAAATTATTTGAAAATCGGCCTGACACTTTCGGAGAAGAAGATTTTTTTAAGTTCTCACTATTTTTTTCTTTCGGTTGCCATGGAAACCGGAATTTTGAATGGATAAAAAAAAATGGAAGGAATTTAGTAGAGGACATTGAGAGGATGCTTCCCATGAAGTTTCAACCAAATTGGCCAAGTGGTTAGGGAGAAGAAGTTGTTTAAAGGAAAAAGTTAACGCACGCACGCACGCACGCACGCACGCACGACGGACAATTTGCCATGACATAAGCTCGACTGGCTTTCAGCCAGTGGAGCTAAAAATTGGTATTTCTAGAAAAAATTGTCACAAGCAATACACATGCTTTTTTATTTCATTTATTCACCCTCCAATGGTAAGACATTGTGGTAAATGTTAATTTGCTTGCAAAAGACAAACAGACAAGGCAAACTGTTCATGCCCTTGAATCTTAACACGAGGGGCATAAAAGTATTGGTAGAATGGAATTAATGCTCCCAGAAACTCAACATACCTCCCCTGTCTTTGAACAAGCTAATAACATGTGCATGTGCATCTCCATTTGATACTTTTGATTTCCATACATTTTCCTTGACTTCCAGACAACAGCTGATGAGAAATAACTCGGACAAGAAGGAAACACAGATGGAAAGATAAATTGACTTTAACCCTTTCATATTCTGATGCATAACAAGAGCTGTCCGTAGAGTGATAGCGTAGTTTTTTACAGACTTTAAATAGCCACTGTGACAAAGGTCAGTGAAACGCCAATTAGTACAAGAGACCATGTAGGTGAACATGTGTGTCAAGTTTTATCACAATAGGATAAGAAACAAAGTCGCTAAATCGACAATGTCGTTTTGTACAGAAGTTCAATAGTCACCATGACCTTGACCTTTAACGTAGGTCGGTGAGTATATGTATTCAGTTTCATAACAGTGGGATAAGAAATAAAGTGATGACGTCGCTTTTTACAGAAATTTAATAGCCATTGAGACCTTGACCTTTGACCTAAGTCGGTGAAACACAAACTAAATGTAAAACATCAAGTAGTAACCAAGGTATGGTGTCATCACTGTCATGTATGTACTTGCATGCAAAACGTTAACCAAGTGTGAAGCCGATCCCAGTATAGTCAAGCTTAAAATGAAGGACATGAGAAGATTCTGAACCCAGAGTGCTTTTGCAACCAACCACTGCAGATCCAGATGAGTCACCCTGTCTAACCACACAGTCTAATCTGTGTCTGGCCTGTTTGCCAGTAGAAGGTTATAGTCGTAGAATGTTTCATTAAACTTCTGTTAAAGAGTTTCCATTTAGATCTGTAGCATGGATCAGCTGGTAGGTCGTTTTCCATAAGTGTAATAATAATGTTAAGATTGATTGGTTTCTGTAGAGGTCATTTATACATTATTGCATTTTATATCGGGAATATTGATACTTACATATTTTATTGGGAGGAATATTTATACTTACATCGGGGGCCATCTGTGCTACATGATGAACAAGTGCTGGGACAGACAATATATTCAGGATGTACACTGTCAGCAAGTTGTCGGAGAAATTGGATCCTAACAGCGGTCTAAAACACAGTAGATCTTGCATTTTAAGAACATTCTTCTATAGAATAAAAAAATGACAGATGATTTTTTGCTATGGAAAACAATTTCAGTGTTTCAACGCTTTAGTAATGACACTATAATTCAACTGCATTGTATATCTGGATCAGTAGTGACTTATGTAAGGAACTATAAACAAGAGGGCCATGATGGCCCTTGATTGCTTCCCTGAGTTATGCCAACAACATAGTCAATCAAAACAACTCATTTTGCGGTCAGGTAAGCTAATATTAGAGAGTTAACTAGATTTGCATTCCATTTGGCCTAGTGACTTTGCTTTTGACCCAACATGACCCATATTCTAACTTAGCCTTTCAGCAAAGCACCCTATCCGACAAAGTTCCAATATACTCAAGTTAAAATTATGGCTTCCAGATTGTTCACAAGATTTTCTTCAATTTGGCCTATTGGAAATAGTTTTTGACAGAGCATGACCCATATTCAAACATGGCCTAGATATCATCAAGAAAAATATTCTGACAATGCTCAGATTGCTGAAAAAATGCAGAATACTATAATTTTTCACTCAGAGTGTCATGTCATTAGCCGAGTCCCTGATGCAATGACAGAGTACTGTAATTATACACTCAGAGTGTCATGTCATTAGCTGAGTCCCTGATGCAATGACAGAGTACTGTAATTATACACTCAGATTGTCATGTCATTAGCTGAGTCCCTGATGCAATGATAGAGTACCATAATTTTACACTCAGAGTGTCATGTCATTAGCCTAGTCTGAGTCCCTGATGCAATAACAGAGTACTGTAATTATACACTCAGAGTGTCATGTCATTAGCTGGGTCCCTGATATAATGAGAGAGGACTGTAATTTTACACTCAGATTGTCATGTCATTAGCCTAGTCCCTGATATAATGAGCGAGTACTGTAATTTTACACTCAGATTGTCATGTCATTAGCCTAGTCCCTGATATAATGAAAGAGTACTGTAATTATACATTCAGATTGTCATGTCATTAGCCGAGTCCCTGATGCAATGACAGAGTACTATAATTATACACTCAGAGTGTCATGTCATTAGCTGAGTCCCTGGTGCAATGATAGAGTACTGTAATTATACACTCAGATTGTCATGTCATTAGCCGAATCCCTGATATGATGAGAGAGTACTGTAATTTTACACTCAGATTGTCATGTCATTAGCCGAATCCCTGATATACTGAGAGAGTACTGTAATTATACACTCAGAGTGTCATGTCATTAGCGGAGTCCCTGATATAATGAGAGAGTACTGTAATTTTACACTCAGATTGTCATGTCATTAGCCTAGTCCCTGATATAATGAAAGAGTACTGTAATTTTAAACTCAGATTGTCATGACATTAGCCTAGTCTGAGTCCCTGATGCAATGACAGAGTACTGTAATTTTACACTCAGATTGTCATGTCATTAGCCGAATCCCTGATATAATGAGAGAGTACTGTAATTTTACACTCAGATTGTCATGTCATTAGCCGAATCCCTGATATAATGAGAGAGTACTGTAATTATACACTCAGAGTGTCATGTCATTAGCCGAGTCCCTGATATAATGAGAGAGTACTGTAATTTTACACTCAGATTGTCATGTCATTAGCCTAGTCCCTGATCTAATGAGAGAGTACTGTAATTTTACACTCAGATTGTCATGTCATTAGTAGATCTAGTCATTAGCCTAGTCCCTGATATAATGAGAGAGTACTGAAATTATACACTCAGATTGTCATTAGCCCAGACTTTGATGCAATGATAAAGTACTGTAATTATACATGCATAATACTATAATTTTTCACTCAGAGTGTCATGTCATTAGCCGAGTCCTTGATGCAATGATAGAGTACTGTAATTATACACTCAGAGTGTTATGTCACTGGCCGAGTCCCTGATGCAATGATAGAGTACCATAATTTTACACTCAGAGTGTCATGTCATTAGCCGAGTCCCTGATATAATGAGAGAGTACTGTAATTTTACACTCAGATTGTCATGTCTTTAGCCTAGTCCCTGATATAATGAAAGAGTACTGTAATTTTAAACTCAGATTGTCATGTCATTAGCCTAGTCTGAGTCCCTGATGCAATGACTGAGTACTGTAATTATACACTAAGATTGTCATGTCATTAGCTGAGTCCCTGATGATGCAATGACAGAGTACTGTAATTATACACTCAGATTGTCATGTCATTAGCCCAGTCCCTGATGCAAACTACACAGGCATCATTCAAAGCCATGGTAATTAAAAACATTGTGAGGTAAAAAAGGAAATGGAAAACTTTAAAACAAAAACGTGAAGACAACAAGATGTGTTTGTGAAACACTAATGCCCCCCCAATGGCAACATCTAGGTCAAAGGTCAAGGTCGCAAGGTCAAACATTTTTGTACTGACAGAAAGGTCATGTCACAAGGAATACACATGTGAAATATGGTAGCCGTACCTGTTATGGTTCAAAAGTAGTGGTCAAGGTTAGTTTTTTTCGAGAATGGCAACATCTAGGTCAAAGGTCAAGGTCGGAAGGTCAACAATTTGGGTACTGACAGAAAGGTCATGTCACAAGGAATACACATGTGAAATATGGTAGCCATATCTGTTATGGTTCAAAAGTAGTGGTCAAGGTTAAAGTTTTTTTCGAGAATGGCAACATCTAGGTCAAAGGTCAAGGTTGTAAGGTCAAAAATGCTGGTACTGACAGAAAGGTCATGTCACAAGGAATACACATGTGAAATATGGTAGCTGTACCTGTTATGGTTCAAAAGTAGTGGTCAAGGTTATTTTTTTTTTCGAAAATGGCAACATCTAGGTCAAAGGTCAAGGTCGCAAGGTCAAAAATTTGGGTACTGACAGAAAGGTCATGTCACAAGGAATACACATGTGAAATATGGTAGCCGTACCTGTTATGGTTCAAAAGTAGTGGTCAAGGTTAAAGTTTTTTTCGAGAATGGCAACATCTAGGTCAAAGGACAAGGTCGCAAGGTCAAAAATTTGGGTACTGACAGAAAGGTCATGTCACAAGGAATACACATGTGAAATATGGTAGCCGTACCTGTTATGGTTCAAAAGTAGTGGTCAAGGTTAAAGTTTTTTTCGACAGACAGACAGACAGACAGACAGACAGACGTACAGACAGACAGACCAAAAACTAGATGCCCACCGAATCGGTGATTCCGGGGGCATAAAAAAGGTTTTAATTTCAAAGTCATGATCTTGATCATTGACAAATGTGTGAGTGATACTTTTGGAAACATCAGTCCAGTATCTTACAGTAGATGAAATATGAAAGGATCCCTACAACACATAGTGAAATTAAAAGCCATCTAGAAAATTTAACCAAATTGCTAAATGTGTTTGCTGACTCATTGTGATTGGATTTATATATAAATCTTCTTTATATTTTAATTTTCATGGTGTTCAACGCCACTTTCAACAATATTTCCATGGTAAATTACAAGTACTACCAGTATTATTTATCCTGACACCTATGCATCGGACGTAGTGCAATCCTCGCAACCCTCAGATCCAAGGAGGGAAGCCATCCCTACCATTTTTAAATCTGAACTTCGTGCAGACGAGTTAAAATATTACCTTAAAGAGATGGTCATTATTGCCGTTAAGGATGTCTTTGTAAAAGCTGGTTTTGTCCTTCCAAGTCCTCTAGTGAGTAATATCTGGGGAAATGGAGAATGTAAAACTTAACCCTTTCCAAAATAAAATAAATATGCATTAGGCTAATTTTAAAAATTTAAAACTTCTCAGTTAAAACTATGGAAAGACTCTATAAATATATTATTATTGAATCAAGTTGGAAACATTGTTAAAATTATCAAAAGCTGGCTGCTGAAAATGCGTTTATATGCATCTGTATGTGACAGAAGGTTAACCTTTACCCTAATACGTGCAACGTGAAGACCATTTGAAGTATACCTTTGATAAGGCTTTTAGAACAGTGTGTTAAAGAGCAATTTCTTTTCCATCAATAGTTTTTCAATAAGTGTTTACAATATGTTTAAGTGTTTACAATATGTTCAAGTGTTTAAAAATATGTTCAAGTTTACAATATGTTCAAGTGTTTTGAATCTGTTCAAGTCATCTTCTGTCATCCAGTATTTTGCATCAGGAAAAGAGTGAAAAACAATTGTAGCAGCTGGATAGCATAACTTGCTGGGACGGGTCTTCATAGGAGACAAATTCTAACCCATCTGAGCAATTTTTCCTTTTGCCACAATGTTTTAAACTTTATTCAGTTATTAAACTTATATTTATAGATATTTCATGTGTTTTTCTATATGCTTTCAAAAGTTTGCAGCTACAGAGGCATCAAATTGCATCTACATTTGGGAAAGGTGTTAAATCTGAAAGGGCTTAATGTCGAATGACCTATTTTCTTGCGTTGAGATCCTATGGTATGAACATTTGTGTATGGTGATTAAGTTTAAATCTTTCTCACATACGGATGCTTTCTGATGCTCTGCAGTAGAAGACTTTTGAAAACATTGTGGGCTGCAGATTGTCTGTATATGGGATAGGATTGCTGGATACCTGTAGTGCAGGATAGAGGCCCTTATTGTTCAAATGTCCCATTATGTTGTTACACAGTTGCGACATACCAGCTGCCAGGGCTTCTCCTGGAAATATATAAGAATGGTCAACATGAGTCAGTAAGGGAAAGTGTAATGGACAGACAGCCGAGAAATTATTTCTATGTGGCTACTCAAAAATGTGTCACTGAGAAAGCAGACAATTTAAGAAAACATTTTGGAACAAGAAACCGCTGAAGACGGTAAAGCCGGATTGTCGGCAATTTGACCTTGAAAATCAACAAACCAAGGTCAAGGTCAAAGTAACCATATAAATCAATAGAACTTGTTACTTGTTACCTTCAGGCAAAGTTTCAAGTTTGTAACTCTTTCCAGTGCTGATATTTTGCCTCAACCTAAACTTTAACCAAAATGTTGACGGACAGACAGACAGACGGACAGACATGCCTACGAGTGGACACTTTTTGGGTATTTTCCCTTGATGTTTTCTTATTGGGTACTACCCAACAAGGGTACGGTTTATTCCGTAATTATCACCCTTTTACGGAATAAATAGCATTAATATGCCAATTAGATACCCATTAGAAAATTATAACAAGAGCTGTCGGAGGACAGCGCGCTCGACTACATGCCGCTTATTCACATAAAGCACTATTTCATTATATTGCACTTAAGTACTATTAAATCATATCATATACTCTATATGTAAAAGCAACTGAATAGATATACATACATTTAAATATAATTTAAAAATAAAATTTCCTAAGTCAATCAAGGGCCATTACTCCATATTTAGGATACAATGGAGTTATCTAACCTAATTGTACGATGGTCCTTAACAAATATGTGAAGTATGAAGTGATTTGAATGATGTAACTTTAACGTTGAGCTAAACGCAAATGTGAAAACTGACCGAGTCCAAAATTAGCAAAACCTTAAAAAAAGGTTTTCCTAATGTTTGACACCATGCAAAACCCGTTTGATATGTTGAAGAACTATATTTGATAAATAAATGATCACAATTAGAAAGAAATGTAACCAAAAATTAAGAATTTATCAAAAATTCTCAAAATCAAACAAAAATCATGTTTTTTACCCCCTAAAAGTCACACTCAGCATCTTCAACATACAATGTGAAGAAAGGTATTACATGTAATTATATTCCAAATATGGAAGCCCTAACACAAGTACTTATTTAGAAAAATTAGAAAATTAAATGAAAAAGCCAACTTGCCGTAAAACTTTAACCACCCAAAAGCATGTGTTTTACCACAAACAGAAGGTCACACTCAGCATCTTCAGCATATAATATGAAGAAATGTATTAAATGTAATTATTTTCCAAATATGAAAGCCCTAGTACAAGTACTTATTCAGAAAAAGTTAAAAAAATAAAATAAAATCCTACTTGCCCCAAAACTTTAACCACCGAAAATCATGTTTTTTACCCCAAAAAGAAGGTCACACTCAGCATCTTCAGCATTCAATGTGAAGAAAGGTATAGGATGTAATTATATTCTAAATATCAAAGCCCTAGCACAAATTCTTATAGAGAAAAATTAAAAAATTAAATGAAAATGCCAACTTGCCCTAAAACTTTAACCACCCAAAATCATGTCTTTTACCCCAAAAAGAAGGTAAAACTCAGAATCTTCAGCATACAATATAAAGAAAGGTATTAGATGTAATTATATTCCAAATATGAAAGCCCTAGCACAAGTACTTATTGTTTAAAAAAAAAAAAAAAAAAAAAATCCAACTTGCCCTAAAACTTTAACCCCCGAAAATCATGGTTTTTTTCCCAAAAGGAAGGTCACACTCAGCATCTTTAGCACTCAATGTCAAGAAAGGTATAAGATGTAACTATATTCCAAATATGAAAGCCCTAGCACAAATACTTATGAATGAAAATCCCAACTTGCCCTAAAACTTTAACCGGACGCCGACGCCGGGGCGAGTAGTAAAGCTCTCATATTCTTCGAATAGTCGAGCTAAAAACAAGATGTGTTTGTGAAACACTGATGCCCGCGAATGGCAACATCTAGGTCAAAGGTCAAGGTCGCCATATCAAAAATGTTGGTACTGACAGAAAGGTCATGTCACAAGGAATACACATGTGAAATATGGTAGCCGTACTAGTTATGGTTCAAAAGAAGTAGTCAAGGTTAATTTTTTTTTTCGAGAATGGCAACATCTAGGTCAAAGGTCAAGGTCGCAAGGTAAAAATTTTTGGTACTGACAGAAAGGTCATGTCACAAGGTATACACATGTGAAATATGGTAGCCGTACCTGTTATGGTTCAAAAGTAGTGGTCAAGGTTAAAGGTTTTTTTCGAGAATGGCAACATCTAGGTCAAAGGTCAAGGTCGCAAGGTGAAAATTTTTGGTACTGACAGAAAGGTCATGTCAGAAGGTATACACATGTGAAATATGGTAGCCTTACCTGTTATGGTTCAAAAGTAGTGGTCAAGGTTAAAGTTTTTTTTAGAATGGCAACATCTAGGTCAAAGGTCAAGGTCGCAAGGTAAACAAATTTGGTACTGACAGAAAGGTCATGTCACAAGGAATACACATGTGAAATATGGTAGCCGTACCTGTTATGGTTCAAAAGTAATTGCCAAGGTTAAAGTTTTTTTTTCGAGAATGGCAACATCTAGGTCAAAGGTCAAGGTCGCAAGGTCAAAAATGTTGGTACTGACAGAAAGGTCATGTCACAAGGAATACACATGTGAAATATGGTAGCCGTACCTGTTATGGTTCAAAAGTAGTGGTCAAGGTTAAAGTTTTTTTCATGCAGACAGGCCAAAAACTAGATGCCCACCGAATCGGTGATTCCGGGGGCATAAAAACACTTCATGGGCTCAGACGGACAAACGGACAGACGGACGGACATCGCCAATCTATAGACCGGAATTGCTAGAGCAATCCGGCCAAAAAGGTAATATTGCTCAACATTTTTCAATATTTTAACAAAATTAACCTTCTAATATAACATATGTTCTAGATGCAATACTAATTGACTCAAAAATGGAAAGAAGACTACTCTATAACAAATCATATTCAGTAAATGGTTTTGATCAATGGAACTATGGATTGTTACGGTTATGACAAACTTCATATCTCATGGACATTGATTGATTGATTGGGGTTTAACGCCATTTTCAACAATTTTCAAGGCGGCCAGTTCACCTATTCATCTGTTTCCTGGTATTATCACACCAGTACACCACACAACATATGTTCCAAGCAACTGGCTACTTTTCCACATAGACTGTTGGCCCATTGGTGAAAGACGAATGACGCTTGTCACAGTGACTTTTGTCAATCGTCGGAAAGAATGTTGGCCGAGCTGGGGTTCAATTTCACAACCCCTGGATTGACAGCCCGCGTTGCTACCGACTGAGCTACGACTATTTAGAACATTGTAACAAAAGGAGAAATTGCTCATACTGACTATTGAATAGTTATTAGTCTCCAGTAGAAGCCGGTGACTATATTTTAACTTGTTTTTCAGATTACACGTGGGAGGACGAGTTCTTATAAGGATACACTAAATGTAAATGCCTTGAACATATTGCAGTTGCAATTGATTTAAAAATACTTAGCTATGATATATTTGAAAAGAGTTCATGTTTCCAATGTTTTAAGTTTGTGTTTGATTAACCAGGTATTTCAATTTATTTAATGGTGTTCACGATTATTTACTCGTCCCCCGATTAGACTTGCAACATACGCTTTTATTCAAGAATCATTACAATATCGGCATAAAATAAAGTTGATTAAAATGATACAACAACTTCTATTCTATGTGCTCATAATTTGTTTACCTTTTCCTTTAAGTATTTTCCATGTCCCGGTGTGTGTGAAGGTTATCAACATGCGTAGGTATATCATCATTGATTTGACTTCCTGATGGTTTTCTGGCTGCAAATAGAAACAGATATATTTACCCTTTCCTCCTTACAGACAAATTGCAGCAGACAACTTTTAAAAATAGTTACAAAATATTTTTTCAACAAATATACTTTCATTTATAGAGCTGTTTCATATTTTTGTCTAGATGTTTTCAAAATCTTCTGATGTCTTTGATATGATCTAGGCAAAATAATATAAATTTCTTTAAACAATATTATTATTGATTAGTGTTGAAAACATTGTGGCAAAAAGAGAAATTACTCATTTAAAGGAATACGCTCGGCTGAAATTTAAACTATATGACTAAATAGCACTACAGTAATGTATCATTTTGATGTAATTACCTTTTTTTTTACATGCTTGCACTACCAAGATATATGCTTTTAAAGTTTGTGTTTTCACGTCGGTATCGATCGCCTATGGGCGCCGCCATCTTTGCTTATAATCAACTTCCTGTAACGTCAGTTACACACTTCCGATTAGCACCGTATGGATTACTAAAGTTTCAGATCACTATCTTATCTTAGGTATAGGTCAAAATTGGCCGAATGCGTAAAAGGCCAGTCCAAAAAGGCCCATTATAGGTCCAGAAAGAAAGGCCAATTTCCCAAAATGTCTGGTACAAAAAGGCCGATTATGAGGAAGGACCACTTTTTGAAGTTTAATGGTGTAAATATTGTATACATGTATGTTTGTTTCAGATTATTAATTCATCATAGTGGGGCGGGCGGTAAATTTATCCGTGTTATAATTGATTAGTTTGCTTTGAATGTTTATTTTAACTTCCTTAATTAGATAATTTGAGAAGTTTGAGAACGTAATTGCCGTTAATTTATTGAATAAGATAATAGAGATGTTTGAGAATGTAATTGCCGTTAATTTAATTTATCAGGTAAAAAAAGGAGATGGAAGGCAAACAAAAACACGACCTTGGCATGTGTAAAAGACATTAGAAATTAGGAAATTCTATAAAGTATAATCATTGCAAACATAATGGTAATGTTGAAAACATTACGGTAAAAGGAGAAACTGCTAATTTTGAGCAATGTCTCCTTTATTCACGATGTTTTTCAAAAGTCGTCTGCTACAAACGCGTCTTCAACAAGAAAATGGTCGACGTGTTCAATAAAAGGGTAAATTCATTTTTTTATATTTAAAATCCCTTATAATCCAAATGAAATCGTCCAATTTTAGAAACACAAAAGGTCACAGATTTTAACACAGAATTTTGGGAGAGCCTATGGGAAATGCTTACGTCATAGCGCGTGATGATTTTACTCAAATGAACCGCGTCAGCACAAATTCCGCATTTGGATAGTTTCAGTGTTAATTTCACAATAAGATCAAATTGCATATTTGTGTGGTATTTTTTTGGTCATGAATCTTTCCAAGAAACTTACAGTGTGATTCACAATTAAAAAGCAAACACAACAATTGAAATAAAACGGAATGGGGTGCAAATAAAACATAATGGATAGTTTGGACAATTAACCCTTTCCCACATACGGCAAATCTGCACCAAACCATCTATGCAAAACTGTGTACAAAACTGTTATAGTTACAACTTTATTTATAAATGTATTTGCTGTCATAGAGATTGTAGTGTTGTGTGGAGTGCCGGTGTAAGAAAGCCTTGATAGGCATGGCCGAAAATTGTTTTTGCTTTTGAGCGGTACAGTAAGCCTCTGCAGACTCATCCTGACGAAAAACCGACCATACAAATATGCAATTTGATCTTATTTGCAGTTCACAATATGACCTCCGAATTGCGATTTGTGTGTGACGTGGCCCATTTGTGTAAAACCTCCAAAGCTATGCTGTACTCATTCTTCATAAACGTTCCCGTGTCTTGTATTTGGAGGTAATGAATTGTGGTAAAATACTTTCAACTAAAAACAAGTAACAATTTTAGAAATTTGATGATTTCATTTGGAATTAAAAGGGATATTTAAGCAGGTTTGAAAAAATTTCTTCAATATATAATATAATAGTTTTACAACAAAAATCCTTTGGGAAATTTGGTCAAAATTAACCATTTCAATTCTCCCTTTTCAACATACACCAAATCTGCAGCAGATGTATAATATGGAAAATCACTTTACCGTCAACTTCAGAGTATGTAGGGAAGGGATCGAATTATGTCTGCTCAAAAGACTCGCCGACAGATCCTATTACAGTAGCGTCTGACCACTACCGGAAATTTGATTGTTTCTTTGACCTTTGATTGTTCTACAAAAACGACGGTTCATTATGTCTATTTAAACGAGCTTTGAAATCATAACAAACAACTGTCAAATATATAAACAAATGAAATTATTGTATAAATAAATGTTAACACACATATATTTAATTGGCTGATATATATTACATGAGACAAGTTCGTGTTTTTTATCCACCTATTATGGTTGGATACTATTTACTATAAAACTTTATATAGAGCTAGTAATAATATAATGTAATGCTTGGAATTTCATTTTGAATAATTGAAGTTTAGGTTTGTAAACTTCCGGGGTTAATTTTCTTACGAAAAAGTATATTTTGTATTCCCTTTATAGTACCGCAGTCGTTCATTGGCTAACTACTTGTATGTTTTGTTTGGGACATAGTGTGTAAATGACGTCACGATTCTTTTCAGAAAGTCTCGAGACATTGCGATATGTAAACAATGGCCGCGCTCATGCTGCGCACCGATCAGCACAAATAGTCATCTTTAAATAGTAATATCTTCATTATTAGTTGTATGTTAACGAAAATATCATAGTAAATAAATGTTCATTAAGTCAATATTCAAAGCGAGTTTTTTTCAGCCGAGCGTATTCCTTTAAGCAATATATCCCTGGTAACTATGTTTTCAGGAGAAGATACGCGGTATAGCATATAGAGTGGATCTAATCCCCGGTGGCTATGTTTTCAGGAGATGATATGCGGTATAGCATATAGAGTGGATCTGATCCCCGGTGGCTATGTTTTCAGGAGATGATATGCGGTATAGCATATAGAGTGAAGCTAGCCCCTGGTGGCTATGTTTTCAGGAGATGATATGCGGTATAGCATATAGAGTGGATCTGATCCCCGGTGGCTATGTTTTCAGGAGAAGATATGCAGTTAAGCATATAGAGTGGATCTAATCCCTGGTGGCTATGTTTTCAGGAGATGATATGCGGTATAGCATATAGAGTGGATCTGATCCCCGGTGGCTATGTTTTCAGGAGAAGATATGCAGTTAAGCATATAGAGTGAAGCTAGCCCCTGGTGGCTATGTTTTCAGGAGATGATATGCGGTATAGCATATAGAGTGGATCTAATCCACGGTGGCTATGTTTTCAGGAGAAGATATGCAGTTAAGCATATAGAGTGAAGCTAGCCCCTGGTGGCTATGTTTTCAGGAGATGATATGCGGTATAGCATATAGAGTGGAACTAATCCCCGGTGGCTATGTTTTCAGGAGATGATAAATTTGGGGTTTGAGAGAGCGTAAACTACATTCATGCATTTTAAATCAATTCAAAATTGGTCTCCTTCTTTCAAAAATTGCACCATTCATGAAGAGCTAAACTCTCAAAGCACCTGGTGGCCATGTTTATTTTTGACAATCTATTTAGGCTTAAATCAAATTAATTCCTTGAATTGAGATCCCCGCCAAGATAAAAAATTGTAAAATAATGCTTAACCCTTTCCCTCATATAGACACTTTCTGACGCCTCTGCAGCAGACGGCTTTTTGAAAACATAGTGACAAAAGAAGAAATTGCACAGAATGTGCAATTTCTCCTTTTGCCACAATGTTTTCCACTTTTTGTCATAAGTTATCCATTCAATTATGGAGATTTTCTATGTTTTGACATAATACGTTCAAAGTCGTCTGCTGCAGAATTGTCGTATGAGGGAAAGGGTTAAACCACCTTGGTATACCAGCTCCTAAACTAGTGTGTTCACAAGATTTTTCTAAAATTTGATCAAGTGATCTTGTTTTTGATCCAACATGACCTTGCTTCAATCTGACTGGGATTTGATGGAGATGGATACAAAATGGGAAATCTAATGTGTGAACAAGACTTTTTTGGAATTTGACCTAGTGACCTAGTTTTGGACCACACATGACCAAATTTCAAACCTGACAGGTAATTGATTGACATGAATGTGTTGATGATTTTTGATAAAATTGTGGTCTCTTATTGGTATAACAGTTGGAAATGAAGATGATTTTTTCATTTTATATCAAAATACCTTCTTGCAGGACTCAAGAGTCATATAGCGTGACCCGGATAATTTGGTCCGATGCCCTTCTAGAGTCAATTAATGTGACCTATACCCGATAAATCAGTGACCATTGAGACCTATATCCGATAAATCAGTGACCATTGTGACCTATGACCGATAAATCAGTGACCATTGAGACCTATGACCGATAAATCAGTGACCATTGTGACCTATGACCGATAAATCAGTGACCATTGTGACATATATCCGATAAATCAGTGACCATTGTGACCTATGACCGATAAATCAGTGACCATTGTGACCTATACCCGATAAATCAGTGACCATTGTGACCTATATTCGATAAATCAGTGACCATTGAGACCTATGACCGATAAATCAGTGACCATTGTGACCTATACCCGATAAATCAGTGACCATTGTTTCATGTGTTTGTTCCCTGTGGCAATGTGAAAATCTGTTGGGATAACAGTCTTTTTTAAATGCTAGCTTATTTCCAGTTGATCTGTCTTCTCGCCAAATGGCTGTAATGCTAAGTGTGAGGGTAAAACAAACAAAAACATCAACATCAGTTGACTGTTTCATTATATTGTTAAGCCTTTGCCACATACAGCAAATCTGCAGCAGGCACATATGAAAATATCTAGACAAAAATAAAAGTATAATTGTTGAATAAAGTTGTAAACATTGTGGCTCATTCTGAGCAATTTCTTCTTTTGCCACAATTATCTCAACAGTCGTCTGCCACAGAAATACTCAAAAGTTTTACATGATTCATGAGTTGAAAAAGAAACGCAATGCGACAATAAAAAACAGATTTCAATGATTGACTAAAGAACTTCAGACTGGGTTTTGAGAATTATAATTAATCTTCTTTGTTGAATATTGTGAGTGTGTAAAAGAACATACCTAATGAAGAAAAGATATTTCATTTTAGGAACAGCTATATACTGCAATCGCAATCCCATAAAAGGTCTCAAAAAAACGCTTTCTACATACCAAGTTCAGTTACAATATGTCAACTGTTAATTAAGATATTCAGTTTCAACATTTTTTTCTATTTTTAGTAACAGTGAACTTGACCTTGACCCTAGGAGTCCTAAACACAATCTGATTAAAGGTCACCATAAACTCTTTCTACATACCAAGTTTGGTTACAATATGTCACCCGTTACAAAGATATTCAGTTTCAACTGTAATTTGCATTTTTAGTAACAGTGACCTTGACCTTGACCCTAGGGACCTCAAACCAATCCCCTAAAAGGTCTTCATAAACTCTTTCTACATATAAAGTTTGATTACAATATGTCAACCATAACTAAGGATATTCAGATTCAACCGGTTTTGTTTCTATTTTTTGTATTAAACAGTGACCTTGCCCTTAACCCTAGGGACCTCAAATGCAATCCCAAGAAAGGTCTCCAAAAACGCATTCTACATACCAAGTTTGGTTACAATATGTCAACAGTAACTAAAGATATTTTGTAATATAGGTGAGTTTAACGCTGCCCGACCGAACAACAACATCGTTATTCTAACAACAAAATGCAGGGAAAATTGAAAAACATTACGATCGATCACTTATATATTTTTCTGATCTGATTGAGATTTCAAAACTTCCGGAGGCCTGCATTCATCTGGTGTATTTGCATTAACATTGATAATGCTATTAATATCTTGTTATATCCTAAATTCAAATCCAGTCATGAGCAGGTTCTGCCTTGGGTATTTTTCCACCCAAACTGTGAGAGTTTAGTCAACACGAAACTATCATTGAGAAGGACTGATATCATCTGAATGTTTGTTTCCCAATGAAAGTAAAATAAATCAGTTTAAACTATCATTGATTGTCATTAAAAGAATAAATATCTTACTCTCAGTTTTTTCAAGGACATAACACATTGCCATAGAATGTCCTTCACTTGTTGTATCCATGGCAAGACAAAATCTTTCAATAAAGAAATGGACACATAGGAAATCTACAAGAAAGAAAAATCATCAGATTAAATACATATATATAAAACATAAGTAAGTGTGAAGAATACATTGGTATCAATTTCCATTAAATTCAGTGGTGTCAAATTCCACTAAATTCAGTGGAGGTAAATTTCCATTAAATTCAGTGGTGTTAAATTTCATTAAATTCAGTGGTGTTAAATTTCCATTAAATTCAGTGGTGTTAAATTTCATTTAAATTAAGTGGTGTTAAATTTAATAAATTCAGTGGAGTTAAATTTCATTAAATTCAGTGGTGTTGCATTCCATTTAATTCAGTGGTGTTAAATTTCATTCACTTCTTAGTTTGGTGACAAACCAATCCAATTGAGTTTTACAAATGCTAGACTTATAGGGCGATTGGGCGAATTTTGACAGCTAAAAACAACTAAATCTGATTAATCTTTGATTTTTACTGCTTTAAACAAAACAAGAGGGCCATAAGGTACTGGATCGCTCACCTGAGAATGAGCTATTTAAGACTGAACTCTTACACAGCGCCTATGGCAATGTCATCAAGACAAACTTTCTGACAAAGTGCAATCTCTATAGTATTACCAAGATTGTTCTTCAATTTGGCCTAGCGACCTAGTTTTTGACCTGACCCGACCCATATTCAAACTTAGCCTAGATATCATGAAGACAAATATTCTGACAAAGTTTCACGCGAAAAATGCAACTTCCAAAGTGTTAACAAGATTTTTTTTCAATTTGGCCGAGTAACCTACTTTTGAACAGACATGACGAATATTCGAGCTTGGCCTATAAATCATCAATACAAACATTCTGATAAAGTTTCAACATGCTCAAATTAAAAATGCAGCATCCAGAGTTTAAACAAGATTTCCCTTCAATTTGGCCTGTGACGTAGTTTCTGACCCAAATTGACCCATATTTGAACTTGACATAGATACAATTCAGAAAAACATTCTGAACAGTTTTTAAGCTGCTAGAGTAGACTAGATATCATCAAGATAAACATTCTGACAAAGTTTCAACTTGTTCAAGTTTAAAATGCGACTTCCACAGTGTTAACAAGATTTTCCTTCAATTCAGCCTAGTGACCTAGTTTTTGACCCGACATGACCTATATTCAAACTGGCTTAGATATCACTAAGACAAACATTCTGACAAAGTTTCAACATGCTCAAGCCAAACATGTGGCTTCCATAGTGTTAACAAGATTTCCCTTAACTTTGGCCTAGTGACCTAGTTTTTGACAGGACATGACCCATATTCGAACTTGGCCTAGATATCATCAGGACAAACTTTCTGTAAAGTTTCAACATGTTCAAGTTTAAAATGTAGCTTCAAGAGTGTTAACAAGATTTTCCTTAAATTTAGCCTAGTGACCTAGTTTTTAACCCAACATGACCCATATTCAAACTTGACATAGATATCACTAAGACAAATTTTCCGACATAGATTCAGCATGCTCAAGCCAAAAATGTGGCTTCCAGTGTTAACAAGAGTTTTCTTAAATTTGTCCTAGTGACCTAGTTTTTGACCGGACATTACCCATATTTGAACTTGGCCTAGATATCATCAAGACAAACTTTCTGACAAAGTTTCAACATGCTCAAGTTTAAAATGTGACTTCCAGAGTGTTAACAAGATTTTCCTTCAATTTGGCCTAGTGACCTAGTTTTTGACCAAGTTTCGAACTTGGCCTAGATTTGATGGAGATATATGTGCTGATAAACTTTCATGAGGATTGGATGCAAAATGTCGCCTCTAGAGTGTTAACAAGCAAATGTTGACGACGGACGACGAATGACGGACAAAAGGCGATCACAAAAACTCACATTGAGCACTTTGTGCTCTGGTGAGCTAAAAATACATCATTTTGTAATGGAGTCAGACAATCTGATAAAGTATGCAATCAATTGTCTTAAACACATTTAATCAGCTGCAGAAGATGACTTTTGAAAACATTGTGACAAAAGGAGAAATTGCTCTTAATGAGCACCTTCCCCTTTTGTCACAATATTTTCCAATTTATTGAGTAATTAGACTTTCATTTATAGAGATTATCTATATGTTTGCCTAGATGTTTTCAAAGTGTCTACCGCAGATTTGTTGTTTATGGGAAAGTGTTAATGAAACATAGTCCTGAGTTTCATAAATTAAAAAAAGTATTTGTTACCTTTAAATCTTCGGAGTCCATTGTTGATAGTAAATATCTACATACAATCTCAAGCTGAAAAACGAAAGTCAGATATAAAACTTCTATTTCAAATACCCTCTTACACCAATTGAACATACTAATTAATTTATTAAAATTGTGTAATACAGTCAAACTTGTGTCAGCGATCTACTCTAGTAAGCAGCAACTTGAAAATAAACAGAGACAACATTTTCTTTTAATTACACTTGTATTAAGCAGCTAGCTGTGGTCAGCAGCAACATTTTAACTTCCCCCCTGGTGGCTGCCTAAGACAAGTTTGACAGCTCAAACAAGAGTTAAGATTACTTCTATATGAAAATTGATATCTTTGAGATTTTTCTATTTTTGTCTAGATGTTTTCAAAGTTAACTGCAGCAGATATGTCATATTATGGAAAAGGTTGGAAAGGGTTGTACAGAGAACAATTGTTTAAATGTAACCCGATTTATTTAAAATCTACTTTTAGCATCTTTTATTAATCAAATGATGTCTGCTTCATGTATATTCATGTATATTCCACCAGTATTACAAAAGGACTACCATGGTCCTATATTGCTCACCTAATTTAAGAGAATCTAAAAAGTTTTCAATGTACTTACTTAAACAAGGATAACAAGCAACGCCCGCAGGTGGTCATGTTTATCAACAAATCAGGATAATTTTAACAATCTTGGTAGAGGGTCACACAAGAAACAATTTAAAATCAAGCCTATTCGTTTGGACATGAAGATTTTTAAAGATAACACTATAAATACAAACAAGAGGTCAATGATGGTCCTATACCACCGAGCTAATTTACTAGCACTTCAATAGTTGTTAATGTTCTTGCTATACATATACGGAAAACAAGCAACGCCCCTTCAGGACCATGTTTATTAAAAGATGCCCCTGGTGACATTGTTTTTCATTGGATCTGAATTATTTGAACAATTTAACCCTTTCCCTCATACGACAATTCTGAAGCAGACGACTTTTAACTTATTTTGTCAAAAAATCTCTATAATTGAATGGATAACATATGCTTAAAAGTGGAAAACATTGTGGCAAAAGGAGACATTGCTCGTTTTGAGCAATTTCTTCTCTTGTCACTATGTTTTCAAAAAGCTGTCTGCTGCAGAGGGGTCAGAAAGCGTTTGTATGAGGGAAGGGGTTAAGCAGAGCCAAACCCAAGGAATATTTTTGCTAAATTATTTTCAAATCGGCAAATACTTTTTGACAAGAAGACTTTTAAAAAAAATGGCCATATTTTTCAACCGATCGGAATAATATCAACAATAGAGAGTCACCTAAGCTGTGCCAGTATTTTTTGACAAAAAGATTTTTAAAGCCTTTTCTATACACGTATAAGGAAAATAAGCTCCGATCACTGGAGGCTATGTTTTCTTAACAGATTGTAATAATTTGATCACCTAGGGGACATTCCTATGAAATTATTTATTTAGTTTCTGAGTAAATTTGAATGAGCAAATGATTTCGGACGACGGATAGTGAGAGATCACAATAGCTCTAATCGAGTTCTTTCTGCTCATTACAGAACATGTTATAAAGATATTTATTTATACCTGGTTATTATTAGCTTCCACATGGTAAAACAAAAATCTCTTTACCAATCTGTAAATATCCAGAACTGAAAAACAAAATTAAACGGTAAAACAAAATTAAATGGTAAAACACTACTAAATATGTAGTTGAGCCCTTTCTCTCATGCAGATGCAGTTTGATATTTCTGCATATATCTGAAGCAATAGACTTTTGGTAACATTTGGGCGAAAGGAAAATTGCTTATCTTAAGCATTATCTATGTTTATCACATAAATCCTCTCTGGGAGTGTCCAAATGCCATTACATAAATATCATTAGACACTACACAAAAATCATATGACACTACTAGTTTGGTTTCCAGTCTTACACTTACTTCTTTGTAACAACGCGGACACCAAACTATGAAAATGACGTCACGTCAGCCGTTTGAAGTCATAACGTTAGTCACATTGGCGCCAGAACCGGTAAATTTCATGTAGAAATATGGTAAATGTAAAGTACATTTTTTCAAAATACGCCTTATATATCACTTTATGCGATAAAAAGAATATCTCATTTGTGTTTATTTATTATCACTTTTAATAAACTAGTTAACTTGGCGAATATGAGGCTCGCGGCATAACATCTTAGGAAACTCGTTTAATAAAAGTGATAATAAATAAACACTTAAAACTAATTGACTTAGAGAGCTGACAATACTAATTTGGCACATTTTTAATGATTCAAGGGGCATACTTCAAAAGAACCTTGGGTGATTTGGCTGCTTAATAAACTTCACCCAGACACTATGCCAACAAACATCTTCAACAAGTGTGGTGTAGATCAGAGCAAAACTGTTTGACTTAGAGCATGGACAACATGTGAATGCTGCCTGCCCACCACTGGTGTTCCCAGAATACGGCCTGTACACATATGGGCTTATAAAAAGGGTGAATTTCCCGTTAACCAAACATTCTATGTTCTTAAAACAATGATGATTTACTTACCTGGTTTGTGATTAAAACAATGATGATTCACTTACCTGGTTTGTGATTAAAACAATGATGATTCACTTACCTGGTTTGTGATTAAAACAATGATGATTCACTTACCTGGTTTGTGATTAAAACAATGATGATTTACTTACCTGGTTTGTGATTAAAAGAATAGTCTCCATCTGGAACTTTAGGCTTATTTAATAAACCATCTATGTCTTTCCTGAAAAAAAATGTAAATAAATCGTCAACCCTTTTACCGCTTACAAAATATCTCCAGCAGAATAATTTGAAAATATCCAAGCAAAAATATAGAAAACATCATTACATGAAGGTACTTTTCAAGATAATTGGAAGACCTACTATACTATCTCTTCGACACAAGAATGGACTGCTGTTAAATTTCTGTTGTATTTTTTTAAATCATGATAAAGACCAAGTGGTCGAAAATTCGATAATTAAAGCGTATTGATGATATAAAGTGTTTTACTTTTAAAGAGTTATCAAGATGACTAAGATAGCCCTTAATCAATCACCTAGGCGATGCTTTAGTAGCTAATGTGCAACTGCTCATATCAGTTAATGGTTTTATCAAAAATTGGCATGAAACTTATAGTGGACACTGTACAGAAAACAGCTTATTTGTCAAGGACTTCTTTTGGAGAAGAAGATTTTTAAAGTTTTTACTATACACATAAAAGGGAAAACAAGCTCTGCACCCTACTGACCATGTTTTTACTTTATATACATATATGGAATAAAGGGCCTTGAAGTCATGTATTTCAACATATCACAATAATTTGAACAATGTTGTTACAGGGGCACCAAAAAAACATATGCATTATTTTATTATTTTATTTTCAAATTTGGTCAGTACTTTTCACGAAGAAGATTTTTAAATTTTACCAAACACATGTAAGATCTGCTGTATAAGGCAAAACATCTCCACCCCATAGCAGCCATGTTATTTAATCAATAAACATGTCTTAATAGTTATCTTGTAGAGGGTCATCCAAGGAACACTTAACCCTTTCCCTCATATAGACGCTTTCTGACGCCTCTGCAGCAGACGGCTTTTTGAAAACATAGTGACAAAAGAAGAAATTGCACAAAACGTGCAATTTCTCCTTTTGCCACAATGTTTTCCACTTGTTGTCATAGGTTATCCTTTCAATTATGGAGATTTTATATTTTTTGACAAAATACGTTCAAAGTCATCTGCTGCAGAATTGCCGTAAGAGGGAAAGGGTTAAACAAAATTGTTTGAAAAAAGGCCAGATTCTTTTGGTAGACATATAAATCAAAACAGCCTCCATTTTTTTGACAAATCAACATGACTTGAAGCAATCTTGAGTAAGGTCATGTTGAGAAGATTTTTACAAAATCATTTTAAGATTGTCTACATACTTTAGCGGGAGAAGATTTTTAAAGTTTTCAATCAAGCCAAAAGTAGCAAAACAGCTACCCCAACCCCGCGCCAACCCTGCCATGTTTTTCAACGAATCACCATGGCTTGGCAGAATCTCATAGAGGCAACCCCAAGAAACATTTCAACAAAAAATGTTGAAAATAGTTTTAAAAAAATTTCTTTCGGTTGCAATGGAAACTAGTATTTTGCATGGATTAAAAAAAAAAGGAATTGAGAATATTATACCTTAGTGCAGCCTTGATTTCTTTTCTACATCTATAGCCTTTGTATGTACACTGAAAAACATGACGGCATAAATAAGTTGAGTGACTGACAAGATAGGCTTTTGATATGCATAGCAGTTGACTTGAGACAAAAATTGAGGAACAGCAAAATGTGCATCAAATACTCACTCATCCTGCTCTTCACAAAAATTATATGAGCAGCACTCTACACTGTTTCAAACAGCTTCAAATTTGGCCCTTATGTTCATCTTTTTCATTTGTATATTTCTTTCATATTTTTTAATCTATATATCAACATAAAAATGTAGGCGAAAGGTGGTATGCAGAGTACTGGTTACAAGATATTCACAAATTAAGTTAATTGTCCTAAAATATTTGTCAGAATCGATAAATAAATCTGCAATTGATGGTTTCATTGTTTAACCCTTTCCCTCAAATAGACGCTTTCTGACGCCTCTGCAGCAGACGGCTTTTTGGAAACATAGTGACAAGAGAAGAAATTGCTCCTTTTGCCACAATGTTTTCCATTTTTAGTAGGGATGGGACCCAGTACGCGAGTACCCGAGTACTCGGTCGGACGTCCGAGTACCGGTTATCAAAATAGGTATTCGAGTACTCGATTAATTATTTTCCATTTTTTCTATCTTTCATCTGATAAAAGTATGTTTAAGTAAATAAAAACTTGTGTATTGAATCTGTTTCTTATTGAGTTACTAAAGAAGTCAGTAAATCAGCAGTGAAGGTAAATTAAACAAACAGCTAACACCTTTTCATTTGAAGATGGTACTTAATCCATTTTAATACGTTTTAATTGGTGGTTTGATTGCAATCGCGAGTCCTTTACGAACAACGTGACAAACAGGTAGTCAGCGATAACAATATAATCTCCAGTCAATTAGCAACCATATGTCAAACAACATGTCAAACATGATTGGCCATCGGTTTTTAACACCTTCGTCCTAATAGTGCTTTCAATTATCGACACGTTTTAATTGGATAGTGGTAAGAAATACAAATCACTATGATTCGATAAGAACTGTTTGAGTAATTTTTCGTAAAATCATTAGAACCATCTTCTATCATTCTTATCTATTCGAACGAAAGGAAAACAACAAAATTACAACCATGCCTCCTTCTAAATCAGCCGTCTGGAAACATTTCAAGCGCACAGCAGACTACAAGTCAGTTAAAAGCATGTAGTGCACATATTACAGACACCGGTTAATTCGAAAACCGAAAGTAAAAAACCCATTCTGATTGTTGATTTATGTTCCTTATTTTCATAGATGATAAAGATATTCTTTTATTAAATGTATTGTTTATCATTCTTGGTATTGTTTTCCATCCACATTTGATTTGCTTTTTTTCCGCGAATTTAAAGAGATATACAGTCTGCACCCAAACGTTTGGATGTTTGCGCCAATGCAAGTTCTGGATGTATTTGTTGAATTATTTTGTTTTCAAAATATAAAACAACTAGTTTTTTCAAATATCAAATATTATACGTAGAGGCGAAAACAAGCGCATGTTTGTTCTTATAAAATCAATTAAAGTTTAGTGCACGAGGACAATACTATTCTGAGAGACAAGACGTTTGATGAACGAATTTACACAATGTGATTTCTTGCGAGTACCCGAGTACTCGATCGGAAGAGTTCACGAGTACCCGAGTACTAATATCGGTACTCGTTCCCATCCCTAATTTTTAGTTATCAATTCAATTATAGAGATTTTTTATTTTTTGACAAAACATGTTCAGTCTTCTACTGCAGAATTGTCGTTTGAGGGAAAGGGTTAAGCTACAAGTTCATTGATGATTGATCATTGGAAGCCGCCCAATGCCGCCAGGAGGCGGCTTCCTGTAGGGATGCTTAGAAATTTCGAACAAGGAGAATATTTAGACCTGCCAGCGTGACCACATATCTTGATTTCTCTTTATCCTTACTAAGTACATTAATTTAAGTTAATGACTTTTAAAACATCCCTTTTACAGTCTATATACATGTGTGAGTTTTACAAATTAAAAACAAAAGACAAAGGCCAGTATATTAATTGAATATATGTACATTTTTATTTAAGCAAAATTCATACTGTAATCTTGTCTAAACAGTAAACTGAATTGGTTACCTGCCTCATACGCTTTTTTAGTTCGATAGTATGTTAAACCGGGAACCATGAACAAGAGAAGGCACGCAGTAAATGTAATCTGTTTCTTGTTGTTGTTGTTTGACGTTGTTTACCCTCGCGCTCGGCATTAAATGCCATTCCGTTCCTTACATGCTATCATATATTACGCAGTAATTCTAGATGAAGAAGTGCAGACATGAACATATATAAACCACAGAAATATGTTTCACAATAAATGTTGCCGTATAGTTGAAATGTTAATGTTTATCAAACTTATTCATACGAATCACAAGAAGAAAATCCTGGTAGTACTTAAAGGGAGGTAATTTGAAGTATATACGCACAATTTAACTAAGTTCCCATTTGGTCTGACACCTTGTCTAATAATACACATGTATGACGATTTAAATAAACAATTTAAAGGGAATACAAATATTTAACATAGTTAAACATTTAAATACATGTTCATCAGCTAACCGTTTCCCACATACAACAACCAATTTGGTAGAGGAAAGTTTACGTTGTGCCGGGTTAGCTAGTTTCAATATAAAATCGCAAATATTGGAAATATACTTATACACAAACGGACGTTTCTAGTTTCAGTACATACAAAAACGGTTCATACTTAAATTTACTTTAACATGTTGGTATATTGAGATGGGTGTTTCTGTGAGATTCACAGACTTAGTTCATTGAAATGAAAATTTGTTTATAACATTATAAATTTTATATTCATACCTATACATTAGGGTATCTACAAACAATTAATGAAATGTGTACACATTTATCTTGGCTTAAATTTGATTTTGATGTTGTTACTAATTTAAATAATAGTTTTTATTCATATAATTTCAATGTTTATTAATCTTATTCATACGAATCACAAGGTAAATATCCTTTTATTGTAATTTGAAGTATACAACAGTCTTCAAAGGGATAAATATGTCTGTGATATATAGACAGATCCCATCTATAAACAGTCTTATATGATAGGAAGGCCTGTTTGTATAGACAGATCTCATCTACAAACAGTCTAATATGATCGGATGGCATTGATGTATAGACAGATACCATCTACAAACAGTCTAATAGTATTGGATGGCTGTGATGTATAGACATATCCCATCTATAAACAGTCTTATATGATAGGAAGGCCTGTATGTATAGACAGATCACATCTACAAAAAGTCTGATATGATTGGATAGCCTGGATGTATAGACAGATCCTCATCTACAAACAGTCTAATATGATTGGATGGCCTGGGTGTATAGACATATCCTCTTAAAACTACAAACAGTCTTATATGATAGGATGGACTGTATGTATAGACAGATCCTCATCTATAAACAGTCTAATATGATTGGATGGCCTGGATGTATAGACGGATCTCATCTGCAAACAGTCTAATATGATTGGATGGCTGTGATGTATAGACATATCCCATCTATAAACAGTCTAATATGATAGGAAGGCCTGTATGTTTAGACAGATCACATCTATAAACAGTCTAATATGATTGGATGGCCTGGATGTATAGACATATCCTCTTAGAACTACAAACAGTCTTATATGATTGGATAGCCTGGATGTATAGACAGATCCTCATCTACAAACAGTCTAATATGATTGGATGGCCTGGGTGTATAGACATATCCTCTTAAAACTACAAACAGTCTTATATGATAGGATGGACTGTATGTATAGACAGATCCTCATCTATAAACAGTCTAATATGATTGGATGGCCTGGATGTATAGACGGATCTCATCTACAAACAGTCTAATATGATTGGATGGCTGTGATGTATAGACATATCCCATCTATAAACAGTCTAATATGATAGGAAGGCCTGTATGTTTAGACAGATCACATCTATAAACAGTCTAATATGATTGGATGGCCTGGATGTATAGACATATCCTCTTAGAACTACAAACAGTCTTATATGAGTGGATGACCTTGGTGTATAGACAAATCCTCATCTACACACATTCTAATTATATGAGTGGATGACCTGGGTGTATAGATATATCCTATTCTACAAACAGTCTAATATGATTGGATGGCCTGGATGTACAGACAGATCCTCATCTACAAACAGTCTAATATGATTAGATGGCCTGGATGTTTAGACAGATCCTCTTCTACAAACATTCTAATTATATGATAGGATGGCCTGGACGTATAGACAGATCCTCATCTACAAACAGTCTTATATGATTAGATGGCCTGGATGTTTATACAAATCCTCATCTACAAACAGTCTAATATGATTGGATGGCCTGGATGTAAAGACAGATCCTCTTCTACAAACAGTCTAATATGATTAGATGGGCTGGATGTTTAGACAAATCCTCTTCTACAAACAGTCTTATGATTAGATGGCCTGGATGTTTAGACAAATCCTCATCTACAAACAGTCTAATATGATTGGATGGCCTGGATGTTTAGACAAATCCTCATCTACAAACAGTCTTATATGATAGCCACAGATAGGATGGCCTGGATGTATAGACACATCCTCATCTATAAACAGTCTATTATGATAGGATGGCCTGGCTGTACAGACAGATCCTCAACTACAAACAGTCTAATATGATAGGATGGACTGGATGTATAGACAAATCCTCATCTATAAACAGTCTATTATGATAGGATGGCCTGGATGTATAGACAAATCCTCAACTACAAACAGTCTATTATGATAGGATGGACTAGATGTACAGACAGATCCTCTTCTACAAACATTCTAATTATATTTTAGGATGGCCTGGATGTATAGACAGATCCTCATCTACAAACAGTCTTATATGATAGCCACAGATAGGATGGCCTGGATGTATAGACACATCCTCATCTATAAACAGTCTATTATGATAGGATGGCCTGGCTGTACAGACAGATCCTCAACTACAAACAGTCTAATATGATAAGATGGACTGGATGTATAGACAAATCCTCATCTATAAACAGTCTATTATGATAGGATGGCCTGGATGTATAGACAAATCCTCAACTACAAACAGTCTATTATGATAGGATGGACTAGATGTACAGACAGATCCTCTTCTACAAACATTCTTATTATATTTTAGGATGGCCTGGATGTACAGACAGATCTCATCTACAAACAGTCTAATATGATTGCATGGCCTAGATGCGTAGACAAATCCTCATCTAAAAACAGTCTAATATGATTAGATGGCCTGGATGTATAGACAAATCCTCATCTACAAACAGTCTAATACAATTAGATGGCCTGGATGTACAGACAGATCCTCGTCTAGAAACAGTCTAATATGATAGGATGGACTGGACTGGATGTATAGACAAATCGTCATCAACAAACAGTCTAATATGATTGGATGGCCTGGATGTATAGACAAATCCTCATCTACAAACAGTCTAATATGATAGGATGGCCTGGATGTATAGACAAATCCTCATCTACAAACAGTCTAATATGATTGGATGGCCTGGATGTATAGACAAATCCTCATCTACAAACAGTCTAATATGATAGGATTGACTGGATGTATAGACAAATCCTCATCTACAAACAGTCTAATATGATTGCATGGCCTGGATGTATAGACAGATCCTCAACTACAAACAGTATAATATGATAGGATGGCCTGGATGTATAGACAGATCCTCATCTACAAACAGTTTAATATGATAGGATGGCGTTGATGTATAGACAGATCAACATCTACAAACAGTCTAATATATGGCCTGGATGTATAGACAGATCCTCATCTACAAACAGTCTAATATGATAGGATGGCATTGATGTATAGACAGATCCTCATCTACAAACAGTCTAATATGATAGGATGGCATTGATGTATAGACAGATACCATCTACAAACAGTCTAATAGTATTGGATGGCTGTGATGTATAGACAAATCCTCATCTACAAACAGTCTGATATGATAGGATGGACTGGATGTATAGACAAATCCTCATCCACAAACAGTCTAATATGGTTGCATTGCCTGGATGTATAGACAGATCCTCAACTACAAACAGTATAATATGATAGGATGGACTGGATGTATAGACAAATCGTCATCTACAAACAGTCTTATATGATTGGATGGCCTGGATGTATAGACAAGATCCTCATCTACAAACAGTCTAATATGATAGGATGGCCTGGATGTATAGACAAATCCTCATCTACAAACAGTCTAATATGATTGGATGGCCTGGATGTATAGACAAATCCTCATCTACAAACAGTCTAATATGATTGCATGGCCTGGATGTATAGACAAATCCTCTTCTACAAACAGTCTAATATGATTGGATGGCCTGGATGTATAGACAAATCCTCATCTATAATCAGTCTAATATGATTGGATGGCCTGGATGTATAGACAAGATCCTCATCTACAAACAGTCTAATATGATAGGATGGCCTGGATGTATAGACAAATCCTCATCTACAAACAGTCTAATATGATTGGATGGCCTGGATGTATAGACAAATCCTCATCTATAATCAGTCTAATATGATTGCATGGCCTGGATGTATAGACAAGATCCTCATCTACAAACAGTCTAATATGATAGGATGGCCTGGATGTATAGACAAATCCTCATCTACAAACAGTCTAATATGATTGGATGGCCTGGATGTATAGACAAATCCTCATCTATAATCAGTCTAATATGATTGCATGGCCTGGATGTATAGACAAGATCCTCATCTACAAACAGTCTAATATGATAGGATGGCCTGGATGTATAGACAAATCCTCATCTACAAACAGTCTAATATGATTGGATGGCCTGGATGTATAGACAAATCCTCTTCTACAAACAGTCTAATATGATTGGATGGCCTGGATGTATAGACAAATCCTCATCTATAATCAGTCTAATATGATTGCATGGCCTGGATGTATAGACAAGATCCTCATCTACAAACAGTCTAATATGATAGGATGGCCTGGATGTATAGACAAATCCTCATCTACAAACAGTCTAATATGATTGGATGGCCTGGATGTATAGACAAATCCTCATCTACAAACAGTCTAATATGATTGGATGGCCTGGATGTATAGACAAATCCTCATCTACAAACAGTCTAATATGATTGCATGGCCTGGATGTAAAGACAAATCCTCTTCTACAAACAGTCTAATATGATTGGATGGCCTGGATGTATAGACAAATTCTCATCTATAATCAGTCTAATATGATTGGATGGCCTGGATGTATAGACAAGATCCTCATCTACAAACAGTCTAATATGATAGGATGGCCTGGATGTATAGACAAATCCTCATCTATAATCAGTCTAATATGATTGGATGGCCTGGATGTATAGACAAATCCTCATCTATAATCAGTCTAATATGATTGGATGGCCTGGATGTATAGACAAATCCTCATCTACATACAGTCTTATATGATTGGATGGCCTGGATGTATAGACAAATCATCATCTACATACAGTCTAATATGATTGGATGGCCTGGATGTATAAACAAATTGTCTTCTACATACAGTCTAATATGATTGGATGGCCTGGACGTATAAACAAATCGTCTTCTACATACAGTCTAATGTGATTGGATGGCCTGGATGTATAGAAAAAAATCCTCATCTACATAGTCTAATATGATTGGATGGCCTGGATGTATAGACAAATCATCTTCTACATACAGTCTAATATGATTGGATGGCCTGGATGTATAGACAAATCGTCTTCTACATACTGTCTAATATGATTGGATGGTCTGGATGTATAGACAAATCCTCATCTACATACAGTCTAATATGATTGGATGGCCTGGATGTATAAACAAATTGTCTTCTACATACAGTCTAATATGATTGGATGGCCTGGACGTATAAACAAATCGTCTTCTACATACAGTCTAATGTGATTGGATGGCCTGGATGTATAGAAAAAAAAATCCTCATCTACATAGTCTAATATGATTGGTGGCCTGGATGTATAGACAAATCATCTTCTACATACAGTCTAATATGATTGGATGGCCTGGATGTATAGACAAATCGTCTTCTACATACTGTCTAATATGATTGGATGGTCTGGATGTATAGACAAATCCTCATCTACATACAGTCTAATATGATTTGATGGCCTGGATGTATAAACAAATTGTCTTCTACATACAGTCTAATATGATTGGATGGCCTGGATGTATAGAAAAAAAATCCTCATCTACATAGTCTAATATGATTGGATGGCCTGGATGTATAGACAAATCCTCATCTACATTACAGTCTAATATGATTGGATGGCCTAGATGTATAAACAAATCCTCATCTACATAGTCTAATATGATTGGATGGCCTGGATGTATAAACAAATCCTCATCTACACATACAGTCTAATATGATTGGATGGCCTGGATGTATAAACAAATCGTCTTCTACATACAGTCTAATATGATAGGATGGCCTGGATGTATACAGATCCTCATCTACAAATAGTCTAATATGATAGGATTGACTGGATGTATAGACAAATCCTCATCTACAAACAGTCTAATATGATTACATGGCCTTGATGTATAGACAGATCCTCATTTACAAACAGTATAATATATGGCCTGGATGTATAGACAGATCCTCATCTACAAACAGTCTTATATGATTTGATGGCCTGGATGTATAAACAAATTGTCTTCTACATAGTTACAGTCTAATATGATTGGATGGCCTGGATGTATAGACAAATCCTCATCTACATAGTCTAATATGATTGGATGGCCTGGATGTATAGACAAATCACCTTCTACATATAGTCTAATATGATTGGATGGCCTGGATGTATAGACAAATCGTCTTCTACATAGTCTAATATGATTGGATGGTCTGGATGTATAGACAAATCCTCATCAATATGATTTGATGGCCTGGATGTATAAACAAATCGTCTTCTACATACAGTCTAATATGATTGGATGGCCTGGATGTATAGACAAATCCTCATCTACATACAGTCCAATATGATTGGATGGCCTGGATGTATAAACAAATCCTCATCTACATACACTCTAATATGATTGGATGGCCTGGATGTATAAACAAATCGTCTTCTACATACAGTCTAATATGATAGGATGGCCTGGATGTATACAGATCCTCATCTACAAACAGTCTAATATGATTGCATGGACTGGATGTATAGACAAATCCTCATCTACAAACAGTCTAATATGATAGGATGGCCTGGATGTATACAGATCCTCATCTACTAGCAGTCTAATATGATTGCATGGCCTGGATGTATAGACAGATTCTCATCTACTAGCAGTCTAATATGATTGCATGGCCTGGATGTATAAACAAATCGTCTTCTACATACAGTCTAATATGATAGGATGGCCTGGATGTATAGACAAATCCTCATCTATAATCCGTCTTATATGATAGGATGGCCTGGATGTATAGACAAATCCTCATCTACAAACAGTCTAATATGATAGGATGGCCTGGATGTTTAGACAAATCCTCTTCTACAAACAGTCTAATATAATATCTTCATTATAATATTCTTCAATTAAGTTTACTGTACCTGTATTTTAATGGCAGATGTCTCCCTCAGCTTTTCATTAGCCCTTTCTTCTCGTTGAGCCTTGGTCTGCTCTAGGAATGAGTTTTTAGATTGGCCATCTACTTTACTAAACATGGTTAAAGACCTTTTTCTGAAATAAAAATTTCAGACACTTTGTAAAAATTCATTCAACATACATATCTATATGAAAACATCTACTTGTTTAGCAATTTTATTTAAGCTTTTATCTTATGCGATACATACATTTTTTGATCCATCAGTAGCAGACGACTTTTGAAAACACAGTGAGATGTGGTAAAATTTGTCCTAATCATGAAATACTTTCTACTTAAAGTACACTGTCTCATACCTTTATTTGTCAATATTTCCCCCCTTTTTTTTACAATAAATATAATTGGGGATTCAGAACTGACATAATGGAGTTCAGTTCTTGGTCTAGACTTATCAATAAGCGGTCCAGTAATATGAGAGGTGTTGTTTGAAAATGACCAGCTTACTGTTCCACATAGTTTAGCCCTATGATATGTACATGTCAGTATCAGGAATGTAGATGGACTATTGAACTCTCACATTCATCTGAAATTGCTCATACTGTATTTGCCAGGATAATCTAGGGAACCAATCAGGACTCCAGAAAAACGAAGATTTGCCGTCTGGACCGATTTTTAATTTGCCGGACCGATTTAAATCCCGATATTTTCATAAATCTCACTAAAACTTACGCTATAATTATGTCACTTTGTAAACGATAACACAATAAAATCCTAGTTAGTATCGATACACATCGTCTTTGTCCCTTTGAGAGAGTCACTTACCGTGACATAAACAAGATAATCTATAAACTGTGACAATCGTCTTAGATAGATAATACATGTGGTTTAGGTCTTCTTTAAAAGTGCGCTAATTACGAGTTGATCAGTCTTGATCAGTCTAATAAATTGTTAATCAGTCCCACTTCTGACTGAACGGCTTATTGACATGTTACTTTTACTTTAGGACAGTTTGTAATTTTCAAACCATTGCTTATTAATGGAAATGTTTTTCGAAATCGATAATTGCAGACGATAATATGAATTTGATGTTTTATTGCACAAGAGTTTCAACGTGTATATATATGTAAGGCAGAAGTTCATTGCATTTCATTTGTCTTTCAATACATTGTTGAAATGGATCAACGAAATTTACTTGCGATGTTCAAAAAGTCAAATGACCAGCTTGGCAACCAGATTCATGTTGACAAAAGAAGGCCAGGTTGGAGAACCAGTTCAAACTGGCTCATAATGACTCAAATGGGTAAACGCATTTATCTAAATAATGGATTTCTCTGATTATGTGAGAAATATTTCAGTCATGGTAATTCCAAAACAAAAAAGATATTTTTGTAGTTAAAGGTTTATGTAGACAAAACAATGATTACCATACAAACAGAGCAGTAAATAAGGGAATTGTATCTTCTGTACTATGTTGGGACACAATTAAAAAATTGTTTGTTTGCTGCTTCCGACCCATGCCAATTAGGAGTGGGTAGGTAGGTAGGTTAATAAAAAAAAATTCTCAGACAGACTTGCAACTTTTTTATTTTATTATGATTAAAAGGAAAGAAAAGGGTCAAACAAAAATTCGGACCGGCCGTCAACACGTGGGTCGGGCGGAAGCGGCAAACAAACAATATTTTATTTTAGGCCTTGGGGGCGAACTTTCTTAAGCACAAATGTGCAATGTAAACATGCCTTGTTATGTTTGTCTGCAAAGACTACACCGGACCAATAGAGATTTCAAAATTTCCGTAGACCTGGAACCAATCATGAATGATTATTGGTTATCATAAAGTAACTGCTTTTTCTCCATGGTCTAAGCGATGTCAGCGACTTTGTTAGGAAATATTTTGCTAAAGCAGTAGTAATTTACATGAATTTGATCTTTATTACAATGAACTCGACAGTTCCGGGTCACATTTGATAAACAAGAGGCCCATGAGGCCTATGCTCTACTGGTATGGTTCTTTGGTCATTTTCAATCCAGAGCATGTATGTATGGTGTAGATCGGATAGTAAATGGAGGTTCTTTTGTGTTCACAAGCTGTATTATAGCAATTTTGACAATTTCAAGGGCCATAATCCAGTCTTGCATTGGCAGATCTGGCTGGTTAGCGAAAGGAACCGAGCTCTCATCAATATTCAACTACTATCTAAGTTTGGTGAAGATCGGATAGTAAATCGAGGCTCTCTTGTGTTCACAAGCTGTATTATAGCAATTTTGACAATTTCAAGGGCCATAATCTAGTCATGCAAGGGCACATCTGGCTGGTTTTCGAAAGGAACCGAGCTCTCATCAATATTTAACGACTATCTGAGTTTGGTGAAGATTAGTTAGTAAATGGAGCCTCTATTGTGTTCACAAGCTCAATTATAGCAATTTTGACAATTCCAAGGGCCATAATCCAGTCTTGCATGGGCGGATCTGACTGGTTTGCGAAAGGAACCGAGCTCTCATGAATATCTAACTACTGTATAAGTTTCATTGAGATACAATCAAAACTGAAGACTGTATCGCGTTCACAAGCAATTGTTTACGGACGGACGGACAACGGACACCACACCACGGCATAAGCTCTTCTGGCCTTTGGCCAATGTTTAGTACTCGAGAAATTCAATGATACAGTATTTTAAAAATTTGATTATCAAGTCATATTTCCCATTAGCTTGGCTAGTTTCACTTTGATTTTGGACGTTGTCATTTCAAGAATAGATGTCGTAATCTCGAAATGCTTGACTGCTTGACTGCATCGACTTGCGAAAGCAAAATCTCAATATTTTTTGTTACCTGTCACAGCGTAACTTACTGATTGTAGCCATAATTTTAGTAATACAGGTATGTATTGCACATACATGTGTAGCTTATTTACCACTGAACAAGATTCATAACATTGATTGACTTGTCGAAGTTGTTATTGCCAAACTAGTAGATAATTTGACCTAGTTGATAATAGGACACTTTTGGATCAGCCAAATGGAATTTCTCAAAATTATTTTGGTAACTTTTTAAGAATAATTTAATGCTTATAAATGATGATAAATCAATGTTAAACATTTCTTTTTTAAATTTACATTTTTTGTCAAATATGACTTATAAGTTGGTTGAAATGCAACAGTTTTCGTGCATGAAAGTGTGTACAGTAAAGTTGGCCCCATCATGTACTGTTCTGTTTTTTATGCAATAGGTAATTGCAAGTGATATATTTTAGTTCTTTCTTTTTCATATTATTTTGATAAAAATGTGAAATGAATATCTTGTTAGTAAAAAAACAGCTGTTTGAGGTTACCCCTGATAACATAAATAACATTTTGACCTGAAACTGTCAAATTTACAGCTTGCAAAGACTGTGCAGACATTTCAAAGAAACATTTTAACAAATTTATATAATGGTTGGGAGAAAGTATTTGTTTAACATTTTATGTAATTTTGTTTCTCTCAACTTTCCTTTCAGATTCGTTAATTTTGTTACTGACCCGGAACTGTCGAGTTCACTGTCGTATTAATTATAGAGCTCTATATTCTTAAATGTGTATCGATTAGATCTACAGTTAACCCTTTCAACATACAGCAAATCTGTAGCAGATCATTATGAAAACATTAAGGCAAAACATAGTCCTTCAATGAAAGACATCGCGTAAGCTCATTTTTCGTTTTGTTATTATCCTGCATACTCGGAGTCTTTCCAAAACGTGCAAATTATCCATCGTAAATTTCCAACCATGAATCTGGTCGGAACTTTTGGCGACGCTTCAAGGGTCGAATCTGGCGTATGCAATGTTTGTCACACGAAAATACACATATGGGACAACATTAACCATTTATTTATCGTAAAAAGTAAACACAAAGGCTCTTACTCACGCTTTTATGTGCTTTAATCCATCTCTTAGAGGCTTCGCCTTCAATAATCACATTTCGTCGAAATTATTTAACCGAAATGGATATTTAACGAAATGAATACATAACAAAATGGATATTTAAAAAATAATTAGCGATATGTATCTCATTCACACATGTTGGGGCAATGTTTCGATTAACTCTGTTTTTACCGATTTCGTCTAGTTTATCTAACCGGAAACAAATTTGTTGAAGATTTTAATTTTTTCATCGTTGTGAATTGAATTTTGATAGATTAAAGTGGTAAAAAGGTAAGCAGCATAATTTTTAGGCTCAAATTAATATAATAATCAGGCGCGTAGCTTACCCATGTACGCACGTGCGTAAGAAATATGTTGAGAGTTCCAAAAATGAAAATGAAACAAATGCGAAAAATGCAATAAAAACTGAACCCTAAGGAGGGTAAGGGTGAAAACGGACAAATCAGAACAATTCAGACATGATCAAAATGTCACATGAATAATCTATATTTATTAGGGAGGGACCGAGTACGCGAGTACTCGATCGGACGTCCGAGTACCGGTTAACAAAATAGGTACTCGAGTACTCGTAAAAATAAAAATAAAAAGTATGTTAAAGTAAATAAAAAACCTAAAACATATTGAATCTGTTTTACTTATTGAGTTACTAAAAAAGTCAGTAAATCAGCGATGAAGGGATGAAGGGATATTAAACAAACAGCTAACACCTATTCGTCTGAAGATAGTACTTAATCCATTTTAATCCACTTTAATTGGCGATTTGATTGCAATCACGAGTCAAATCTGAACAACGTGACAAACAGGTAGTTAGCGATATCTCCAGTCAATTAGCAACCATATGCCAAACAATACGTCAAACACATAGGGCCGTCGGGTTTTCACACCTTCGTCGCAATCGTGTTGTCAATTGTCAACACGTTATAATTGGATAGTTGTAAGAAATACACTTCCATATGATTGGATAAGAACTGTTGCTATTGCATTGACGATAAAGATATTATTTTATTAAATGTATTGTTTTTATCATTCTTTGTATTGTTTTCCTTTCATCGTTTGACTTGCTTTGATTTTGCGTCTTTAAAGAGATATACAGTCTGCACACAAACCTGTGAATGTTTACGCCAATAGGTCATTACCATTCCGAGAGACAAGACGTTTGATGACGGAATGAACAAAATGTGATTTCTTGCGAGTACCCGAGTACTCGATCGGAAGAGTTCACGAGTACCCGAGTACTAATATCGGTACTCGTTCCCATCCCTAATATTTATTGATAATATTAGATGTCCTATGTAGTTTGTATACAGTCATATAGTATTTTCATATTGTACATGGGAGTACGATATTCGACGTATATTGTTGGAGCGAATTGTGGTCCGTGCTATTTATTTGGATCTGAGAAGAGATCGCTAGTGTCGCATCCTGCAACAATCAACCGACCCAAGCAATCTTGGCAAGGTTATCACCGCTCACATTAAGTGCAAAACACATGCGCATTCGCTTGAAGCGGCTGAACATTTCACTGCAGTTATGTCTGGAATTAAGAAAAGCATTGCCCAATCAGTTTCCTATGCCAATGATGTCCTAGTTAGCAAGAACATACATACCAAGCCAAATATAACCCTGTGCGGCGTGAGCATTTGAAGAACGGTGACGCGATACACTTCATCCGCTTTACAAAATGAAGTAATCACGATATGCGGGGATCAAATCAGTGAGGCATTTTTACGCAAATGCAAAAGTGTTTCGTTCTTTGGGTTAGCTTATGACAGACGAAGCTACTGACGCGTCTACAACGAGGAGCCACTTGCCAGAATCATGATAAAGACCGTTCAAGAAGTGGCGTTCCTGTTTTACTTCTCGGGCAAACGGTTGTTGCGTTTTCATGAAACTAAGTAAGCATAAAACAAATGGAAAATCGGACTAAATTATAGTCGCACTTAACACTTTCAAATGCTCGTATACGACGGTCGTCGACAGTTTAGATGACTTCTTCCTTTACTATAGTGATGCCAAAGCCGGGGCATATGAACTGCGATCACTCAGTTCGGTTTCTTCTAGTTTTCACTTTTGTTGAAGTGCCAGTCAATGTTGGTAAAAATAAATCCCGAATGCTGCAAACGTTTTTAGGGTATTTTGTGTAGATATGCCGTACATAAGAGTATCAAGTAGGCTCATTTAGAAATTGTGAAATATACACCAGAAGTCACCTGAGCCCATATAGACGATTCTTTTCCCCCTAGAATGGTGCGTAGTCCACAAATCGACCCAGCTACGCGCCTGATAATAATTCCAAATATATGGGCTATTTTATCATTGTGATAGCTGTCAAAGATGTGAACGGCACAATAAAGTTGATCAAGTCGGTCTGATAAATGCTATTTGAACAGAGTGTTTATACTTCAGTTGACCAATAAATGACAGTTGATAGAAGGAGAAACCTAAAGTCTAAATTATTTGGACTAGGTAAAACCAGGGTGACTATATTATGATTATATTTCATTATAGTCACCCTGGTAAAACATAGAATGTTATTATTTTTTGAAGATTTGACAGATTTCTTATCATTATCAATTCTAGTCCTACATAGAAAAACATTGCTCATTTTTCATTTTGATAATTATCCTGCATATTTGGTTGCACAATAATTGACAGATGATAAAGTCTAAATTATTTGGACTAAATCAAATACAATCATACTTTTGCCACACTGTTTTCAATTCATCAACTGCAGATGCGTCCCACTGCGTCTGTTTGTTGCAAAAAGTAATCAAGGAACATCAACCAAATAACAATAAACACTGCGATGAACTAAATAATACTTACTTTAAATGCGTTGTTTTGTTTTGTTGAAATGTCAAAATTATAACAAGCGGTGAATTGATAACTATTCATTCGTGACATTTATCCTAGGATCATTATATCGGAATATAACCCACCGTTCATTAGGGAGTTCAATGTTTGCGTTAAACGTGAAGTGTTTATTTCGTAAAATTATTTCTTTTATGGTCGATGTTGTTTTGAATTTATCAAATTCAATAACGTGCACTCTAAATTCGAAGTAATCAGGGATCTACTTTGTCCTTTGTGTTTTAGACCATTCTTTTTGGTCAGTTGCTGGGCCCAGAAAACTCTGGTTCCCAGTTTAGAGGAACCATCCAAACATGTGATTATTACATGGCCCACTTGGACCAAAGCAGATAAGCAGTGCAGACGTGTGTTGACTCAGACTGATGACTGAGACAAGACAAGACTCTTTAAGACCAAGCAAATGATAATATAATGCAGGTTATAGTGTTAGCTACGGGTGAGTGACACTTCAACATCTACGTCCCTGGGGTAAGGTGCAATCTCAACTGCACATCGTTCCGTCCGGTACTTCCATAGTTCTAACCAGAGACATATAAATCTAACGAAGTTTGATTAATATACTGAAAGGATAAAGAAACGCAGGGTAGCAATATATGCAACAATTTCTTAAATGCTTGGCGTAAAATTATGAAAACCGGTCAGACGACTATCTTGGTCACTGTGTACTCGATCCCGTACCTAAAGTTACTCAACCGTGTATTTCTCCGTGCCACTTGGAGAAAGTGATGAAAAGCCAAACACACGGGCAGAATAATGATGACAAAATCGTCAAAACATCTTGTGATACCAATTGATACTCTTGAGGTATACACATCACTTTCCGCTTTTTAAATTACATTTGAAGCTCTTGCAATCATGGTACGGCTGACGGAAGTTCAGAGGGGTCAGGCTATTGTATTGCTAATGCAAGGTCAGAGACAAGAACAGGTTGCTATGCAGTTTGGTGTGAATGTTTCCACCATAGAAAGTCTTGTCCGTCGTTTGAGAGAAACCGGAAGAGTTGCCGATCGACCGCGATCGGGACGTCTGCGCGTAACGTCCCGGGAGAGCATACCACCGGACCCCCTAAAAAATTGCGTACACACTCTGTCTAAACGGCGTTAAACCCCAATCAATCAATCAATCAATCATATAGACGCTTTCTGATGCCTCTGAAGCAGACAGCTTTTTGAAAACATAGCGACAAAAGAAGAAATTGCACAAAATGAGCAATTTCTCCTTTTGCCACAATGTTTTCCACTTTTAGTCGTAGGTTATCCAGAGTATGTTTCCACATGCAAGGTGTGGCCGTATAAGCGTTTTATATAATTTACTAAAGGATTTCCTTGTAATGTGCAGGAATGATCTTCTATGAGTAATCCAGTTACTCTGTGTCCTTTATTTATAGAATCATTTACATATCTTCTAAATTTAAGTTGTACCCAAATCTTTTTCTGTATTACTGTTTCTTATATCTTTCGACGTACTACTTTCATGCATTTGGTAAGTGTGATAAGAGTTATGTTAAATTTGAGTACCCATTTATACACTTATCACTCCTCTCTCCACTCTTCTAGTGTGTTGTTGTCGGATTGTAATAGTTCTATTTCAGAGGATGAGTTAACACTGCTAATTAATGTATGTCTTCCGCAAATAACCGTATAATACACTTAATGGAGTATTCAATGTCATTGATATATATCAAGAATAATATTGGCCCCAGGACACTACCTTAGGCTACTCCAGATGATACATTAGTCCATTCAGATTGACTAGAGTTGATAACTACTCTTTGCTGTCTGTTACTGAAAAAAGATTTGATTCACTGTAATAGTTTCCCTTTTATTCCATATGCTTCAGATTCTGTCCATTTTTCCAACCAATAGCGTTGTGTCTCACCTGAGGACCCGGGACCCGGGACGCCCGCTTGTAATTCAAATCCCCGACGCTAACCACTCGACCACGACGGATTCCTGAGTACTGTAGGCTTACAAATTAATGTATTAGCATTGATTCTTTTGAGTCGTTAAAAAACCACTATAATATCCTAAAACATCCAAAACAAACATTAAACATTTCACATTAAAGGTAAAAAGATAATTAAAGCGCTGAAAGCACGTATGATATAGCGGCATCTATAAGCTGAAAAGATATGGCACAGTTTATATGGACAGGCATTGTTGAAACAATATCTCATCGGCCTGTAAACAAACCAAACTAAAAATGTTTGAAACAATACAAATGCCTGCCAAAAACCAATACGTAAGTATCAAAGTTCGAGGCTTTTCTTGTATAACCAAACTAAAATCGTGAAGGACAACAGATTGACAAACAACCGAGCAGCGACACTTGGATACTAACGATCCACACTGTATATTGGAATCATGCTGATAAATGACAAACAATCGAAAGCAAGCTATAGTTATATGGTTCTTGTGCACTGCACATCTGCAGGTCATAAGTAAATTATAAACCATTTTTGTAATTGATATATTTAAACTTTATTAAGACAATGGCCGAAGAAAAGCATGAACAATTGGGATTACACCTAAAATCCAGATCATATATATGTTCGAAATACTGTATCGTTCTCCTGATCACAATGAATATGTGCGACAATGAAATGAATTTGCCAAACAGAAACAGCGTTTAGACAAATTATGCAAACCTTGATTGATTGACAGACGGACGGACACACAAAGAAAAAGACGGACAGACAGTCGTACGCTCCGGAATAAGTGAACTAAGCTTGGGGAAACATTCAGAAACATTCATAAACAAACAAGAGCCTTCCACGGAACATATGTGTTGCATGCGTAAATCATATAATAAGTGAGAATATGGAAGGACAAAAACAGCATGCTATAGTTATGGTTATTGTGCACTGCACATCTACAAGTCATAAATTACCTATAAACCAAGTTTGAAATGGATACAATGGAACTTTGATGAGACAATGACCAAACTAAACAAGGAAACATAGAAATAACTCCTTAAATAAGCAGACCAGAGTTATGCTCCTATTACTTTTCGTTCTACTGATCACTGGGTATAAGTGTGACAACTTTGAAATGAATCTGCCAAACAGAAATAACGTTTTGACTAATTAATGCAAACCGTGACGGGAGGGATGCACAATCAGACGGACAGCCGGCCGGACGACGGATAATTCGTCCATAAGTGCCTTTAATATACAAGGAAAATTGACGAAAAACCTTATTAGGCTTCAGTACTAGCTATTGTTTTTGTCAACAGTCACATCTAGGACTAGATTTTATGTTGACCGACGTACGTTCATGCAAAAACATTAAGACCTAAATAGCTAGAAGCTGCTCATAAATAAATATTGACCCTACGGTTATAACTCGTATGTATGCTGAAATTAATTCCCTAATTTGAAGATTGACTTTACATTTCCTAGTTGAATTAACAAACTGACAAACAGACAAACCTAATAAATGAAAAATATCTTACCCAGCGACATATGAGAATATTCAACACAAAATGCGCCCTTTCCCACTTGAATATATGTAGCAGACACCTCTTGAAACCATTTTGGCAAAATCAGAAAATGCTCATGATGAGCAATTTCTCTTTTTGCCACAATGTTTTCAACTTTATTCGATAATTGCATTTTATTTACAAAGAATTTCTATACTTGTGCCTCTTTGTTTTAAAATTCGTGTGCTACATATTTGTTGTATGTGGGAATGGGTTAATATAAGATTCGGTGAGGAAAGTATATGTATGAGACAGCTCTTATAGCCTGGCCAGGTACAGAATAAAGTTGGTTTCCGAGAGGCCTTGTACAGTATACTTAAACAAGAGGGGCCTGGCTCGCTCACCTTTGCAATATGTTTTTTTCAGGTAAAACTAATACAAGAGGTCCAATGTCAAGTATAGCTCCATTTGACACCAGGCAAAATAACCTAACCAATGCTGTGCTTCTTTTGTCAAATTAATAGGACATAAGGAAACTGAAAGGTCTGTTCCAGATAAGAAGAATTCAAAGTTTTTCCTATATCTCTCTATGTAAACAGGTGAACCCCGGGACGTGGCCAATTTTGACCTGGGCCTAATTTAAACATTCTTGGAAGAGGACCACTAGACAATGCTACATACCGAAAATTTAAGCTCTAGGCCATTTGGTTTCAGCCAAGAAAATTGTCAAAGTTTTTCCCTATATAACTATACATATGTGAAAATGGTGATCCCCGGGATAGGGCCAATATTAACCCCAGGGGCATAATTTGAACAATATTGGTAGAAGATTTTTAGAGTGTTACCCAAGAAACATTTGTACCAAATTATCTTTAAATCGGGCCAGTTCTTTTAAACAAGAAGATTTTTAAAGTTTTAAAAATGCACATATAAGGAAAACAAGCTCCACCCACTGGCGGCCATTGTTTTCAACGGATCGGAAAGAGGGTGCCCCAAGGAACATTTGTGCAAACAAATATTTCAAATCGGGCTAGTTCTTATGGACAAGAAGATTTTTAAAGTTTTGACAATTTCCCCTTTTCTGAACCCGCAGCAACCAAAGTTATACTTGGAATTAAATTCTTTGAACAACTTTAAAAGAGACCCATCTAAGGAACATTCCTGTCAAGTTATTTTTAAATCAGTCTATTGGTTTAGTTGGAGAAGTTATTTGTAGGAAATTGTTAACAGACGACGACTGTCACACAAGCTCACCCCGTACTTCGTGCTTAGGTGAGCTAAACATCCATATTCTTATCAGTTAGTCTTACATGTATATGAATGTATTGTGTATGTTGATTAGACAGGTCGTGTGGTGAATTTGAATGATAAATAGTTTATGTAACAGCTTGATATATGATTTCTAAAGGTTTCCTGTCATATAGAATGTTGCTTGAAATCTATCCGCGCGCATGCGCATGTTGATCAGGTTTTTTCCTGTTAGGAATGCAGATTTCTTAGTGACACGGTCCATTTGAATTTACCATTTTCTACATGCCCCTTAGTTTTTTACCTAAATGTTTGCAATGTCTTGAGTCGAAGGATTATGATATGTGGGAACGGGAGAATACTTATTACATAGTTATGATGGCCGAGGTATTTGCCTAACCTTCAAGTAAATTGGGTAATTATGACGAGGGTAGAAATTATGTTTTTGACCAATAAAATGGATTGGAAATCATGCTTAACCCTTTTCCACATATAGCGATTCTGCAGCAGTCGACTTCGAAAACATCTACACAAAAATATGGAAAATCCTTATAAATGAATGTTAATTAACTCTTTCAGCGCCAAATGCAATATTGATGTTTTTGCAAACAATACTGATTCAGGTGAGTCAGCTCGTAACGAGCTGTCTCACCTGAAATCAGCATTGTTTGCCTTTTCGTTATCAAAATAGTCCAAAACTTTTATTACATGAGAAATGAAGACACCCGATTTTGAACATGGAAGAGTCTACTTTAAACAATTCGGCGCTGAAAGAGTTAAACCATTGAATAGAGTTTAAAACACTGTGGAAAAAGGAAATATTATCATCACGAGGCAAGGAATACCACTATAGTTTACCCATGACCACAAACCAAATGGCAAACCAATGCCAAATCTACATAAACTCAAATATTTGAAGAGCCATTTAGAGAGCTCTATAATTCAATTGAAGATATCTCGGTTGTGTAAATGACAGTGTATACTTATGGCTTGTAATGGGTATTTTAGTAAGTGTAAGAAGCACCAACGTCCTAAAAGCGACACATTTCATACTGCTCTCAAACAAAGGGTATTAATTAGAGATGTTCTCCTGTCTTGTGAATGAAGCGTCTGGGTGTGACCAAGCTTTGTGCTGATGACGCTCAGCTATTTTAACTGTATGCATGTACTTTCATTACTTAAATCGGACCAATATTATTTCTATACCATATACATGTACATATAAGGAAACTATACCCGCCCATATTTTAAACGGATCTAAATCAATTGATCAGTCTTGGCAGTCCCTCAAGGAACATGTATTCCAAATCATTTTCATTCGGGCCAACTTGTCGAGAAGAATATTTTCAAAGATTTCATAAAGATGTAAGAAAAATGATCCAGCCACTGGCAGCCATGTTTTGACAAACGTTTTTATAAAAGGTTTACTCCTTTTCTCATGGCGCCTTGCGATTACGTTTTTTAGCAAATCAAAATGGCTTTAACCATTTTTATAGAGGAACATTTCTGCAAACCTTAAAGTCAGATAACCAATTTGATGAATTTCAAAGCTTTAGCTTAAACACGCCGCCCCCTTCTCTGATGCCGCCTGATGGCCATGGTAGACGGTGTGCACGGTGCTGCTCCCTGGTGGCCATGGTAGACGGTGTGCACGGTGCTGCTCGCTGGTGGCCATGGTAGACGGTGTGCACGGTGCTACTCGCTGGTGGCCATGGTAGACGGTGTGCACGGTGTTGCTCCCTGGTGGCCATGGTAGACGGTGTGCACGGTGCTGCTCGCTGGTGGCCATGGTAGACGGTGTGCACGGTGCTGCTCCCTGGTGGCCATGGTAGACGGTGTGCACGGTGCTGATCCCTGGTGGCCATGGTAGACGGTGTGCACGGTGTTGCTCCCTAGTGGCCATTGTAGACGGTGTGCACGGTGCTGCTCCCTATACTACGTTTGTAACGTCAAAATGAACGTAAATCCGCCGCGTCGCAATAATCAGAATGTGTTTCATCGTAATTCCGCATTGCTGCCACCCTGACACTGGCACGACTTTTGTTCACGCAATGCCACGCAATGCATCGTGGCAATGCGTGCCATTTTGGTGCTACGCAGCGGAGCGTGAAGCTATGTTTGCGGACTGTTAGCGCACTGTACACGTATAAGTTACGCACTGTCTACGCAATGCGCGGCCAAAAATGGGCCGCATTGGCACACATTGACAACTACTTATTTACGCATAGGTTAAGTATTGTTCGCGCATTGTTCACGTCTACTGTACCGCAATAACCCGCTTTGACCCGCTCAGCGGCACGCTATATATATAGCGTGTAGTTTCACACCTTTAACTTAATTCCTCGACCTGCTGTGGACGATACATGATGCAGAATACCAGAGACACTGCTATTGCAGAACAGAAAAAGTGCCTACATCTGGTAGCTGCAGGACTTCTACTTCTTGAAGAGCTGGACAAAAGGAAGCAAGAGGAAAAGCATGAGAAAGAAGAAGAGACGACTCCAACTAGAACAAGGAAAGCAAGGGCAGTGTTGGTTAGGAAATTGTTGACTAGAAAATACGATTTCGGACATTATGATCAGCTTTTGACAGAACTCCACAAGGAAGATCCCATAGGTTACAGGAATTACCTGAGAATTACACCTGACTTGTTCCAAGAGATGGTGGAGAAGTTCCTGTTGTTCTCCAGCCTCTTTCCATAAGTGGGATTTTGCAGCCACGTTGAGCCAGTCCTTTTGTCTCTTGTCAAACAACATTGGGTGGTCTTTTACATATTCGGCTAATTTTCTGGCACCCTCATCTGTCCACGGATACTCAGAAATGTCTTTCTTGGACACTCTGATTCTCTTCTTCTGAGTTACTGTGGGCTCTTCTGCACTTGACAGTTCTTTTTGAGTCTCTGTTATAACTTCAGGTTGTGTCTCTGAAACAACATCCACACTTGAGGAGGAGGAAGGAGAAGGAACATCTCTCTCTTTCTCTAGTATATATATCTCTCTCTCTCTCTCTCTCTGGCCTGCCCTCTTTTTGTCTTTTCAGCACTGATCTTCGCCTTCCCCTTGCATTCTTCTTGGTAGGCATGTTGTCTGTTCGATGGCGAGTTGCGTTGTGGCCATATTTCGCGATGGGCCCGCTTGTATACGCACTGACGTGAGCGCCGGCGTCTGTCATTGGTCGTGAACTATGCATGAGCAGTTCGTGCAATGCGCGAACGGTTCGTGACGTGCGCGAACTATGTGTGAACTGAGCATGCCTTGATCACGTGAACAACTCGTAACAACACCCTAACGACCGCACGACCACTCCGCGACACGCTCAAATGCGTGAACGCGGCGCAGGCTTGCGCATCCACAACGTGAACAGTTCGTGAACAATGCGTGGCATGGCGTGTAGTGGATTCCGATGGCACGCAATGACACGCACCGTCGGCAGTGTTCGCGCCGAGTTTCCGCAGTGTTCACGCATGGTTCACGCGAGTGGCACGCACATTGTAAGAAATTGATGCTGCCAATCTTTTGAACATTTCATAATTCTCTCTACGACATGGCACGCACCCCGCAACCTTCACACATTCCTCACACTCGTTCATGAAGACTTCAATCATTGGCACGACACATTGCGTGGCATTGCGTGAACAAAACTCGTACCAGTGTCAGGGTGGCTTTAATTATATGTACATCCATTTCGACATTTTGTTTCTACACTTAGTGCGAAAGTTATTTATAGTTGTCTAAAATGATTTGGTAGTTATATATATATATATATATATATATTTCTTTTAAAATACACTAACATACGGGCAAAAAAAAGGGAGTGGTCGTAATAGGCAATATCTGGAGTAATAATTTACAATAGAATTAAACATCGATTATTTCCAAATCTATAAAGAATACAGAAATATGAACACTATGCATACGTACTTATTTTTTTAAGTTTCACTTGAGCATTTTTCTGTTGCATTGGTTTTAATCATTTGTCTTACAAAGAAAGAACGTTTCACTTCAAGATTTAACGTTAATTTTTGTTTGTTTTAAAAATAAGTGTAAACATGTAAATCTGACCCTTTCTCGTTTGTTTTGCACCATTAAAAAGTCGTTTGTAAGGAATTTTACGTCATCCACCCAAAACTCGTCAAAATTAAACAATTGCATCATTGATAAAACTTTAAAGGAAATATATTAATAACTTGCCTACTAATTTAGACAACTAAACGTACATACACGTGTCTTAATAATATGCGCACCTTTTGTTCGTATTTACACGCGTTTTAATGATATGCGCATCTTTCACTTGTCTTAATGATAGGCGAATTTCTTCTTCGTACATACACGTGTCTTAATGATATGTGCATCTTCCACGTGTCTAAATGATAGGCGCATCCTTTCTTCGTTCATACACGTGTCTTAATGATACGCGCATCCTTTCTTCGTATATACACGTGTCTTAATGATATGAGCATATTTTCTTCGTATATACATGTGTCTTAATGATATGAGCATATTTTCTTCGTATATACATGTGTCTTAATGATATGCGCATCTTTCACGTGTCTTAATGATATGCGCATCTTTCACGTGTCTTAATGATATGCGCATCTTTCACGTGTCTTAATGATATGAGTATCTTTTCTTCGTACACACACTTGTCTTAATGATATGCGCATTTTTTCTTTGTACAAACATGTGTCTTAATGATATGAGCATCTTTTCTTCGTACATACGAGTGTCTTAATGATATGAGCATCTTTTATTTGTACATACATCTGTCTTAATGATATGCGCATCTTTCACGTGTCTTAATGATATGAGCATCTTTTCTTCGTACATACACGTGTCTTAATGATATGAGCATATTTTATTTGTACATACATCTGTCTTAATGATATGCGCATCTTTCACGTGTCTTAATGATATGAGCATCGTTTCTTCGTACATACACGTGTCTTAATGATATGAGCATCTTTTATTTGTACATACATCTGTCTTAATGATATGCGCATCTTTCACGTGTCTTAATGATATGAGCATCTTTTCTTCGTACATACACGTGTCTTAATGATATGAGCATCTTTTATTTGTACATACACGTGTCTTAATGATATGCGCATATTTTCTTTGTATCATTCAACCAAACAATGATGAGACATTTCTTATTTCTTAATCATTGTTTTATCTCATTGGCAATGAGGCTAATGTAGCTCGCATCTATTTTTTGAAGTATTGTTATTCCCAAGTTCTCTTGGTGAATGTCCAGGAAATCGTCGATGAGATACAGTCCGGCCAACGTCGGGTAAGTTGAAAGCAATTAAGCCATGCCATTCAAATGTTTTCAGCCGAGCCCCGGTAGCTCAGTCGGTAGCGACGCGGGCTGTCAATCCAGGGATTGTGAGTTCGAATCCCGGCTCGGTCAACTTTCTTTCCGAAGATTGACAAAAGTCAATGCGACATGCGTCATTCGTCTTCCACCAATGGTCTATAAGTCTATGTGGAAAAGCAGCCAGTTGCTTGGGAAGATTGATGTGTGGAGTACTGGTGTGAGAAAACCAGGAAATGCATGAATAGGTGAACTGGCCGCCGTGATATAACTGAGAAATTGTTAAAAACGGCGTTAAACCCCAATCAATCAATCAATCAATCAATCAAATGTTTTCATTAAGAATGATTTACAAACTTGTATAGATTATTGGTCAAAACCTCTACGTGTTCGAATGTGGTATATCTGATCATAATGCGCAGTATGATCTCGATCTTTGTTGGTCGTTTTTCTGTGTGGTGGACCTCAGTTACTCTTTACCCTATCTCACATACAGCAAATCAGCAATTGACACTCCAAAATATGAAAAATCTCGGGAATGAAGGTTACTTTATTGAAAACAATTGAAGAAACAAGAGGGCCATGATGGCCATCTATATCGCTCCCCTGAATTATGCAATGTGATTTATAATGCAAAACACATCAAGACAATTATTCTGACAAAGATTCAAATGAAACCTCCAGTGTTAACAAGAATTTCTTCATTTGGCCTAGTGACCTATGTTTTGTTATGACCTAGTATGATCCATATTCGAACATTGACTAGATATAGGCAAGACAAACATTCCGATATAGTTTCAACATACTCAAGTTAAAAATGCGGTCTCCAGAGTGTTAACAAGATTTGTCTTCAATTTGGATTAGTGACCTAGTTGCTTACCCATATTCGAACTTGGCTAGATATCATTAAGATAAACATTCTGATCAAATTGTAAGCTACTGAAGCAAAAGATGCTTCTACAGTGTTAACAAGATGTTCCTTCAATTTGGCCTAGTGACATAGTTATTGAACAGACATGACCCACATATCATCAAGACAAACTTTCTGATAAAGTTTCAACATGCTTAAGTTAAAAATGCAGCCTCCAGAGTGTTAACAAGATTTCCTTTCAATTCAGCCTAGTGACCTAGTTTTTTACTCAATATTACCCATATTCGAACTTAACCTAGATATCAATAAGACAAACATTCTGACAAAATAAAACTGCTGAAGCAAAAATTGCGGCCTCTATGAGTGTTAACGCAATTTTCCTTCAATTTGACGTAGTGACATAGTTTTTTGACCTCATGTATGGCCCAGTTTCTAACTTGTGCAAGATTTGATGGAATTCATGTTCAGACAAACTTTCATGAAGATAGGATACAACATGTAGCCTGTATCACAATAGCTCACCTTGAGCACTTCGTGCACAGGTGAGCTAAACAATAGGCCAATGAGGGCCTATGCTCTACTGTTATGGTTCTTTGGTCATTTTCAATCCAGATCATGTATGTATGGCGAAGATCGGATTGTAAATGGAGGCTCTATTGTGTGCACAAGCTATACTATAGCAATTTTGACAATTTCAATGGCCATAGTCCAGTCTGGCATGGGCGAATCTGGTTGGTTTGCGAGAGTAATCGAGCTCTCGTCAATATTTAACTACCATCTATGTTTGGTGAAGATCAGATAGTAAATGGAGGCTATATTGTGATCACAAGCTGTATCATAGCAATTTTTACAATTTCAAGGGCCATAATCCAGTCATGCAAGGGCACATCTGGCTTGTTTTCGAAAGGAATCAAGTTCTCATAAATATTCAATTACTAGCTAAGTTTGGTGAAGATCAGATAGTAAATGGAGCCTCTTTTGTGTTCACAAGGTCTATTATGGCAATTTTGATAATTTCAAGGGCCATAATCCAGTCTTGCATGGGCAGATCTGGCTGGTTTGCGAAAGGAACCGAGCTCTTATCAATATTTAACTACCATCTTAGTTTGGTGAATATCGGTTATTAAATGGAGGCTCTGTTGTGTTCACAAGCTGTATTATAGCAATTTTGACAATTTCAAAGGCCATAATCCAGTCATGCAAGGGCACTGTCCCATCTGGCTAGTTTTCGAAAGAGACCGTGCTCTCGTCAATATCCAACTACTATTTTAGTTTGGTGAAAATCAGATAGTAATGGAGCCTCTATTGTGTTCAAAATATCTATTATAGCAATTTTGACAATTTCAAGGGCCATAATCCAGTATCTGGCTGGTTTGCGAAAGGAACCAAGCTCTCATGGATATCTAACTACTGTAAAGTAGAAGTTTGATTGAGATACAATCAAAACTGAAGACTATCGCATTCACAAGCAATTATTTACGGATGGACGCACAGACGACGAACACAATGCCATCACATAAGCTCTTCTGGCCTTAAGCCAGTCGAGCTAAACAAGAGGGCCATGATGGCTCTGGACCGCTCACCTGATTTGATTTTTTTTCACTTTAGCCATATAAGCCCCGCCCCCTGACAGCCATAGTTTTCGCCCAATCAACATTGCTTGAAGGAATCTGATAGAGGGTCACCCTAGGAATATTTCTACAAAATTATTTCGGAGAAGATTTTTTAAGATTTCACTCAAGCCATATAATGCCCCGGTCACACATTCACGGATCGTCTTGCCGGACCCACTACGGATGGAAACTCACGGATGACCCCGGAAAAGACTATATCCGTGGTCCGCTACGGATGCACCACGGTTTGACTACGGGTTTTGACGGATCAACCAAGGATAATGCAGAAAATGGGCTAGTTGACAACGGATTGCTACGGTTCGGTACGGTTTAGAACGGAATGACACGTGTCACGGCGTATACACTGCGGATTAACAACGGTTCGCTACGATTTTAGTACGGGTTAGCACGAATTGGAACGGTCTGGCACGGATAAGTACGGACTCTCACGGAGCGCCACGATAAGCAATCCGTATACATAAACTCGCGTTTATTCCACAACTCCAGGCCTAAGGACACCCCGGCCGAAGATCGAACCCGAAACACTGCTGGTGGGATGCCAATTACACACCTTTCAATGGCGTTTTTCAGCTCACACTGGTTCCAAATCTGAACGTCAGAGCAAACACCTTGTGCACCAATATTCACCCACCGGTACTTATAATCGGCGTCGACTAGGGCCATCAGAACTATTAAGTGATATCCTTTATAGTTGTTGTATAGGGAGCCACCGTTCTTAGGACACCGTATGTCAACATGTTTGCCATCTAGAGCACCGAGAGCATGTGGGAACTGCCATTTTGCAGAAAACTGGTTGGCTTTTGCCTGCCACTATTCAGGCTCAGTAGGAGTGTCGATAACATCCCCAGCATACGTCCTGAACAATACCAGAGATGGTATTGTGCGCCACCCTGAAGCCATACATCAAGGCCCGGTGACTTTCTCCAGGTACAATTTGTTTTCAATATCTGCGTCATCCAACAATGTGTCAATATTGGTTTTCGATAGGAACAGAGCTCTCATCTAGCTACTGTATAAGTTTGATAAACATAGGATAATAAATGATGACTCAACTTGTTCACAAGGTAAATTATAGCAATTTTGCCAATTTTAAAGGGCCATAATCCCGTCATGCATGGATGGATCTGGCTTTCTAAAGGAACCGAGCTCTCATGTATATCTAGCTACTGAATAAGTTTGGTAAACATCGGATAATAAATGAAGACTATCGTGTTCACAAGAAATTGTGGACAGACGATGGATGAAGGACGAAGGGCGATCACAAAAGCTCACTTTGTCACTACGTGACAGGCGAGCTAAAAATAGGCAAACGGAGGAATTGCTTGTTTTGGGGGATTTCTATAATAGATGGGAAAGGGTTAATTAATTAACCGAACAATCAGTTCTTTAATTATAACATTGTCCAAATTTGTCTGCTGCATAGTAGTTTACACAAAGAAAGGATTTATGGAAAAAAGAAAGAAACCCAAATGTAATGCACACTTTATTTCAAAAGTTACATTTTTCCTGTTGGGGGCATAACAATATACTATAAAACCATTTCTTTAATCCAAGTCCAATTTACCTGGAACACAAGATAAGTATATTTCTACTAACTAGATAATAACCATTTTCCCTAAAGCAAATGACATATGACACCTCTACAGCAAAATACTTCAAAACATTGGGAACATTGATCAAAAGAGTAATTTCTCCTTTTTCAGCCATGTTTTGGACCCTGTATCAAATTATACATGTACATGTACGTCCAAATTTCCAGTTGTTTTTATTAAGCTCTCAGGCATTTTCAACATAGGCATCACTGAAAATATCAAAATGATGACAACAATAAACCCTTTCCCACATACAACAAATCTACAGCAGACACAATTGACAAAACATTTTTGTCATTTATGAGCAATCTCTTCATTTGCAACAATGTCTTCAAAACCTGTCTGCTGAAGATGTGTTCCTTTCCCTCCTACGACAATTCTGCAGCAGACGACTTTGAACATATTTTGTCAAATAATAGAAAATCTCTATAATTGAACGGATAACCCATGACTAAAAGTGGAAAACATGTTGACAAAAGGAGAAATTGCACGTTTTGTGCAATTTCTTCTTTTGTCACTATGTTTTCAAAAAGCCGTCTGCTGCAGAGGCGTCAGAAAGCGTCTATATGAGGGAAAGGGTTAAGGAAATTGCATTTTTCAAACCTTACACATACCCTTTTAACAGTGTGTTTGTACAGTTCTCACCCACTAGTGCAATGACTTTGGTTTTATATCAGGAGTCAGTAAAAATAGCATTTATAAACAACCCTTTCCAACATTATCCCTGACCTGATTACATTCTAAAGAAAAGACGGGACGATCTGGGAAAATGGTGGAAGGCAATTAAATAGAGTAGCGGATTGTAAGAAAAGGAGCAACTGCTTGTCCCAAGTTATTTCTCCATTTTCTGCAATGATTTCCAAAACTGTATCAGGGAAAGGGTTACAGTACATCATGTTCTAAAACCTCGATCACTCGCCGGAGTAATCTCGTAGAGCGTGACCTCATAAAAATGTCTTAAAAATTATTTGGAAAATTGGCCTCATGCTTTCAGAGAAGAAGTTTTTTAAAGTTTTCACGTTAGACATTGTTAAGGCAGAACAGCCCCGCCCCTGAGAAATCTGATAGAGGGTCACCGTTTGGAACATTTCTACACAATTATTTGGAAAACGCCAAGATACTTTTGGAGGTGAAAAAAAGTTTTCACTCAAGACATGCTGCTCCCCCTGGCTGCTACGTTTAATGACCAATAGACATGGCTTGAAATGTCATCAGGGGACATTTCTACAAAATTATTTGGAATTCTGCCACATACTTTTGAAGAAGAAGATTTTGTTTAAATTTTTCACTTTAGCCATATATTGCAAAACAGCCTTGCCCCCCTGGTGGCCATGTTTTTAAACCAATCAAAGGAATATGATAGAGGGTCACCCAAGGAATATTTCTCCAAAATTATTTGAATATCGGCCAATGATTTTGGAAGGAGTTTTTTTTTTTTCAGTTGACATGAAAACTAGAACGCATATAGGAGTTGCGGTGAGGTCCTTCAGGCTGCGTTCTGTGAACTTACATCTAGATGGGTCCACTGGTTACTTAGGAGAAGATGTTGATAGCCGCAAGACGCACACCCGACAAAAGGCAATCACAATAACTCACCTTGAGCACTTCATGCTCAGGTGAGCCAAAAATTACCTGACTTTATTTTTAGGTTTTGATGGATCAGTTAGTGTCTACAAAGCAATGTCTAGTCAGAAATACATGTTAGTAAAGCACATTTATGATTAATTTAGAGGCATGATTAAACTAGTATGTAAATATGGGCCATGTCACACTAAACCAACATTGTGGACTGGGCTACAAGCAATGATCAAGATCAGCATGCATCTCCTTCAAGTCTAGTCAATATCTTTCCTGAATGAAATTAAGTCGTTCAAGTAAGGAGGAAGCTTGGGTCGCTTGACCAATTACACCCAAAGACGACTATAGAAAGTATGATCATGATTTGATATTAAAACCTCTGCATGTCGATCTTCATGATATACTGTACATACAGTTTACTATACTTATACAAGTTAACTAGAAATATCACTGAAGGTGATGAATACCCCCAGCTGGTGCCTGACAATATACATATGTATGAGAAATTCAAGGGGCCATAACTCATTTAAAAATAATTCCAGTGCAACACGCCGACAATATGCACAACTAGGCTTGGTATCAATCATTCTTGTGAAGTTATATTGAATTCTGACCCAAGGGTTGCTGAGAAATAGTGTTCACAAGAAATGTCTACAGACCAACGGACCAACCGACAATCGTGACTCCTATATAGCCCCCATATACTATGTATCTGGGGGTATAATTAGTTGAATTGAGATCCCCTGCACAAATAAAAGAACAATCTTGGTATGCCAGTTTCTTAACTAAAGAGTACACAAAATCTTTACCTAGTTGTTGATCGCACTTGACCAATTTTTTACCATAAATAGGATTTTGATGGAGATGAATGTTCTGATGAAGATTGGATGAAAAATGTAGCCTCTAAGGTGTATTTATCTTCTAAATTTTGACCCCATGTGACCCAGTTTTGAACCAGACAGGGATTTGATGGAGATAAATCAATGATTTTTTTTATATAAAACAAGGCCTCTATAGTGTTCATAAGGTTCTTTTAAAACTTGACCAAGTGACCTAGTTTTCAACCCAACATGACCCAGTTTAGAGTTTGATGGAGATGACATTTCTGAACTTTCAAGAAGATTGGTTGATCCATGTGACTTGTAGAATGTTCTCAATGTAATTGTGATATAAACCATGATAAACACTACAAATACAATATAAAATTCAATGTGACATAATTCTGGTGTTTTTGAGGCAATCTTATTGAAACTGGCAGCCTGACATTTCCATTTAGTTTTAATCAAATCTCACAAACCACTCCTTAGATATGGCTCCAGACAGACAAGGCCATACCATTCACCTGTGGCGAGGGATAATAATTGTAAGAAATGCTTAGGATTGTAAATTTTCTAAAAAAAAAGAGGTTATGATGGCTCTGAAGCAAAAAAGTTAGCAGATAGGAGAAAGAAACATATGCTAATATAAAGTTACTCAAACTTTTTAACTTAAAAAAAAAAAAAAAAAAAAATGACAAAAATGACAAATTAAACATCACCCAGAATAATGTTTTTATTACATTTTCAATATGAAAATATGATATAACTATACAAATCTCAAAGAGATATGGCTCCAGACAGACAAGGCCATACCATTCACCTGTGGCGAGGGATAATAATTGTAAGAAATGCTTAGGATTGTAAATTTTCTAAAAAAAAAGAGGTTATGATGGCTCTGAAGCAAAAAAGTTAGCAGATAGGAGAAAGAAACATATGCTAATATAAAGTTACTCAAACTTTTTAACTTAAAAAAAAAAAAACAAAAAAAAAATGAAAAAAATGACAAATTAAACATCATCCAGAATAATGTTTCTATTACATTTTCAATATGAAAAATATGATATAACTATACAAATCTCAAAGAGTTAAGAAATAATAAGGACAAATGGTTTTAAAAATCAACGTCCATTGAGTTAGATATGATCATTTATCTGCCATATGAAATCCATTTTAAATCGGGCTTCACAAAAAATAAATGATTTTACAGCATGTAAATATACCAATTCCTCAATGAAACAGAACTTTTTGACTTTTAGCAGCTGACTTGCATACTGATTGCTTCATGCAAAACTGTTGTTACTAGATGTAGATACAGATGTAGCTACAAATGTTATGAATGAGGCCAACAAATTACATGAAATATTTGGAATAGGATCAAAATTCTACTTTCCGAATATTTTGAAATTTAATATTAATATCAAATGAAATGGAAGCAAACAGTTGATTTATTTTAAAACAATTTGGAAAAGGAAGAATTGTTAATTAAGAACAATTCAACATTTCCAATCGATGTTACTTTTTTAAAAACATTTATCTGCTGCAGAGGCATCCACTGTGTGTGTAGGGGTAAAGGGTTTAAAGGTTACCAACAAGGACCTATAGTACACAATATGAAATAAGTTCCAATCTTCTGCACTTACAATAAACATTCATCAGTTAAGCATATAACATAAGGAAAAATGGCTATGAAACATATTGAAATAGTATGCAATGACAACTGATTTATCAAAAATCTCAATTTGAACCCTTTCATAAATTATATGCAGGCGCATTTTGACACATCTGCAGCAGACATCTTTTGATTTGTTTGTTTGGAGTGTAACGCCTCTTTCAACAGCTTTGGTCATATCACCGCGGTCAGTGCACCTACCCATGTTTTCCTGGCTTTCCCACACCAGTACTTACACAACATTCTTTCGAAGCCAGACATCTTTTGAAAATATTGTGGCAAAAGGAGCAATTTCTCCTTTTGGCAAAATGTTTTCAACTCCATTCAATGAATTAGCTATACTTTCACTTAATTAAATAAATCTTCCATATTTGAATTGAAATGTTTTCAAAGTCATCCTCTGCAGACTTTAACCCTTTCCCTCATATGACAATTCTGCAGCAGACGACTTTGAACCCATTTTGTCAAAACATAAAAAATCTCTATAATTGAATGGATAACCTATGACTAAAAGTGGAAAACATTGTGGCAAAAGGAGAAATTGCACGTTTTGTGCAATTTCTTCTTTTGTCACTATGTTTTCAAAAAGCTGTCTGCTGCAGAGGCATCAGGAAGCGTCTATATGAGGGAAAGGGTTAAATATGCAGCTTAAACTGGTTTATCAGGCATTTGGTTAATAACAACCACATTTGGATGCTAAAGATTACTTAAGCATATTGAGCCATTTCCACATAATAACTTCAACCGTGCAGCTAATTCGCATATTTGTTTTTCAATCATTTTAAACTGAATAACTCCTCATCATGGTTTGGGTTTATCATTTTGTTTGTTATGGGAACACCTAAGAACCATTGATTACATGAAGCTGCTGTTGGTTGGGGCATTGTCTCTCACAAAAGATGGCCGTCAGCAAGCCACATCTCTGTATAGGGTGCTTTGGCTGGTTATTGAACTTGGACCAGACTTTTTGGGTGAAGATCGGATGATAACTTTTTGACTAACAAAGTGGACGAGGCCAATTTTGCCAATTTTGTATAATCCAAAAGTGCCTCGTCCAATTTTGCTGGATATTGAACTTGGCCAAGAAATTATACCCACAAACACGCTAAAAAAGTTTGGTTAAGAACGGAAGCAAACTTAGAGAGCAGACAATGTGTAGACACAGCATAAAAATTGCCAGATGTTTCCTAATCAGATGAATTTTTAACAAGAGGGTCATGAGGGCAGTAAGTCGCTTACCTGAGTAATGCAATGATTTTTGTCATGTTTACCACAATAACTCATTTGGTTAGATAAGATAATACAGGAACCCTAAGAGACCCAGTATAGCACCATGCACTGCCACAAAGCGATATAACCAACACACTATGTCTGTCTTTTGTCAAATTAATATGACTTAGGTCATCAAATACAGTTTTATGTACCAGTTTAGTAATTCAAAATCAGACAAATTTCACTTTAGACATATTTAGCAAAGTGCAAAGCAGTTCGAGTTTTCTTTTGAGAAAATTAAAGAAACAAGAGGGCCATGATGGCCCTAGAATCGCTCACCTGATTTATTTATTTTTCACTTTAGCTATATAAGCCCCGCCCCCTGGCAGCAATAGATTCTGACCAATCAACTTGGCCTGAAGGAATCTGATAGAGGGGATATAGTAGCATCAAAAGGTTTCAAAAAACCATAACAACAATGTACTGCAACTTAATGTTCATTCCATGCGCCGACGTCACAATAGTCAATGTTCAGCAGCAAATATTTAATGTGAAATGATGCGCTTTAAAAAGAATATTGTACCTGAGCAATGTTTGTTGGGATTGGCATTTAATCATTTTTCTTCCGAAAAAAATATTATTCATATGAAACAATACTGTATTTATTTGTACGGTTTCGAAAGATGTATAAAAAGCAGTTTTTAGACCATGTTTAAAATCGACGTTTGATTAATCTTTTGCTGCGGAATGTAGCAAATTGTGACGTCAGCACATGGCGGTCAGGCCATCAGCAAATTTCCAAATATAACTAGAGATTGCTTTTTTGAAAAAGCGCTTGTCTCCCCCATGTGTGTGGTCGTAGGGGAGGAAAAGAAATGATGGAGATGAATTTTTTAGTTTTGGACTGGAGATGAAGCAACAGTGACAATCCTCAGTTATTGAGCAGAAACCATTTTTCAGCTGAGGGTTACCATGACCTTGGTCTTTGACCTAGCGACCTCAAAATCAATAGGGGTCATTTGCTGCTGGTGACCAACCTGCACACCAAGTATGAAGTTCCTCAGCCAAAGCGTTCTTCAGTTATTGAGCGGAAACAAGTGTGACAGACGGAAGGACGGACGGAACGGGCAAAAACAATATGTCACCCCCATGTAATGGGGGAGACATAATGAACGCTTAAGAATGCCGACTGGCAAATTTTGATGTGGTGGATCATGATAAAATCATTTATGAACCCGTCTCTACCAGAGAAAATGCACACCTTGTCATTTTTATGATAATATACGTATAGAAGGGCTATTTATAGTAACACTGGAGGGATTCCCAAAATCACCGTTACAACCATTTTTATGATAGACTTTTTGAGTATTTTAACTAGGTATTGCGTGTTTTTCTCTATTTTCTTCTGTAAGGGAAATTCAGACGCCTTTGAGTAGGCCCACCCCTGGTATATATGTATATATGTATTTCACCAAAACAGCATGGCTTAAAGGAATCCGATAGATGGTCATCAAAGAAATATTTCTACAAAACTATTTGGAAATTGGCCAGATACTTTCGCCTAAGAACATTTTTTAATTTTTCACTATAGCCATATAATGCAAAACAGCCACGGCCCCGACAGCCATCTTTTTGGACCATTCAACATGGCTTGAACAAAATTGATGGGGGGTCAAGCCAAGAAATATTTCTACAAATTAAAGTATTCGAAAATCAGCCAACTTGTTTGGGAGGAGAATATTTTTATTTTTTTTAAATTGGAGGAATTTGAGTTACAGGATGATTTCAGAAATAAGAAGTTTCATCCCACTTGACCCACTGGTTACAGAGGAGAAGATGTTGTTGGATTCTAGACAAAGGGCTATCACAATAACTGAGCTTGAGCACTTCATGTTCAGGTAAACTAAAAATGTTGTACAACATAACTTTAGATGAGACATGTGTTCTGAACCTTAATGTGTTCTTAATGCCCTTGACCTATAAATATTCAATAATAAATTCAAAAATTATCTGGTTAAATATATTTGCTGTATGTATACATAAAGCCTGTAAAACTCTGACCATTACATTAAAGAAAACAAAATAAACTGAAATAAATCCTGTAACAATGGATAATAAGGAGGAGGGCACAAGGTTAATTAGTTAAAACTGTTTAATTTAACATCAATTGTGAAACACACTTTTGACTCATTATCAATAGGGCATAATATCTGCTTCTTGGGAGACATAATCAGTACTTGCACCATTTGTGTTGAAAAATCCCACAGGCAGAACCAACTCATCAGGGGACATAGAAAAAAATAAGACACATTGTTGAATTTCAAACATACATCTTCAAATAACCCTTTCCCACACTCCACAAACTTGCAGCAGATGACTTTTTTAAAATCTAGGCAAAAATATGGAAATTCTAAATAAAGGAAAGTGAAATTAGGATACTAATTGAAACATTGTGAGCAATTTCTCTTTTTACCGAAATGATTTATCATGGGCCCTGGATCGCTCACCTGATTTTTTTTCTTCACTTTAGCTATTAAACCCCCGCCCCCTGGCGGCCATAGTTACAGACCAATCAACTTGGCTTGAAGGGATCTAATAGAGGGTCACCCTAGGAACATTTCTACAAAATTATTTGAAAATCAGCCTGACACTTTTGGAGGAGAAGATTTTTTAAGTTTACACTATAGCCATATCATGCAAAATAGCCCTGCCCACTGGTGGCCATGTTTTTTTTTACCAATCAAAATGGCTTGAAGGAATCAGATAGTGGGTCACTTAAGGAACATTTCTATAAAATTATTTGAAAATCGGCCGGACACTTTCAGAGAAGAAGATTTTTAAAGTTTTCACTATAGCCATATAAGGCAAAATAGCCCCGCCCCACCTGGCGGCCATGTTTTTCGAACAATCAACATGGCTTGAAGGAATCTGATAGAGGGTCATCCAAGGAACATTTCTATATAATTATTTGAAAATCGGCAAACCAGTTTGAGAGAAGAAGATTTTTTAAGTTTTCACTATAGCCATATAAGGCAAAATAGCCCTGCCCACTGGCGTCCATGTTTTTCGACCAATCAACATGGCTTGAAGGAATCTGATAGTTGGTGACTTAAGGAACATTTCTACAAAATTATTTGAAAATCGGCCTGACACTTTCGGAGGAGAAGATTTTTTAAGTTTTCACTATAGCCATATAAGGCAAAATAGCCCCGCCCCCCCTGACGGCCATGTTTTTCGACCAATCAACATGGCTTGAAGGAATCTGATAGAGGGTCATCCAAGGAACATTTCTACAAAATTATTTGAAAATCTGCAAACCAGTTTGGGAGAAGAAGAATTTTGAAGTTTTTTTCATTTCGTTGCCATGGAAACCAAAATTCTGCATGGATCCCAAAAATTTGAAGGAAATCCGGTGAGGTCATTGAGAGGATGCTTTCTGTGAAGTTTCATCCCAATTGACCCACTGGTTACTGAGGAGAAGAAGTTGACGCACGACGCACGCCGGACAAAAGGCGATCACAATAACTCACCTTGAGCAAAGCTCAGGTGAGCTAAAAAGTCGTCTGCTTCAGATCTGTGAGAATTCATCTGTAAGTGGTACAGGATGATCTTACATCAAAGTCGTAGACTATTGATTGATTGGAGTTTACAACAGTATTACAGTTGTAGATTATTAATTGATTGGAGTTTACAACAGTATTGCAGTTGTAGATTATTAATTGATTGGAGGTTACAACAGTATTGCAGTTGTAGACTATTGATTGATTGGAGGTTACAACAGTATTGCAGTTGTAGACTATTGATTGATTGGAGGTTACAACAGGATTGCAGTTGTAGATTATTGATTGAAAGGAGGTTACAACAGTATTGCAGTTGTAGATTATTAATTGATTGGAGGTTGCAACAGTATTGCAGTTGTAGATTATTAATTGATTGGAGGTTACAACAGTATTGCAGTTGTAGACTATTGATTATTAATAATAATAATATACTTTATTTAAAGAGGGTAACACAGTTAGTAAGACTAATCTTCCCTGTGGCCCTCAAGATTGATTGGAGGTTACAACAGGATTGCAGTTGTAGATTATTGATTGATTGGAGTTTACAACAGTTTTAAAGTTGTAGGCTATAGAATTATGAAAGATTGAACGATTTACAAAGTAAATCATAATACCTGATTGAAAACAGAGGGATAAAAGAAGAAATAGATTTGGCAATGGTTGGTTCTAGTTAATATTTTATCTGTGTTTAAAATACCCACTATAAAACAATTCTTTCAATTTGTACCCGCCTGGGCATTAGCCCATGATCTGACACAGACAATATGCAGCAGACCTGTAAACCCTTTCCCTCTTCTCACAAATCTGCAGCAGACGAATTTGAAAACATCTTGATAAAAATATAGAAAATATCTATTAATGAAAGTATAATTATTGAATAGAGTTGAAAACATTGTGATAAATAGAGAAATTGCTCATTTGTGTGTTACAACTTCTCATTTTTCAATAATGTTTTCAAAAGTTGTTGGCTACAAATGCATCTGCAGGTTGGATAGGGTTAGCATGTGAAATGGAACAACTCCTCAGAATGAACTTTTTGCAATTTCAAGTCTTCTAACTTGTCTAAAGTTGTTCTTTTTTATGTCTGCAGGCATAATTAATTACTAAATCTTAAAATAAGCTAAGCATTATGTAAACTTTGAACCTTTCCAACATGCACTTTGACACATTTTCAGCAGAAGATATTTTTTCTTGCAATTTTTTCCAATAATAACACTCATTTATAGAAAGTTTACTTTTTTTCTCGGTCTAGGCGTTTTGCAGCAGACAACTTTGAACATATTTTGCCAAAAAATAGAAAATCTGTATAATTGAATGGATAACCTATGACTAAAAGGGGAAACCATTGTGACGAAAGGAGAAATTGCTCGTTTTGTGCAATCTTCTTTTGTCACTATGTTTTCAAAAAGCCGTCTGCTGCAGAGGCGTCAGAAAGCGTTTGTATGAGGGAAAGGGTTAATTTTTGTATCAAACACTTATGACAACTGTACAGACAAGAACATGTTCATATATATATATGGAAAAGTGTTTATAAATTCTCTTGTTCTCAACAATGTTTTCTGTTTAAAAAAAAATCTATATGTTGCCAAAAACTCTCATGGTAACATTCAGAATTAATTCTTGCAATGGCAAGTAAAAATAGTTCAATGGGGACATAAATCTGCAACTCTGATATTCACAACTTCAAACACAATTTGTTCACATTTATATTTCCACTTATATAGCAACACTACACATCAGTAAACAAAGACATACTAATCTTTAAACAGTACTTGTCACTTATCACACATCAATTTAACTGATTATTTTTTGTTCAACATTTAGCTTTCATTTTGCACTTGCATGCATTGTCATACAAAATTAAATATCTAACAAAACGAAATTTCTATTAATCCCAATCTTGAGAATAATCCATGTTGTTATTGAAACAGCATGACAACAAGTCTTAAACTTAAAAAACCTTTGTGCCTGGTAATGGGATTATTCATGATGAATCTTGACACAATCTGGATCTGAAATAAGACAAAAATAATAAATAAATCCTTATGCATTGATTGTTTAAAGATCAAATCTCTAGTGGGAACCTCTTTTCTACAAATGTTTACCATATTGATATTTCTACTAGAAATATTAACATGTTTTGGCCAGTCTCTGTTATTGATTATTTTCTTTTTGCAACACATCATCAGCAATTTATCCTTTTCCCAAAAAGTATTCAACTCCATCAAAATTATATGACCAGTTCGCCAGATATTAATTTGAGCACATTGCCCTTTCCTGTTAATTTCAATAGAAGTCTGCAGCAGAGAAAGAGTGTATAGATTTAAATGCCTGTGAAAGGGATCATAACTCACTGCTTTAACAACATGATAGATCTTAAATCTACTTCTAAAAACTATGCACACACTGTAATGATTCTATACTAACATAACATACGTTTACCACTATAAACCACTATAATGATTCTATACTAACATAACATACGTTTACTACTATAACCCACTGTAATGATTCTATACTAACTAGGGATGGGAACGAGTATTGATATAAGTACTCGGGTACTCGTATACTCTTCCGATCGAGTACTCGGGTACTCGCAAGAAATTAAAATGTGTTCACTTATTCATCAAAAAGTCTTGTCTCTCGTAATATTCTGACCATCGTTCACTTACTTTTTATTGTCTTTTATAAGTACTATGTGTGCGTGTATCGGCCTTCTTTTAATTTGAAATTTGAAGGAAACAAGTTGCTTTACTTTAAAAGAAAACACCAAAGAATTCACAACAACAAAACATAAAAATTGTATTCGCGTAAACATCAAACGTTTAGTACAGACTTGCATCCGCTTTTAAAGGCGCAAAAAGAAGCAATAACCAACTGTTAGCTACCATAACGAATAGCTAGGATAAACAGCACGTACCTATACAAATAAGAAAAGTAGATGAACAATTAAATTTGGTTTGTACTTTCGGTTTATTAATCAACCGGTGTCCGTAATATTTACATGACTAAAAATAAACAAGAAATAAGCCACGTTCATATAAAAGAAAACCTAGATATCACAGTTGTTTATAATGAATACGTTAATTTTTTATTTGAATAAACCAGAATTGTTGAAGAAAATTATTATGCTTTAACGTACAAGTTCCTATTTAATAATTTTGAGATGTATTTCTTACAACTATTTAATTAAAACGCGATGACAATTGAAAACACAATTACAACAAAGGTGTGAAATTTTGACATCCCATTTTGACATATTGTTGCAAATTGACTGGAGATAACATTACAATCTCTATTGACTCGTGATTGCAATCAAGTCGCCATTTAAAACGGGTATCAATGGATCAGAGAAAGAACAACGAATTCATTATTTTTTAAGTTTTAATTAGCTTACTTTTATCAGATGAACAACAGAAAATGGCGAAATTATAACCGAGTACTCGAGTACCTATTTTAATAACCGGTACTCGGACGTCCGATCGAGTACTCGGGTACTCGGGTACCCGGTCCCATCCCTAATACTAACATAACATACATTAACCACTATAACCCACTGTAATGATTCTATACCAACATAACATACATTAACCACTATAAACCACTGTAATGATTCTATACTAACATAACATACATTAACCACTATAACCCACTGTAATGATTCTATACTAACATAACATACGTTTTACCAATAACCCACTGTAATGATTCTATACTAACATAACATACGTTTACCACTATACGCATCAATATACCTTAATCTATGAGGCACAACCATCTTGGGTTTTGATAATCATAAAAGGAAAAAATACATTTTATAGGAATCTAGACACTATCTAAGATTGCATGTTTAAACAAGAGGCCCAAGAGGGCCAGTATCGCTCCACGGCCATAAGGCAAAAATCAAATCTCCAAACAGTCCTGCCCCCTGGTGGCCATGTTTTTTACCAACCATCATGGCTTAAAGGAATTGTAGAGTGTCACGCAAGGAATTATTTGAAAATTGGCCCGACACTTTCGGAGGAGAGGATATTTTAAGTTTTCACTAAAGCCATACAAGACGGATGTTTGATGCAAAGCATCAAAGAGAAGCCGCAATTTTTTCGTTTACATGAAGAAATAAGAAAAAAGATCATTTAAATCCACAAACATTAGAACAATTTAATCTGTAGTCAGTAATGCTGATATCGATTTTTGAAGATATAAGTTTTATGTAGGATATTTAACCTGACAGGGTCTGTGTTTTAAGTGAATGAGATAATTTAGATTTAAGCTGATCATAAAAAGTGACATATAATACTAAAGATAAATAGACAAGAGGTTATGATAAATTTAAATTAGTACCAAAAACAATGAACTATTTGTATTGAAAACACGCCCTGTTATGATAATGTTTTATCAAATAATGCTGACACACAGAAAATCTGTTTTTCGTTTGTATCGGTAAGTCATGATAATGGATAAGGGTTTCCCACATAAAACAAATCTGCAGTAGACGACTTTGAAATTATTAAGTAAAAAAAAATCTCTATAAATGATCGTATGATAATTGAAAAGTGTTGAATTATTGTGACAAATGCAGATATTGCTCATTATGAGCAATTTCTCCTTTTGCCACAATGATTTCAATGATGTTTACTCCGACAGACTTTAAACTCATCAAGTACAAAACATATAAAATCTCTATAAATGATAGCAAGATAATTGAAAAGAGTTGAAATTATTGTGGCAAATTGAGCAATTGAAAATCAAAGCTGTCGGATTACAAACGCACAATCTCGAGTTGACGAAACTGATGTGAACTCGTGTCGTGATTAGCATTTAGAAAATCAAGTAAACGTATTTCTATGTACACGTAATCCGAAAGACTGACAATAGCTGCAGCGACTTTTGAAAACATTGTGACAAAAAGAGAAATTGATCTCGAGGAATTTATCCTTTTGCTACAATGTTTTCTACTTTATGTCCATAAATTATACCTTTATTTAGCAAGATGTTCCAATTTTTACTTAATGTGCTACGTATAAGGGAAAGGCTTAACATAGGAACTAGTTTCAATTTTTTTGAAAACGTTAAACCAGTGCTTGAAAATTTACTTGAATTTATTTCTCAAAACTGTAAATTTACAAGTTGATATAAGAGTTGAAATGCTGTCTTCATTTACAGTGATAAGTTAAATACAGTTCAGTTAATCCGATCACACTTTGTTTGTAAGAACCAGAAGATTTCATTTCATTTAAGTATTCTGGATGTTCACATCGCATCCGTGATAAAACATGTTGTTGGTTAGGCAAAATACACCGATATCGTGTTTACCGCGATATTCATGAAATGTGGAACAGAAAAAGAATGAAATTGATCTTGAAACATATATTTCTGTGGTTTAAATCTTTTCATGTCTGCATTTTGCGATGACAATTGTACTCAAAGTTAACTTTGAATCCAGTATGTACTGAACATGAAAGTCAGATTATAAAAAGCAAAGCAAATGAACAAGAGGGCCATGATGGCCCTGGAATCGCTCACCTGATTTTTTGTCTTCACTTTAGCTATATAAGCCCCGACCAATCAACATGGCTTAAAGGAATCTGATAGAGGGTCATCCAAGGAACATTTCAACAAAATTATTTGAAAATCGGCCTGACACTTTTGGAGGAGAAGATTTTTTAAGTTTTCACTATAGCCATATAACGCAAAAAAGCCCCACCCCCCCTGGCGGCCATGTTAATCGACCAATCAACATGGCTTCAAGGAATCTGATAGAGAGTCACCCAAGGAACATTTCTACAAAATAAGTTCAAAATCTGCCAACCAATTTGGGAGGAGAAGAATTTTGAAGTTTTTTTCGTTTCGTTGCCATGGAAACCAGAATTCTGCATGGATCCCAATAATTTGAAGGAATTCTGGTGAGGTCATTGAGAGGATGCTTTCTGTGAAGTTTCACCCACCGGTTACAGAGGAGAAAATGTTGACGGACGACGGACGCCGGACATAGGGCGATCACAATAACTCACCCTGAGCACTTTGTGCACAGGTGAGCTAAAAATGTATGTGAAATTGCGATTAAAATGGAAATAAAGTCTATAAATAGACTATAGATGAATGGTACTGTCTTTTATTTTAGCTCTTAACTTGATTCGGGAACCAGAGTCGCTGCATGGCCGCTTACGACATTTACACACAAGACCAAATTGAGATCGGCTTAAAACGCGTTGGTGAATACGGATTAAATCTAAAACGTGGGCTAAATATTAAAATTTAGATTTAGACAAATATCTAACTTGAAAAGTTTAGTGAATAGAGGCTTTTTCGTCTAATTACTGCGTAATATATCATAGCATGTAATTTTAAGGAACCAGACTACATTTACAAATTCAATAGAAGGTTCTCTATTTTACTGTCTAGAGTAGATACAGTATGAATTTCGCTTAAATAAAAATGTACATACATTCAATTAATATACTGGCCTTTGTCTTTTGTTTTTAATTTGTAAAACTCACATATGTATATAGAGTGTAAAAGGGATGTTTTAAAAGTCATTACCGTAAATTAATGTACTTAGAAAGGACAAAGAGAAATCAAGATATGTGGTCACGCTGGCAGATCTAAATATTCTCCTTGACCGAAAATTAAAAGCATCCCTACAGGAAGCCGCCTTCAGGCGGCTTCCAATAAGGCAAAATAGCCCCACCCCCTGGTAGCCATATTTTTCAACCAATCAACATGGCTTGAAGGAATCTGATAGAGGGTCACCCAATGAACATTTCTACAAAATTATTTGATTTGTTTGTTTGGAGTTTAACGCCGCTTTCAACAGCTTTGGTCATATCACGGCGGTCAGTGCACCTACCCATGTTTTCCTGGCTTTCCCACACCAGTACTTACACAACATTCTTTCGAAGCCACTGACTACTTTCTCACATAGATCAGAGGTGAGAGGCAATGGAAAACATCGCCCGAAAGAATGTCGCCGCAACCGGGTATCGAACCCGTGACCTCCAGATCACGAGTCAGATGCGCTACCAATTGAGCTACCCTGTCGGGCACAAAATTATTTGAAAATCGGCTGAACATTTTCGGGGAAGGGGATTTTTTAAGTTTTCACTATAGCTATATAAGGCAAAATAGCCCCGCCTCCTGGCGGCCATGTTTTTCGCCCAATCAATATTTCTAAAAGGAATCTAATAAAGGGTCACCCAAGGAACATTTCTACAAAATTATTTGAAAATCGGCCTGATACTTTTGGAGAAGAAGATTTTTTAAGTTTTCACTATTTTTTTAAGAATTATGGATGGATCAAAAAAACAAGAGGGCCATGATGGCCCTGGATCGCTCACCTTAATTATACAATGTACTGCAATGCAAAACACATCAAGACAATTATTCTGAATGCAACCTCCACAGTGTTAACAATACTTTCCTTCATTTGGCCTAGTGATCTATATTTTTTACCTGATATGACCCATATTCCAACATGGACTAGATATCATCAAGACAACATTCTGACTAAGTTTCAACTTGCTCAAAGTAAAAATGCGGCCTCCGGAGTTTGAACAATATTTTCCTTTATTGACCTAGTTTCTGATCCAATATGACCCATATTTGAACTTGACCTAGATATAATTCAGACAAACATTCTGACCAAATTTCAAGCTGCTGAAGCAAACAATGCGGCATCCAAAGTGTTCACAAGATTTTCCTTCAATTTGATCTAGTGACCTAGTTTTTGATCCAGCATGACCCATATTCAAACTTGGCCTACATATCATCAAGAAAAACATTCTGATAAAGTTTTATCATGCTGAAATTAAAAATGCAGTATCCAGAGTGTTAACATGATTACCCTTCAATTTGGTCTAGTGACCTAGTTTTTAACCCGGCATGACCCATATCCGAACTTGGCCTAGATATCATTTATACAAACATTCTGACCAAATTTCAAATTGCTGAAGCAAAAAATGCAGCTTTTACAGAGTTAGCAAGATTTTCCCTCAATTTGGCCTAGTGACCTAGATTCTGATCCAATATGACCCATATTTGAACTTGAACTAGATATCTTTAAGACAAACATTCTGACAAAATTTCAAGCTGCTGAAGCAAAAAATGCGGCATCCAAAGTGTAAAAAAGATTTTCTTTCAATTTGGGCTAGTGACCTAGTTTTTGACCCGACATGACCCATATTCGAACTTGGCCTAGATATCATTCAGCTCAATATTCTAAACAAATTTCAAGCCCCTGAAGCAAAACATGCGTCTTCTACAGAGTTAACAAGATTTTCCCTCAATTTGGCCTGGTGACCTAGTTTCTGACCCAATATGACCCATATTTGAACTTGACCTAGATATATTTAAGACAAACATTCTGACCAAATTTCAAGCTGCTGCAGCAAAAAATGCGGCATCAAAAGTGTTAACAAGATTTTCTTTCAATTTGACCTAGTGACCTAGTTTTTGACCCGGCATAACCCATATTCGAACTTGACCTAGATATTTTTAAGACAAACATTTTGACAAAATTTCAAACTGCTGAAGCAAAAATTGCGGCCTCTGGAGTGTTAACAAGATTTTCCTTCAATTTGACCTAGTGACCTACTTTTTGACCCAACGTGACCCATGTTCGAACTTGACCTACATATCATCAAGACAAACATTCTGATAAAGTTTCAATATGCTCAAGTTGAAAATGTGACCTCCAGAGTGTTAACAAGATTTTCCTTCAATTCGACCTAGTGACCTAGTTTTTGACCTCATATCGCCCAGTTTCGAACTTGTCCAAGATTTTATGGAGATGAACGTTCTGATAAACTTTCATGAAGATTGGATGCAAAATGTAGCCCGTAGAGTGTTAACAAGCTCAAATGTTGACGATGGACGACGGACGACGCACGACGGACGGACGACGGACGGACGCCGGACAAAATGTGATCACAATAGCTCACCTTGCACTTCGTGCATAGGTGAGCTAAAAATTGAAGCAATTTAAGAGAGGACATTGAGAGGATGCTTCCTATGAAGTTTCAACCAAATTGGCCAAGTGGTTAGGGAGAAGAAGTCGTTTAAAGGAAAAAGTTAACGCACGCACAGACGCACGCACAACAGACAATTGGTTAGGGAGAAGAAGTCGTTTAAAGGAAAAAGTTAACGCACGCACAGACAATTCGCCATGACATAAGCTCGACTGGCCAGTGGAGCTAAAAACCAACACCTAGTTCTTTGCCCTGTTATATTTGTTTGTATTGTGTTTTATGGCGCTTTCAAATAAGAAAATTCAGTTATATCACAGCGTTTCCTAGGCAAGTCACCAGTATATACTACTTGTCTATTTATCCTGACACCAGCGAGGAAAGTCATAATGCTATCCCAAAAACTGTGATTGGCAAAGAGGGGAAGGTCATTACTACCAGCGAGCTGCCACACCCGAGTCACGACACTCTCCTATCACCTCACTATTGAGGTGGTCAAACATTGTTTGCTGGTGAAGTATTAGCCTAGGTAATATCTTTACATGCCTTCATGTTTGTCAAACTGCAAGATTTTCATGCCAATCACCAACACTATCAGTGCTGTGATTTAACATTTAAAAAACATTTCATCATCTACTGAACTTCCTTTAAAACCACAATGTTTTCAACTATTCTAAAACTGAACTCTTATATAATGAGATATTCCATTTTTTTCTCCAAATTATTTCAAAGTTGTTTGCTGCAGATTTCTTGTATGTGGGAGAGTGTTTAATTAACCCTTTCCCTCATATAGACGTTTTCTGACGCCTCTGCATCAGACAGCTTTTTGAAAACATAGTGACAAAAGAAGAAATTGCTTAGAACGAGCAATTTCTCCTTTTGCCACAAAGTTTTCTACTTTTAGTCATAGGTTATCCATTCAATTTTAGAGATTTTCTACTTTTTAACAAAATATGTCTAAAGTCGTCTGCTGCAGAATTGTCGTATGTGGGAGAGTGTTTAAGGGAAGAAGCTGACCTAGAACAGTATTTTCCAATGGTATTGATTGTTTCCTATATGTACTACCTTCACTGGAACCTGATAACTACAGAAAACCATTTTCCCCTTATTACCAGGTCTCCTACACACTGCAAGAGTAACCTATAGTCGTCTTTTGCCATGCATTATATTTCTTTTCCCCAACAAAACCCATGGAGTCAGAACTATGACCCTGGCAGTAACACTGTCTTCAGGACCAAGAAGATCAATTTGTTCTAAAAAGTTGAGGACAATGATTTTTTTTTTAAATTTTCCCTATCTGAAAAACCCAAAGATTGAATATGTTCAAAGATATTTGAAAGTACAAAGAAAACACAGATAGTAGTGTGTGTCTTTTTACACAAAATGTTTCTGTTTACATGCGGCACTAAACCTGAATCAAAACCATATATAACTAGAATTGTTTTTGACACAAAAACAGATGTCTCCCCCTCAAATATCTGTCAAAATCTCTCAAAACATTCCAACCTATAAAGCAGACAAAAATTTGACCAAGTCGGACAGTATTCAACTTTTAATTACTAATTTTATCTTGACTTTGTACAAATTGGACATGATAGCAAATGGTTTACAATAACACATCTTTTTACTGCAGCTGTAACATTCAAGACTGAAGTATTCCTCAAAACAGTTAACAACTGTTGCTAAACATAAGCAATGGCAAATAAAAACTAAATGTGCGAGTTCTGCACATCATGTTAATAAGCTGAACATGTAACAGAACTTCGGTGAAATCTTGGACACGAAATAAAGCCTCAAACTTTTGACCTTCAAGCGTGACCTTGACTTTGAACCGATATGGTCGAGACATGGGTTCTGCACAACGCCTTGATGAGGTGAACATGTGACCCAAGTTTCATGAAAATCCTTCATGCAGTCTTGGAGATATGGAGCGGACACGAAATAAAGCCTTAAACCTTTGACCATCAAGTGTGACCTTGAACCGGTATGGTCGAGACATGGGTTCTCAACATCGCCTTGATGAGGTGAACATGTGATTCAAGTTTTTTAGAAATCCTTGAAGCTGTCTTAGAGATATGGAGCGGACACGAAATAAAGCCTCATACCTTAGACCTTCAAGCGTGACCTTGACCTTGAACCTGTATGGTCGGGACATGGGTTCTCAACATCACCTTGATGAGGTGAACATGTGACTCAAGTTTCTTGGAAATCCTTCAAGCCGTCTTGGAGATATGGAGCGGACATGAAATAAAGCCTCAAACCTTTGACCTTCAAGCGTGACCTTGACCTTGAACAGGTATGGTCGAGACATGGGTTCTGCACATTGCCTTGATGAGGTGAACATGTGACACAAGTTTCATGAAAATCCTTCAAGCCGTCTTGGAGGTATGGAACGGACACGAAATAAAGCTTCAAACCTTTGACCTTCAAGCGTGACCTTGACCTTGAACAGGTATGGTTGAGACATAGGTTCGCACATCACCTTGATGAGGTGAACATGTGACTCAAGTTTCTTAGAAATCCTTCAAGCCGTCCTCGAGATATGGAGCGGACACTAAATAAAGCCTCAAACCTTTGACCTTTAAGCTTGACCTTGACCTTGAACCGGTATGGTCGAGACATGGGTTCTACACATCGCCTTGATGAGGTGAACATGTGACCCAAGTTTCATGAAATTCCTTCAAGCCGTCTTGGAAATATAGAGCGGACACAAAATAAAGCCTCAAACTTTTGACCTTCAAGCATGACCTTGACCTTGAACCGGTATGGTCGAGACATGGGTTCTGCACATCGCCTTGATGAGGTTAACATGTGACCCAAGTTTCATGAAAATCCTTCAAGCCGTCTTGGAGATATGGAGTGGACACGATTTGGGACAGATGGACGGACAGACAGACAGACAGACAGACAGACAGACAAGACATCCAGGACAAAAACAATATATCTCCCCTGTATACAGGGGGAGACATAATTATATTTGTGTTTCAAGAGGCATGTTTTGAACAGAAAATGCGTAAGTCATTCACACATGACATTGCCTTTTTTGAGTATTCAATAAGAATAAATGAACTATTTAACACTGCACACACTTTTTTAGGCGGCTATACATTCAACATCCAATGAAAAAGTTTTGACCGCAAAAGTCTGTTAAATTACTTCTCAATTGAAACAGACTATGAATGGTTATTGGAAGATGTCGCCAGAGGGTTTAATATGAAGGGAAGGAAAACAGATTTATATATACTTATACATGAAATGTGGATTCACTCTAAAAAAAGTGAGACAAAAGAATCAATCTAACTGAATCATTTATACTAGTCTTTCCATTGAAAACCTCTTATCTGATATGTATTGCTCACCTGACGACCAAGTTACATTTATGTTTCGTTATATCGAAATCAGATCAGTACTTTCAGACAATCAATATTTCTGAAACTTTTAATATATTTATAAAGGAACATTTCTGTAAAATAATCATGAAATCAGAAAATTGATTGTTAGGAGTTTTACACTGCTTTCAAATTTTTTTCAGTTATATCACACTGCTTCCTGGGCAAGTTACCAGTACTACTGGCCCATTTATCCTAACACCAGCCAGTCAGTCATAATGCTGACCCCGCAATCCTAAGCACCAAGGAGGGTAGCCATTACTAAATTGTATGACCAGGATGGGGATCGAACCTGCGACCCTCGCACCCGAGGTGGGCGCTCTTCCACTACACCACAACTGAAATCAGAGAAACAATTTCAAAGAAAATGCATTTCCCCCTTCATATTACCAATTTTGTAATAACACATGTTGCCCATGATTTTGAAACAACCAATAGGACTGGAACAATTTTTGTAGAGTCGCCTAAGAAACATTTCTGTCAAATGGTCTTAAAATAAGACTTTTGAGATTATTTTTTTGGGGTGGTTTGGTGAATTTTATTCCTGTCCCGTCGGGTGAAAGGGCAATTTTACCCGATCTGAACTTGGATATGAAAGGGACTGCATTTGGGATAAAGACGAGATGCACATATTGAGAACTGCTTATGAACTAACTAGGTTCGCATTACAGACATTGTCCAGCCAAAGCTATACCAAAAACTGTTTTACGATTTTTTTTTTAAGGATGGGTTCGGACATTTTGAGAACAAGTTTGGTGTGACTGAAACTTTAGACAGATGACAAGTTATGGCCAATACAGATATGCAGACAAAATTTTCGATTACAAGTGCATAGAAAAGTATATAAAATGAAATTGTCAATGGTCTTGTCACATCGAAGCTCTAGATAAGGGGCGTAATTAACATTCTAAAAACAGCATTTCCCTTCAAAACCCTATACTGTGTGTATTCAAAAGTTTTACCTTCACAGAAAACGTCTCTTTCTAGCACACACAATATAAGGTAAACTGATTCACAAGACTCATATATTTAAGTGAACAAGGGCTTGGTAACTCCTCCCTTATATATAGACCTGCCATCAAAACATTATACTAACCTTTAACTTGTAAGTTTAAGGTACGCTCCCATTCTGAAAACAAACAAGGTAATATGTCAGCAACGAGTAAGAAATTTAAGTTTTAACCCTTTCCCTCATATAGACACTTTCTGACGCCTCTGCAGCAGACAGCTTTTTGAAAACATAGTGACAAAAGAAGAAATTGTTCAAGATGAGCAATTTCTGATTTTGCCACAATGTTTTCCACTTTTAGTCATAGGTTACCCATTCAATTATAGAGAAAGGGTTAATCCTTTTCATCATATAAATAACTTAACCAAACAGCAGCAGATGATTCTGAAGAAAGGAACAACAAACCCGGACAAATGATAATTTAATCTGAAGACCAAGAATTCATATTTTGTGCTGTAGTTCGCCACTTTCGCCAAATGCGAAGATTATTTTAAAGTGGCGAAGTTTTTTCATAAGTGGCGAAAGGTTTTTATCATCAAAATTTACCTGTTTTGGATATCAATTTACGACATACAGTGACTGTTTCCATTAATCTAAGATAATGCACCGCTATTTGATTCAATGTCGGGAACCAGTGACCACTTTACAACATTTTTACGACACCCGTTTTATCATTTTGACAGTTTGTATATTTAAAACTTGTTTTATTGTTGAGAAGTGTTAATTCAGCCTTTTAATCCGACTGACCAACAACTTTGAGTGATATTGATACATTAAAGGCCGTACATATGATAATTGGCAATTATAGATGCATTAAATATATCGGCACGCTTTTTGAAGTAGGTTTCGACGATCGACGTAGGCCTTTCATGATTAATGAAAATGTAAGTTTGTAATTCTTGATTTGGAAAAATCTTTTTAATTAAGGGTGAAAACAAACAATTAGTGGGCCCATTGATGAGATTGCATTTGTTTGAAACTATGCCTGTTGTCAATGACAAAAATAGCTTCGAAACGTCCACAAATGACTAAAATATTTATCAAAGTGGCGAAAATGAATGGCTCCTAAAAATTAAAAGTGGCTCCTAAAATTACAATGTGGCGAAAGTGGTGGCGAAAGAAAAATTCAACCCAGAGCAGGCCCTGTTTTGTGTCAAACAGGATTTTTCAACATGAGCAATTTCTCCTTTTCTAAGAAAATGTTTGAAGTTTTCTACTTAAGAATTCGGTTCGATAAGGACAATGATTCAGATGAAACAAGGGCACCGCAAAGCGGATGCATCCCCTTGGTATTTAATCATCACATCGAGTTCTCTTGTGATCAAGATCAGGCTTCTAGACCTGGCCATATACTAACTGTATACCAAGTTTGGTTAAGATCAGTCAAAGGATGTTCAGTGTAGAGTGGTCACAAGGTTGTTACGGACGGAAAGTCCAATTTTGACATTGACCTTGACCCTATGACCTTGAAAATAAATAGGCTTCTAGACCTTGCCATATACTAATTGTAAATTAAGTTTGGTTAAAATCGGTCAAAGGATGTTCAATGTAGAGTGGTCACAAGGTTGTTATATGGGAAAATAGTGAAAGTCCAATTTTGACATTGACCTTGACCGTATGACAAGAAATAGGCTTCTAGACCTTACCATATACAAACTGTATACCAAGTTTGGTTAAGATCAGTCAGAGGATGTTCAGTGTAGAGTGGTCACAAGGTTGTTATAAGGGAAAATAGACCTTGAAAATAAATAGGCTTCTAGACCTTGCCATATTCTAACTGCATACCAAGTTTGGTTAAGATCGGTCAAAGGATGTTTAGTGTAGAGTGGTCACAAGGTTGTTATGTTGGAAAATAGTCAGTCCAGTTTTGACCTTGACCGTATGACCTTGAAAATAAATAGGCTTCTAGACCTTGCCATATACTAACTGTATACCAAGTTTGGTTAAGATCGGTCAAAGGATGTTCAGTGTAGAGTGGTCACAAGGTTGTTACGGACGGACACACGGACGCACAAACGGACAGCCCCGTTACTATATCTCCTCTCAAACTCTGTTTGACGAGGGGATAATAAAAACAAGTCATCACAGGGCTCCAGCTGAATTCACGTTCTTAAATTGTAATGTGACCAAAGTACCCATGTTGTGGGTATTCAAAAGAATCCTAGACGTTCTTTTGAGAATGTACAGCCTTTGTATTACCCCTTTCCTGCATACAGATCTATGCATGTTGACCCTCTGCAGCAGACAACTTTTGAAATAATTAGTTTCATTTAAAAAGGTTTCCATATTTTGCTCAAGAAGTTTTCTGCTGAACATTAAATTTTGTTTACTCCCAAAATAGGCCTTTGTCAGTGCTCAGTCATCCTTGTCATAAACCATTCTTGTTATATTACAAACAAACAACTTGATGCCGTTTGTTTTTATGACCTAATATGGCAGTGAGAAATCATCAGTTTCTCATGTTTCCAAGGTGATTTACATAGACTATATGTCTAAATGAGGAAAACTGCCAATATTTTCAAGGACCAAGTAAATCAAAGGTAGTAAATACATCTGTTGCAAGATGTAATTACAACCAACATGCATAAAGTTGATTAAGACGAAGAAACACTGCAATACCTTTCAATAAATATTAAGGAAACCATTTAGTTCACATGAGTATCCTTAAACAAGAGGGCCATGATGGCCCTGGAATCGCTCACCTGATTTTTTTTTTTTCACTTTACCTATATAAGCCCAGCCCCATGGCAGCCATAGTTTCTGACCAATCAACTTGGCTCGAAGGAATCTGATAGAGGGTCACCCTAGGAACATTTCTACAAAATTATTTGAAAATCGGCCAGACACTTTTGGAGGAGAAGATTTTTTAAGTTTTCACTATAGCCATATAGTGCCAAATAGCCCTGCCCACTGGCGGCCATGTTTTTTTACCAATCAACATGGCTTGAAGGAATCTGAAAGTGGGTCATTCAAGGAACATTTCTACTAAATTATTTGAAAATCGGCCTGACACTTTCGGAGAAGAAGATTTTTTAAGTTTTCACTATAGCCATATAAGGCAAAATAGCCCCGCCCCCCTGGCGGCCATGTTTTTCGACCAATCAACTTGGCTTGAAGGAATCTGATAGAGGGTCATCCAAGGAACATTTCTACAAAATTATTTGAAAATCAGCCTGACACTTTCGGAGGAGAAGATTTTTTAAGTTTTCGATTTGGCCATATAAGGCAAAATAGCCCCGCCCCCTGGCGGCCATGTTTTTCGACTAATCAACATGGCTTGAAGGAATCTGATAGAGGGTCACCCAAGGAACATTTCAACACAATTATTTGGAAATCGGCCCGACACTTATGGAGGAGAAGATTTTTTAAGTTTTCACTATAGCCATAAAAGGCAAAATAGCCCCGCCCCCTGACGGCCATGTTTTTTGACCAATCAACATGGCTTGAAGGAATCTGATAGAGGATCACCCAAGGAACATTTCTACAAAATTATTTGAAAATCGGCCTGACACTTTTGGAGGAGAAGATTTTTTAAGTTTGCACTATAGCCATATAAGGCAAAATAGCCCCACCACCCCTGGCAGCCATGTTTTTCGACCAATCAACATGGCTTGAAGGAATCTGATAGAGGGTCACCCAAGGAACATTTCTACAAAATTATTTGAAAATCGGCCTGACACTTTCGGAGGAGAAGATTTTTTAAGTTTTCACTATAGCCATATAAGGCAAAATAGCCCCGCCCCCCCCCCCTGGCTGCCATGTTTTTCGACCAATCAACATGGCTTGAAGGAATATGATAGAGGGTCATCTAAGGAACATTTCTACAAAATTATTTGAAAATCTGCCAACCAGTTTGGGAGAAGAAGAATTTTGAAGTTTTTCGGTTTCGTTGCCATGGAAACCAGAATTTTGCATGGATCCCAACAATTTGAAGGAATTCTGGGGAGGTCATTGAGAGGATGCTTTCTGTGAAGTTTCATCCAAATTGACCAACTGGTTACTGAGGAGAAGAAGTTGACGTACCACGCACGCCGGACAAAAGGCGATCACAATAACTCACCTTGAGCAAAGCTCAGGTGAGCTAAAAAGACTCCGATCAGACTGCCAACAATTCACATGTTTTGAAGGTCTCAGGGGAAAAAGCTTTATTTAGTTCAGCTTATATGTATCAATTGTACACTGAAGTCCATTGTCCAATCTAGGATTCGAAAACAAGGTGGGAATTTAATCGGAAAATTGATTTTATGAACAAACTGAGGCTTTTTCCCTTCTTTGTTTATGTAATAAAAATTCCACCCTTCCATACAAATTTAGGGGGAAATATTCAAAACAGTGGGAGAATCCATGATCTTTGACAAGATTTACATATTTATGGAGTGCTCTTTCCTACAGATTAACAAATCAGTAGCAAACAATGAATACAAGGACTTCATTAATAAGTGTAGATGGTCTACATTGTTTGCATGTAGCAAAATACAGGTTAAATAAAATTCAGATTACCGTTTGTAAGATATGTTGCTGCCTCAGACAGGTTAAAGTTATTCTTTGCCTCCATCTCTAGCAAGAAATGTATCACTCCACAATAGCTAGTGGGTCCATTTGTAGAACTGGGTCCTACCACATCTTTTTTAAGAGTTGCAACATTTTCTCCGTAATAAATTCCTTCAATGGGTGCATTCTGTGCTTTGACCGTTTCAGCCTTGTTGGCAATTTGAACTGGCTGGCTTCCAGTATCATTTTGAATTAGAGTTTTATCTTCTTCTAGCACTTCATGTACTTGTTTAGAAGTTTGTCCCTGAGGTTGGGATACAACACCATTCAAATGCACTAATTTAGAGGAAACCATATCAATTTTTTCAATAATATCAGCATTTAATTCTTTATCTACATTATCTATACCACTAGATTTGTTTGTATATGAATCACTTGAAGTTTCTATCACATTTACATTGGAAGATTGATCTAATGTTGAGTTGCTATCAAATGTAATGCTAGCACAGTTCATTGTTTGAACTAAATCATTGGCTGGTAAATCAAAACTCTCGAATTTGATTTCAGTCTTTCCAGCATCTAAATTGTCTGAAGGACTAATTATAGTTGACATTTCTTGGTAATTTCTATCAATTGAATTAAGTGTTTCTCCTACAGAATTTAGTTCAAAACCAAAAGATATATCTAAACTAGTAGAGGTTTCCTCTAATCGTTTATCATAAAAGATCACAGATTTCTGTTTTCTGTTATTTGTACTATTATTTTTAGACTTCTGACTATTTTCATTCTTTTGAAAAGCACTCGGTTTATCTGTAGTTTGAATGACTGCACTTACTTTACTGTCACTCTCAATACCTTTTACTTTTACTCCTTTTATATTTGAAACTTTACCACTACAGGTTATTTCTTTAAACTGATCAGAAATATCAGTTGGTGCTACAGAGCTATTTCCAGAACTCTCTGACTTTGACGAAGCTAGTGGTTGACTATGTACACTGTTAGACAAAGCATTTCCTTTAGCTTCTTTTACAGTTGTTTTCGTGTCCTTCTCTTTCAAGCTCCTATCAACATTACTTTCTAGTGCTACACTCCTTTGGGGATTAGTAACAATATTAGGGTTTTCAGTGTAACTGTCTTCTGTCTGGATATTACCACTGATTATGTTATCCAATAAAATATCTTTCAAGTTTTCTTGACTACCTGCCTTAAGAGACACTACAGTTGAACTGCTTTGTGTGTGAGTGGCAACTATTCCTACACCATCTGGACTAGAACCTATTGAATGTCTTCTCTCTCGTGCATTGCCTTTCCACACAGTTATTTTGGGATCACTAGAATCATTTCCAACACCTAATGAACTTGTTTGCTGAACTGCAGGATCTGCTACTCCAGCCGCCATCTTTGCATAAGACATATTGATTCTGGGTGAAGTAGCAGTTTCCATTGTATTACTTGCTTTAGTAGCAGGGAGGGATTTCACAGACTCTTGATCACAATCATCTTGCAATTTCAAGTCTGAAGGTATTTGAACATCACCTGTGGAATTCCTACGGCCATCATAAAATGACTGTCTTCCTTTCCCACTGCACAGAGCAGGAAAGGCAGATGGACTTAGATCTCTAACTCTTATATCATTGTCAGTTTGAAGTGAATAACTGTTAGTTACTGGAGGTGGGAACTTGTTGTTCACATATGAATTTGATCTACTTTTCTCATCGTAACGCTTTCCATACTTATTTCCATTATTAACATAGTTATAATTATTTTGCTGATATGGCTGTGCAACTTCCTTGACAGGCTTCTTTTTCTTCTTTCCAACAACTTGAAATTCATCTTCTTTGGGAACTTCAGGGACATCTAAGTCCGTAAATATAAAACCACTATTATCTATCAAGTTGGCATCAAGAATGCTTGAAAATAATGACTCATTGTTTAAAATGTCTGGTGCATGAATGTCAGTTTCTGCTTTAGCACTTGGGCTTATAGGTTTTGATTTTTTATTCTTAGAATTTTTCTGTTTAACACTTATGCTATTATTAATTTCGACACTTGTGTCAATTTTCATTATATTTTCAGATTTAGAAACTGACATATCTATTTTTTCGTATTTTGATGCTTTCAATTTATCACCTCCTTTTTTCTGCTTTAGTTCACCAGCACTAGTTTCACTAGCTGCCACTCGTTTATTATTAGTCTTTGGAACTTCTTTGTCTTTCACACTTTCTTTACAATGAACAGGTTTGTTGGATGCATGTATGTGATGATTTGCTATTATGGTGTCTGACAATTCTAATTTCCTATCGTCTTTGAGCAAGGACTTTGGTAATTTTTCTTTTTTGGCTAAACTACCAATAGCATCATCATTTTCAATGGAAGTATTCACCTCAGTTTTACCACTTAAATTTCCCATATTGTTCAAGCCAACCTGCTGATCAAGTATGGCTGATTGAGCAGAGTTTTCCCCTTTGGTCTCCACCTCCTCTATTGAGGGTGTTGGAGACTTCTGTTTCTTGTCTTTACTTTTTTTGTTTTGTTTCTGTGTTTTATTTGGAATGTCTTCAGTAATGGAAGGTGATTGTTTTTTGGATTTTTTAAGTGACACATTCTGACCATCAATAAAGTGAACCAAATCCTCTATTTCCAGTTTATCACCCACATAGTTTTGCACATCTTCTGACTTTTTTTCTACTTCCTTAGCTTTATTTCTCCGACTTTTTCTATGTCTGTCATGTAGCCTTGCAGAGGCATCATCATCTTTATGAAATGAAGTGTGTTCATAAGGGGATGGACTGTATGGGAATGCTCCATAGTTGGTTATGTTTTGGCAATTTCCAGCTGTTCCTTCCGAGTTGGAAGGTGATTCTCTCATTTGTCTATATCCTTTACTGTCTTTTGGGATCACAAGTGGATTACCATTTTGATCTGTACCCACATCATCTGAAGCGAAAAATATTAGATATTGTTGGTTAACTGTGTGTCCATATTGAAAGATATATCAACCAAGTTCTGAAATATTTTCCAAATTAAAAACAAACAGAAAAGGATAGAAAAGCAGGTCAAAAGGGAGTTTTGTCCATGTTTTATGTCTGTTTTCATTTTGGTTCAGACATACTTATGACGGTTAAAGAAGGGAGATTTGTTACCAAATGCAAAATCATGCTTCCACAAAATTTACAAATTGTGTTTGTTATGACTTTTCATGCTTTTTTCTTTTATGATTTGAAACATTTTTAAGATGAAGAATGAACTCTCTTAATATTAAATAAACTGATTAAAGTGCAACTTAATGCATTGAAAAATTATCCTTAAAAAAGGTCAACGTTCAATAACAAAATAATGACTGGTAACAATTTATGCAACTCTTTACCTACTTCTGACCTTAATTCTGTTGTATTTTCTATTTATTTTAAGTATAAAATCACCATTAATAATTATCATGTATTATGTAGATAATTCAATCATTAGTTTCTTATGTGATACAAATGGCTGCAACAATTTCTGAACCCATTACCCGGTATGCTATCATCAGATTCTCCTAATTTAACAAGAGGACCATGATGGTCCTAAATCACTCACCTGATTTAATAGAAATCAGTTTTCAATATTCTTACAATGTACAAGGAAAACAAAAAACACCCCCTTGTGGTCATATTTATCGATAGATAGTTATAATTTCGAAAATCTTGGTCAAAGTTCACCTAAGGAACATGTGTGCCAAATTATTTTAAAATTAGGCCTGTACAAGATTTTGTTAAAGTTTCATTATAAATATATAATATAATTTTTTTTTCATTGAATCAGTATTAGCAGAGGGTCACTCAAGTAACTTTTGTGCCAAATTATTTTCAAATCGGACCAGAATCTGAATCATCAGCAACCAAAGTTCTAGTTAAAATTAAATTCCAAGAACAATTTTTGATGAGGGCCACCTAGATAACCTTTCTTTGAAATTACAAGAGAAAGATATACAGAAGAAGATTTGAATGAACTCTGTGAGCTAAAACCAACAAGAATAGAAAACTATGCAACAAAACATGAATTAAAACAGATTTTTGCAAATATGATTATCAAATATAATTCTATTTTCATTTTATCATTTACAAGTTTTCTCCTGGTACTTCCCTAACTTCCTGAACAGTATGGCCTGAAGTCTAGCTGTACACTTGAGTCAAATTCAAACATTTTCCTGGACTGGATTTTGTGCAAATTAACAGTGTCTTTGCTATTTGCAATGGTTATATAATTATCATAGCCACGTTTTTGTTACTGTTTATGTAGACAAACATGTAAATTATCAGAGCAAGGGATAATATCGAATGCACATATTTTGGAAGCTATTTTTTACAATCAATCAAATTATGTACAGGGTCACTAAAGGAACATTTCTGCTAAACTATCTTGAAATGAGACAAGAACTTTAATAACAAGAGCTTTTTTTTAAAGGTTTTGACTATTATGCAAATAAAGCTAAACAGGTGAGCTAAAAATAAGTTTTGTCATTTTGCCACTTTTTTGATGTTGTCTTGTGGCCATATTTTCATATATGGCTTGATCAAATTATGTAGATGGTCACTCAAGGAACATTTCTACCAAATTATATTAGAATCAGACAAGCGGATTCAGAGAAGAAGAATTTTGAAGTTATGGCATTTTTCTCCCTTCAGATCAAAAGGGGAAATTGTTCATTAATTTTTTCTTATGCCACAATGTTTTCAACTCCATTCTAATATTATTCTTTCTTTTAATTTTTGTTCCAGATGTGTTAAAAGTTGAGAATGTGTTCTTTTAAACAAGAGGGCCATGATGGCCCTATATCGCTAATCTGATTTAATAGAACTTCAATAGTTTTCAAAGTTTTTACTCTATACATATATATATATATATATATAGGGAAAAAAAGCAACCCCCCTGGTGACCATGATTTTCAAGGTATCAGAATAAATTGAACAACCTTGGCAGAGGGCCGGTCACACAAGGAACATTCGAGCCAAATTATTTTCAGATCGGGCTAGTGATTTAGTACAAGAAGATTTTTTTAAGGTTTCACTATATTACATATAAGGAAAACAAGCTACGCCCCCTGGCCACCATGCTTTTCAACAGATCGGAATAATTCCAACAATCTTGGTAGAGGGTCACCCAAGGAACATTTGTCTCAATTCTTTTTTAAATCAGGCAGTTACTTTTGGACAAGAAGATTTTTTAAAGTTTTGACAATGCACATATAAGGAAAACAAACTCCGCCCCTGGTGGCCATGTTTTTCAACGGATCAGATTAATTTGAACAACCTTGGTAGATTTGTTTGTTTGTTTGTTTGGAGTTTAACGCCGCTTTCAACAGCTTTGGTCATATCACGGCGGTCAGTGCACCTACCCATGTTTTCCTGGCTTTCCCACACCAGTACTTACACAACATTCTTTCGAAGCCACTGACTACTTTCTCACATAGATCAGAGGTGAGAGGTAATGGAAAACATCGCCCGAAAGAATGTCGCCGCAACCGGGTATCGAACCCGTGACCTCCAGATCACGAGTCAGATACGCTACCAATTGAGCTACCCGGCCGGGTCCAACCTTGGTAGAAGGTCCCCCAAGGAACATTTGTGCCCAATTATCTCTAATTCGGGCAGGTACTTTTGGACAAGAACATTGTAACATTAAAGATTTTACAATGCACATCTAAGGAAAACAAGCTCCGCCTGGCGGCCCTATTTTTCAACAGCTCGGAACTATTTGAACAATCTTGCTAGAGGGTAACCCAAGGAACATTTGTATCAAATTATCTTAAAATCGGGCCATTACTTTTGAAAAAGAAGATTTCGAAAGTTTTAACAATACATCCAACCCCCTGGCGGCCATCTTTTTCAACGCATTGCAAATATTTACAAGTAGAATAATTTTCAAATTTGGCCAGTACTTTTGGACAAGAAGATTTTTTTAAGTTTTGGCAATTTTCACCTTTTCTGATGACGCAGCAACCAAAAGTTCTACTTGGAATTAAGTTCTTAGAACAACTTAAACCCTTTCCCACATACAAAAATTCTCCGGCAGACAACTAAGGAAAACAACTAGGCAAAAACACGGAAAAGCTCTGTAAATATAAGTTTAATTATAAAACAAGAGGCTCAAGAGGGCCAGTATTGCTCCACGGCCATTAGGCAAAAATTAAATCTCCAAAAAGCCCCGCACCCTGAAGGCCATGTTTTTTGACCAATCAACATGGCTTGAAGGAATCTGATAGAGGGTCACCCTAAAAACATTTCTACAAAATTATTTGAAGATCAACCCGACACTTTAGGAGAAGATTTTTTAAGTTTTCACTATAGTCATTTAAGGCAAAATGGCGGCCATGTTTTTCGATCAATCAACATGGCTTGAAGGAATCTGATAAGAGAACATTTCTACAAAATTATTTGAAAATTGGCTAAGGCAAAAGGGAAAAATAGCCCCACCCCCTAGCGACCATGTTTTTTGACCAATCAACATAGCTTGAAGGAATCTGATAAAGAGTCACTCAAGGAACATTTCTACAAAATTATTTGCAAATTGGCCAAACACTTTCGGAGGAGAAGATTTGTTAAGTTTCCACTATAGCCATATAAGGCAAAATAGCCCCGCCCTCTGGCAGCCATGTTTTTTCGTCAAATCAACTTGGCTTTAAGGAATCTGATAGAGGGTCAACCCAAGGAACATTTCTACAAAATTATTTGGAAATCTGCCAAACACTTTTGGAAGAGAAGATTTTTTAAGTTTACACTATTTTTTTCTTTCAATTGCCATGGAAACCAGAATTGTGCATGGATCTAAAAACAAGAGGCCCAAGAGGGCCAGTATCGCTCCACGGCCATAAGGCAAAAATCAAATCTCCAAACAGCCCTGCCCCCTAGTGGCCATATTTTTTACCAACCACCATGGCTTAAAGGAATCTTGTAGAGTGTCACCCAAGGAATGTTTCTGCAAAATTATTTGAAAATCGGCCTGACACTTTCGGAGGAGAAGATTTTTTAAGTTTTCACAATAGCCATATAAGGCAAAATAGCCCCACCCCATGGCGGCCATATTTTTGAACCAATCAACATGGCTTGAAGGAATCTTATAGAGGGTCACCCAAAGAACATTTCTACAAAATTATTTGAAAATCTGCTCAACACTTTCGGAGAAGAAGATTTTTTAAATTTTCACTATGGTCATATAGAGCAAAATAGCCCCGCCCTCTGGCGGCCATATTTTTCGACCAATCAACATGGCTTGAAGGAATCTGATAGAGGGTCACCCAATGAACATTTCTACAAAATTATTTGAAAATCGGCTGAACACTTTCGGAGAAAAAGATTTTTTAAGTTTTCACTATGGTCATATAAGGCAAAATAGCCCCGCCCTCTGGCGACCATGTTTTTCGACCAATCAACATTTCTTGAAGGAATCTAATAAAGGGTCACCTAAGGAACATTTCTACAAAATTATTTGAAAATCGGCCTGACACTTTCAGAGAAGAAGATTTTTTAAGTTTTCACTATTTTTTTCTTTTGGTTGCCATGGAAACCAGAATTATGGATGGATCAAAAAAAATTGAAGGAATTTAAGAGAGGACATTGAGAGGATGCTTCCTATGAAGTTTCAACCAAATTGGCCAAGTGGTTAGTGAGAAGAAGTTGTTTAAAGGAAAAAGTTTACGCACGCACGACGGACAATTCGCCATGACATAAGCTCGACTGGCTTTCAGACAGTGGAGCTAAAAATTGAAGGAATTCAGGAGAGGACATGCTTCCTATGAAGTTTCATCCTAATTGGCCAAGTGGTTATGGAGGAGAAGTGGTTTGAAGCAAAAAGTTACCGGCGCAAGCAGACAATTCGCCATGACATAAGCTCGACTGGATTTCAGCCATTGGAGCTAAAAAAACATTGTGGCAAAAGAAGAAATTGCTTGTTTTACGTCCCAATGTTTATAAAAGTCGTCCGCTGCAGAGGCGTCAAAAAGCGTCTATATGAGGGAAAGGGTTAAAAGAGGACCACCTAAGTAATATTCCTGTGAAGTTATTTTGAAATCAGTCCCTTGGTTTAGTAGGAGAAGTCATTTGTAGGAAATTGTTAACAGACGGACGGACGACGACGGTGAGTCATCATAAAAGCTAACCTCGCACTTTGTGCTTAGGTAAGCTATAAAACCAAAAACATTCCTTATATATATCCGATTCATTGTTGAATTAGATTGGTTTAGGTTATATGATTTGAAGCTGAGAACTGAAAGGCAAGAATTTATCAATTTAAGCTGATTCGTCCACGAGTCCTATCGTATTAGACTGATTGAATTTGTTTTTAATTTTTAGGGCGTCATAACAGACTCAGATTTGCAATAAGTATGCGTCAAAAACTCAGAAAATACGCTCTAGAGAAGACACTGATTAAATACTTCTGCTATGTTTTAAAAGCAGACTGCATTTAACAATTACATCAGGTAAATAGTCAACCCTTGGCTTTTTCCCACATGCAACAAATCTGCAGAAGACTTTGAAAACATTGTGGCAAAAGGAGAAATTGCACGTTTTGTGCAATTTCTTCTTTCGTCACTATGTTTTCAAAAAGCCGTCTGCTGCAGAGGCGTCAGAAAGCGTCTATATGAGGTAAAAGGTTAAAGATAATTATATGTAATGAAATGGAGTCAAACAGTTATCCTAAACTCAGTTATATAGTCAAGATTTGTAGTTTATCATTTCCCTTCCCACTATGCCTTTGATAAAATCCCAACATTATGCTCTGCAATTCTGGTTGTCTCAAGTATTATTACCAATGATCATGACTTTTTTTTTCCAGAAGGAATCTTACCTACTCTAAGAGAATCTGACAACAAAATCTGACAACCCAACACTCAAAACCTTTCGCGAAGCTAATGAAAAAGCTGATAAAAAGGATTTAAATGTGTGGGTTACAGTGTCATGTGACATACCGGTATACACAGTGTCTTGTCCTTGAAAACCTTGAACTTTTCCACTGACAAGGCTGGTGTAGTCTGATAGACGACTCATTCACATCCTAACATGAACCCCAAATGTCCAATAAATCCACCACAAAACTACCCAGAAATCAGACACAAACACTCCTTAGAGAAACTGAGAAAAAAGGAAAAAATTAGTCCGAAAAGATCCCTGTTTTAAACATACACATCAACACAGCATGGTTGAACAATCACACATATAAGATCACAACAAAAGGTGGATATATAGTAGTAAACTGCTGCAGAAAATATTTGTGTACTCTCATAGATGTGTAAGAAAACGTAGGTACGAATATACACTTGCGTTACTGTAGCTGGTAATCAATACCACATTCTGTTTCTTTTCCCTTATTACCTGTGGACTGCATACCAGAGATGTAGGAGAGGAATATAAATCTACATCATCTTCAAACATATTACCAGAATAATTCTTCACAAACAAAACCTTACGGCATGTGTATCGACATGTGTACCGTATTTAAATGAGTCAGCTATAATTTAATAGAATGTCATGTTTAACTATTCATACTTGATTATGAAATATTCTTGTTTCTCTGTTGCTCTTGAATACTGTTAGTACATGTAGGCTAATTGAGAGTAAGCTGGCATTGTCAATACTAGTATTGTCTAGCATTTCACAAAACCATAACCCTTTCCCCCTTACAACAAATCTGCAGCAGACAACTTTGAAAAAAATCTTGAAACTTATTTGGAAAATCTTCATTTATGAAGGTATGATAATTAAATAGTTCAAAACATAAGTGAACAAGAAACCGCTAAAGACGGTAAGGCCGGATTGTCGGCAATTTGACCTTGAAAATCAACAAACCAAGGTCAAGGTCAAAGTAACCATAGAAATCAATAGAACTTGTTACTGGTTACCTTCAGGCAAATTTTCAAGTTTGTAACCCTTTCCAGTGCTGAGATTTTGCCTCAACCTGAAACTTTAACCAAAATGTTGATGGACAGACAGATTCAGACAGACGGACATCGCCAATCTATAGACCGGAATTGCTAGAGCAATCCGGGCAAAAAGGAGAAATTACTAACTTATGCCACATCTACTGCAGATGCGTCAAACTAAAGCACACACATATATATGTGTGTGAGGGTAAGGGTTAATTAAACTGGTTTGTTTGTTTGCAGAGTTGTAATAAGAATGGAAAGTCCATGAATAAGAATGAATTTTGTAGAAACCTATATGATCTATCATAAATAATATTCTCAGAAATAAGTGAAAAGTTAATGAAACAAGGTCCCACGCTGGCCCTGGATCCCTCACCGGAGTTATGCAATTTGATTTGTCATGACAACCACAATAACTCATTCTGTTTTGTTACCAATCAACATGGCTTGAAGGAATCTCAGAAAATCACCCAAGGAACATTTGTACAAAATTATTTGCAAATTGGCCAGATACTTTTTGAGAAGATTCTCAAAGTTTTCACTATGGCCTTTCAAGGCAAAAGAGCCCCGGGCGGCCCTTGAGGCTACGTTTTTTTAACCAATCAACATGTCTGGAAGTAATTTGATAGATGGTCACTAAATCTTTCAAGGAAGAAGGTTTTTGAAAGTATTCACTATAGCCTTGAAGGAATCAGAAATAGGGTAAACCCTAGGAACGATTCTAATTTTTTTGTTTAAAATCGGCCATCCTGTTTGGGTGAAGACATTTTTTCAAGCTTTTTCTTTCGGTTGCCATGGAAACCAGAATTCTGAGTATATCAAACAATTTTAAGGAATTTAGGTGAGGACATTGAGGGTGCTTTCTGTGAAATTTCATCTCACTTGACCTACTCAGGTTACAGAGGAAAAGAAGTGTTTCAAATTTAATTGATGAAAAACACACCTTTTCTTCAGATAATTTTTATAAACAGAGATATATATATATATATGGATTCAAATCAAGTAAATGGTTGAAATTAATATTTTTTTTTTTTTCTAACCCTTTACCGGATATAAATGCTTTCTGACTTAAAGGTGCTGAATTCCAGTTGGAGATCAACATTATCAAATGTTGAAACCTCTCCAAAAATTGCTAAAATTGAAAACAAAGTAAGTAATAAGTAGTTCTACACATCTCAATATAAACGATTTTCGATGACCCTAATCAATTTCAATATATACGCTTTTCGACGACCCTAATCGATTCTAATCAATTTCAATGTTAACGCTTTTCGACGCCTTTGGATTTTGAATGCTTCAAAAGTATATTTATCGTGTGAAAAGGTCCTCCAAAAGTGTATCACCATACAATTTGTTTATTTACAAAGGGATCTCAGACTTTAAATCATATTATTATACCTCACTTTTGTCTACAATGGTAAAATCCCATTACCCGAAAAAGAGATATTTTGACTATCAGAAACATTTTCAACCTTTTTGACACGTGACCAAGCGAAAATTGACTGTCAGGTCATGTGACCGCAGTGATATTTTGAATGTCATATAAGGGCAAATAACTGCTTCAATATTTTAGCTAAATCATGACGTGATTGCCTCCCTTATACACATACAGCAGTGACGTCACTTAATTTTGTTCGGTATAATAAAATAAATATCATATGGCAGCATGTGTGACATTGATATTGTCAACCCTCGAAACAGAATGTCACCCTCGGCTTACGCCTCGGGTGACATTCTGCTCTCGGGTTGACAATATCAATGTCACACATGCTGCCATATGATATTTATATAGTGTTACTATTTAAAGTTTGTAAGTAAAAAGCGTCCAAACATGTGTAGTGTTTAACAAGAGTGCCAGTGCCGCCACAAAATATAAAGATCAAGATTGATCCTTTTAATTATTGCTTTTAACATGTATCACAAGACTACCATTGGAATCTCTATCAAAATGGCCGAACCGAAAAATGGTAATTTCATGAAAAAAAAATCACAAAACTACCATTATGGTAAAACAATCATTTAATGGAAAAGAAACAGCAAACAAAGTATTGGATTGGATTGTTGGAGCTTAATGTCCCATTCAACAAATTATTTCAGTCAGGAAGAAAATAGGATACAATATAAACAGAGATAGAACCCTATAGAGGCTTCCGATATAAAAGTAGGCAGGGCCTGCTCTGGGTTGAATCTTTCTTTCGCCACCACTTTCGCCACATTGAAATAAAGGTCGCCACTTTTAAGTTTTAGGAGCCACTTTTAATTTAAAGGAGCCATTCATTTTCGCCACTTTTGACAAATATTTTAGCCATTTGTTCGCCACTTTTCTTTAATTTCAAGAGAGGAAATATTTATATGAAATCTCATCAATTGGTCCACTAATTGTGTGTACTCGTCCATAATTAAATAGATTTTTCCCAATCAAAAATGACAAACTTACATTGTCATTAAAAATCATGAAAGGCCTACGTCGATCGTCTAAACCTGCTTCAAAAAGCGTGCCGATATATTTAATGCATCTATAATTGCCAATTATCATATGTACGGCCTTAAATGTATCAATATCGCTCAGAGTTGTTGGTCAGTCGGATTAAAAGGTTCACAACAATAACACAAGTGTGAAATACACAAGCTGTCAAAATGATAAAAATGGGTGTCGTAAAAATGTCGTAAAGTGGTCACTGGTTCCCGACATTGAATCAAATGGCAGTGCATTATCTTAGATTAACGGAACCAGTCATTGTATGTCGTAAACTGATACCCAAAACAGGTAAATGTTGATGATAAAAACCTTTCGCCACTTACATTCGCCACTCATGAAATAACTTCGCCACTTTAAAATAATCTTCGCATTTGGCGAAAGTGGCGAACGACAGCGCGGGCCCTGGTAGGTCAAATGGCAGTGTCGATATGTATCCTTTTTTTCCTTCTGAGCATAACTCTTGCAAAAATCACCCTACCGGATAATCCCTGCTTTATGCACTTCTACCTGTTTGGAAACTTGAGTTGCGTTCTCAAGTGAATATGCTATAGAGACCACGTTTCGAAAGGCATAACTATTGCAAAAATCGCTGAACCGGAAAATCGCCGCTTCATGCACATCTACCCATTATAGTCATAATATTGACCAAGTTTTGAAAAGATTCAGTCAGAAACGTAGAAGGAGTTGCAATCACAAGCCGCAATATCAATCAGCTACAGAGACTAAGTTACAAGCGACATAAATCTTGCAAAAATCAATGAACCGGAAAATCGCCGTTTCATGCACATCTACCCATTATAGTTATGACATTGACTAAGTTTGGAAAAGATTCAGTCAGAAACATAGGAAGAGTTGCGTTCACAAGGCTGCAATATCAATCAGCTAGAGACTAAGTTACAAGGGACATTAATCTTGCAAAAATCAATGAACCGGAAAATCGCCGCTTCATGCACATCTACCCATTATAGTCATGACATTGACCAAGTTTTGAAAAGATTCGGTCAGAAACATAGGAGGAGTTGCGTTCACAAGGCTGCAATATCAATCAGCTACAGAGACTAAGTTACAAGGGACATAAATCTTGCAAATATCAATGAACCGGAAAATCGCCGCTTCATGCACATCTACCCATTATAGTCATGACATTGACCAAGTTTTGAAAAGATTCGGTCAGAAACATAGGAGGAGTTGCGTTCACAAGGCTGCAATATCAATCAGCTACAGAGACTAAGTTACAAGGGACATAAATCTTGCAAATATCAATGAACCGGAAAATCACTGCTTCATGCACATCTACACGTTATGGTTATGACATTGACCAAGTTTTGAAAAGATACGGTCAGAAACATAGGAGGATTTGTGTTCACAAGATATGGACGTACGGACAGACTGACGGACAGACGGAGAAGATGACGCCAATATACCACCGCCTCTGGCGGCGTATAAAAATTCAGTACCCAGGTTGAATGAAATGCGTCGGGAAATGATAAGCTTGAAAATACCTTATTCCTATGAAAAATATCCATATGATTATATCCGTTTCCATTTGTAATTGTAAAATGTTATTATTTCACAAGGGTTTCTAACATTACCACTATGCACCATATAAAGATTGAGTCGCGACACATAAAAATAGACAATCAGTTTTGTTCCAAATCTTAAGACAGCTTGTATCAATTTATATAATTGTAATGCCGGCTTTTGGTCATAATTAACTGTTCTCCAAAGACTTCGATAATTGTTATTAGATGATTGACGAACAGTGATGACCCTGATCAGTTTTAACAGAAGAGCATATTGATCTGAATATTCCAAACTATCGGAAGGCGGGTTTTCATTTGACACGGTATTATTATGTGTAAACCACGTGCAACACAGATCAAATGGAAAATTACTGACGCATGCAGTAAACATGACCTTGACAACATTTCTTTGTAGTTCATTTCTCCCTTTCTTCATATTAAACAAGAGGGCCATGATGGCCCTTGAATCGCTCACCTGATTTTTTATTTTTTTTTCACTTTAGCTATATAAGCCTCGCCCCCTGGCAGCCAGTTTCCTACCGATCAACTTGGCTTGAAGGAATCTGATAGAGGGTCACCCTAGGAACATTTCTACAAAATTATTTGAAAATCGGCCAGATACTTTTGGAGGAGAAGATTTTTTAAGTTTTCACTATAGCCATATAATGCAAAATAGCCCTGCCTACTGGCGGCCATGTTTTTTGACCAATCAACATGGCTTGAAGGAATCTGAAAGTGGGTCATCCAAGGAACATTTCTACAAAATTATTTGAAAATCGGGCCGACACTTTTGGAGAAGAAGATTTTTTAAGTTTGCACTATAGCCATATAAGGCAAAATAGCCCCGCCCCCCCATGGCGGCCATGTTTTTCGACCAATCAACATGGCTTGAAGGAATCTGATAGAGGGTCACCCAAGGAACATTTCTACAAAATCATTTGAAAATCAGCCTGACACTTTCGGAGGAGAAGATTTTTTAAGTTTTCACTATAGCCATATAAGGCAAAATAGCCCCGCCCCCCCTGGCGGCCGTGTTTTTTGACCAATCAACATGGCTTGAAGGAATCTGGTAGAAGGTCATCCAAGGAACATTTCTACAAAATGATTTGAAAATCTGCCAACCAGTTTGGGAGAAGAAGAATTTTGAAGTTTTTTTCGTTTCGTTGCCATGGAAACCAGAATTCTGCATGGATCCCTAAAATTTGAAGGAATTCTGGTGAGGTCATTAAGAGGATGCTTTCTGTGAAGTTTCATCCCAATTGACCCACTGGTTACTGAGGAGAAGATGTTGAAGATTTTTTAAGTTTTCACTTTGGCCATATAAGGCAAAATAGCCCCGCCCCCTGGCGGCCATGTTTTTTGACCAATCAACATGGCTTGAAGGAATCTGATAGAGGATTACCCAAGGAACATTTCTACAAAATTATTTGAAAATCGGCCTGACACTTTTGGAGAAGAAGACTTTTTAAGTTTGCACTATAGCCATATAAGGCAAAATAGCCCCGCCCCCCCTGGCGGCCATGTTTTTCGACCAATCAACATGGCTTGAAGGAATCTGATAGAGGGTCACCCAAGGAACATTTCTACGAAATTATTTGAAAATCGGCCTTACACTTTCGGAGGAGAAGATTTTTTAAGTTTTCACTATAGCCATATAAGGCAAAATAGCCCCGCCCCCCCTGGCGGCCATGTTTTTCGACCAATCAACATGGCTTGAAGGAATCTGACAGAGGGTCACCCAAGGAACATTTCTACGAAATTATTTGAAAATCGGCCTTACACTTTCGGAGGAGAAGATTTTTTAAGTTTTCACTATAGCCATATAAGGCAAAATAGCCCCGCCCCCCCTGGCGGCCATGTTTTTCGACCAATCAACATGGCTTGAAGGAATCTGATAGAGGGTCATCCAAGGAACATTTCTACAAAATTATTTGAAAATCTGCCAACCAATTTGGGAGAAGAAGAATTTTGAAGTTTTTTCGGTTTCGTTGCCATGGAAACCAGAATTTTGCATGGATCCCAAAAATTTGAAGGAATTCTGGTGAGGTCAATGAGAGGATGCTTTCTGTGAAGTTTCATCCAAATTGACCCACTGGTTACTGAGGAGAAGAAGTTGACGCACGACGGACGCCGGACAAAAGGCGATCACAATAACTCACCTTGAGCAAAGCTCAGGTGAGCTAAAAAACTGGAGTAGACGACATTTGAAAACGAGAGAAATTGCTCCCAGCGTAATGATTCCAAACACAACGAAGCAACCCTGTATGAATCTATTCTTCTGCTGTAGAAATTGTCTATACGTGAGTAAGGGTTAAATAGTTTTTTGTGAAGATGTTTTTAATTTCGTCGGCATATTTGTTGAAAGAGGAAAGGGTTTACACACACGTGCAAAGTCGGTTCTTTGTTTGACCGATCACATTTCCGGTGTATACCAGTTTTGACAATCAAGTAAGCTACTGGGAAATACCTCTTTCACAGATGTAGATTCATTTTCACGCAACTAAAGCTGACAAGTAAACATTGCAGCAAAATGAGAAAGCCTAAATGCATTAAATTTAATAGATAACTTTTGCCACAATGATTTGAATTAATTCAGTAATAATATTATACTTTCATTTTGTATAGATTTTCTTTATTTTTGTCTCGACATTTTCACAATCGTTTGCTGTGATTTGTTGTAATGGGGAAAGGGATGAACAGCTGACATAAGTGGTTATTGTTTTCATCTACACAATACCGGCGGGTCTTTGATTGATTGATCTAGTAAATCAGAAGGGCAATAAAATGTTTCATTTACGGGTGCAGTTATGACACAAAACTGAAGCTGTTTTCTTTTTTTTTTGGCTTCACCCCGTCCGACATTCTATCAGATAATTCTGATCTGGAAGTTGTTTCCGATGATTGTTTTTCTTCCGACAACGATGTTTTCTCTGTAGGAGCTTGGAATAATGAGTTTCAACAACCAAGGGTAAGTAAACAAAGAACTAAATCGTCCTTGAGAATACGGGAAAATACGCAAACATGTGTTTACATTCAACTTTTTTTGGGTTGACAATTTTCTATTGCCGATCTATTTCTTCAAAAAGGAAATGGTTAGAAATGAAAACGTAAGGACATTAGACATTCAAAATATTTATATGGTATGTTTTTACATTTATTCTTGTGGAATCGACTTTGAATCATGACAGATTTCTCCATTAAGTTTTACTAATTTTACTCCTGTATGTCACAGAGTTGACTTTTGAAAACTTCGTAGAAATTAAGACATATTTCCTTTACGGAGTATCAGATTCTGGTTTTAAAAAATTCAACTTGAAATTGCTGTTGTTATATTCTGGAGTAATTTCACTTGGTTTTTGTTTTGCAATAAAAGTGTTTGAAAAGGTAGACATGAGCAAAATACATTCATCATTTTCAAGAAACAAGAGGGCCATGATGGCCCTGGATCGCTCACCTTAATTATACAATGTACTGCAATGCAAAACACATCAAGACAATTATTCTGAATGCAACCTCTACAGTGTTAACAATCTTTTCCTTCATTTGGTCTAGTGATCTATATTTTTTTACCTGATATGACCTATATTCCAACATGGACTAGATATCATCAAGACAACATTCTGACAAAGTTTCAACTTGCTCAAAACATTCTGACCAAATTCCAAGCTGCTGAAGCAAAAAATATGGCATCCAAAGTGTTCACAAGATTGTCCTTCAATTTGGTCTAGTGACCTAGTTTTTGACCCAGCATGACCCATATTCAAACTTGGCCTACATATTATCAAGAAAAACATTCTAATTAAGTTTCATCATGCTGAAATTAAAAATGCAGTATCCAGAGTGTTAACAAGATTACCTTTCAATTTGGCTTAGTGACCTAGTTTTTAACTCGGCATGACCCATATCCGAACTTGGCCTAGATATCATTTAGACAAACATTCTGACCAAATTTCAAGCTGCTGAAGCAAAGAATGCGGCATCCAAAGTGTTCACAAGAATTTCCTTCAATTTGACCTAGTGACCTAGTTTTTGACCCGGCATGATCCATATTCGAACTTGGCCTAGATATCATTCAGCTCAACATTCTGAACAAATTTCAAGCCGCTGAAGCAAAACATGTTGCTTCTACAGAGTTAACAAGATTTTTCCCTCAATTTGGCCTAATGACCTAGTTTCTGATCCAATATGACCCATATTTGAACTTGACCTAGATATCTTTAAGACAAACATTCAAGCCGCTAAAGCAAAACATGCGTCATCCAAAGTGATAACTAGATTTTCCTTCAATTTGGCCTAGTGACCTAGTTTTTGACCCGGAATAACCCATATTCGAACTTGACCCTAGATATTTTTAAGACAAACATTCTGACAAAATTTCAAACTGCTGAAGCAAAAATAGCGGCCTCTGAAGTGTTAACAAGTTTTTTCTTCAATTTGACCTAGTGACCTTCTTTTTGACCTGACGTGACCCATGTTCAAATTGACCTACATATCATCAAGACAAACATTCTGATAAAGTTTCAACATGCTCAAGTTGAAAATGTGGCCTCAAGAGTGTTAACAAGATTTCCCTTCAATTCGACCTAGTGACCTAGTTTTTGACCTCATATGGCCCAGTTTCGAACTTGTCCAAGATTTTATGGAGATGAACGTTCTGATAAACTTTCATGAAGATTGGATGCAAAATGTAGCCCGTAGAGTGTTAACAAGCTCAAATGTTGACGACGCACGACGGACAAAATGTGATCACAATAGCTCACCTTGCACTTCGTGCATAGGTGAGCTAAAAACTAGAACTATCACTAAAGGTGATTAATACCCCCGCCCCAAACACCTGACACATATTATATCTCACAGTATTAATCTTTGACTCAGACAATTTGAATATCAGTATCAAAATGAAATACTAAGATGATATCAACAAGAGTAACGCAAACGGTACATAATACGCCCTTCAGGAACTCCTTTATAAGTGTCCTCTTTGTTTTGATATATTGTTTGTTTGTAAAAAGTTAATAAACGCGTTCAGGAATAAGTTGTTAAAGAATAATGGGAAACTATGAAAAATGCATAATTCATGCAGAAATTGACAAATATTCTAAGTCCAAAAAGGGGCATAACTCATTCAAAAATTGACGAAATCCGAGGAAATGTGAACTTGATCTGTGACACATGATTACAAAGCCATATACAAAATTTCAGCTCAATACATCAAAGCATGTAGAACAAAAGTGCGGAAAACAAATATTCTAAGTCCAAAAGGGGCATAACTCATTCAAAAATTGACGAAATCCCAGGAAATATGAACTTGATCTGTGACACATCACTACAAAGCCTTATACAAAATTTCAGCTCAATAGCTCAAAGTATGTAAGAAAAAAGTGCGGAAAACCCGAACGGATGGACGGACGGAGGGAGGGACATGACCATACCATAATACCGTACCGTTTTTAAGAAACGGTCGTATAAAAAGCAATATACAAATCTAATTTTAAAGAAATTTTGTCAGGAACATTTTCTAATGCATAAAATACAACCCGCATAAAGTACTATTTCCTCATGAAATAAGATTTGATTTAGTTTTCTAGTTTCAGAAAACAAACAAAAAAGAAGAAAATGAACCACATTCTTTATTTAAAGAGTAAAACAAGGTTTTTACTGTAAACTACTGAATATTCCCGAGGACCTATTTTCGATATTTATCATGATTTTGATATTTTGATATTTTAATTTTGAGAATAAGTAGCAGAAGTTTAAATTTCACTTCTGATCGATATATTTTCACAAGGTATTAATTTCGCGAGGAGATCAGCTTGCAAATATAAGGGAATATAAAATCCTTACGTAATTTAGGTAGTTTACAGTAGCTATAATGTAATATAATATCATGTTCTACCTCTAGACACTAGCACAGCTTCTTGAAGGGAGCAGCACCAGACACAATCAAGTGGTCACTGTAGTATGTTGGAATGACATGAGGCACCAGATTAGATTTTAAGAAAAAAAAATCCTATTTCAAGGTCAGAGGTGAAGGTCACAGGGACATGAAATTTGCGTCTTGCACATCTACTACTCCTGATTAACATTTATGCCAAGTATGAAGTAAATCAGGTTGAAACTGAAGCAGGAGTACAACAGATTAGAATTTAAAAAAAAAAAAATCCTATTTCAAGGTCAGAGACGAAGGTCACAGGGACATGAAATTTGCGTCTTGCACATCTACTACTCCTGATTAACATTTATGCAAAGTATGAAGTAAATCAGGTTGAAACTGAAGGAGGAGTACAACAGATTAGAATTTAACAAAAAAAAAATCCTATTTCAAGGTCAGAGACGAAGGTCACAGGGACATGAAATTTGCGTCTTGCACATCTACTACTCCTGATTAACATTTATGCCAAGTATGAAGTAAATCAGGTTGAAACTGAAGGAGGAGTACAACAGATTAGAATTTAACAAAAAAAAATCCTATTTCAAGGTCAGAGGTGAAGGTCACAGGGACATGAAATTTGCATCTTGCACATCTACTACTCCTGATTAACATTTATGCCAAGTATGAAGTAAATCAGGTTGAAACTGAAGGAGGAGTACAACAGATTAGATTTTAACAAAAAAAAATCCTATTTCAAGGTCAGAGGTCAAGGTCAAGGGGACATGAAATTTGCGTCTTGCACATCTACAACTCCTGATTAACATTTATGCCAAGTATCAAGTAAATCAGGTTGAAACTGAAGGAGGAGTACAACAGATTAGATTTTAACAAAACAAATTCCTATTTCAAGGTCAGAGGTCAAGGTAAGGGTCACAGGGACATGAAATTTGCGTCTTGCACATCTACTCTTCCTGATTAACATTTATGCCAAGTATGAAGTAAATCAGGTTGAAACTGAAGGAGGAGTACAACAGATTAAATTTTAACAAAAAAAATCCTATTTCAAGGTCAGAGGTCAAGGTCAAAGGGACATGAAATTTGCGTCTTGCACATCTACTACTCCTGATTAACATTTATGCCAAGTATCAAGTAAATCAGGTTGAAACTGAAGGAGGAGTACAACAGATTAGATTTTAACAAAAGAAATTCCTATTTTAATTTCCCACAATGTTTATACTGACATATAAAAGGAAGTTACAATATTTGATACAGATAGTTGGGTATAATTAGGACAGGACTGGTGTCAAATTCTTACAATTTTCCCAATACCCTGTATGGAGATAGTGTAGAGGCTTTTATCAGTAGTTAATTGACTATGGGTTTATCAGATAGATGCCTATATATGGAGATAATATAGGTAAATGGGCAGTTGGGCTATCCAGTAAAGGGTTAAGGGATTTTTCAAGCCACCCTTTGTCAAGTTTTGTCATTAAGCGCTTTATTTTATTGTACTTATCCTTTAGCTTTCTACAGGTACCTGGAGCAAGTGTAGACAAATTAAGGATTGCAAGATATTTTAATATATAATTCATATTATTTCCCCACATTCGGAGATTCCCCATTGAGGACCTCTATCTGGAATAAATATGTCAGCTTCACAATCACACCATGTCTCTAGCCTTCACTGAATACATCTGCATATAGGAGGCCCAAAAGGGGTTTTCTGATCTTTAAATATGTGCCTAGATACAAAAGGTTTCTCTTACTTAAAACAACAATGTATAGATTTTCTATTTTCTATTATCTTTTCTATTTTTCTATTTATACAGTTAAACCACCATGTACATGTTGAGAGTTTAAAGTGTGTGGAGACAATTTTAAGGGTATTTACAGTTGTATATGAGCATGTACATGTATGCAAACGGTACAAGTGGCTTTGAGAACAGTAAAAAGATCAGCATTTGGATCTGCATTAAGGAATACATTGTTAATAATATAACTAACACAAGCTTGTTAGAAGTGTCTGTCAACTTGTGTAGATTTAAATAAAACCAATCATCAAGACAAGGTTAACCTACTGTGTACACAGTTTAGAAAATACCAAATCGTAACTTTTCTCTCATGGACAGGCTAAAGATAGCCTTCACTAACTAATATATAGTCATATTATGCATTCAACGTTAAATGATCTCTAAACTGTATGTTGCAGAAACTCGAAAGAAGCACCTCAGTGAGTTTTAACATTATAAGGTTTTACTGCCAGACAAAGTTTGAAGGCACATCTAAGGTCAACTTAAATCTTTACCAAAGACTAACCCAGACCATTTCAGTAACCTTTTTAACACTTTTCCTCATTCAGTTTCATTTGATTTAAGGGAGATTAACTCCTATTTCAACAGCACTTCAAATATGAGACAGTGTTTCCTTCTATAACTACATGGAGCTGCTATTGGTAAGTTAACATTGATAAACAATTTATAATAATCTAATAACAGCCCCACATTTGAAGCAATTTCTCCTTTGACACGATGTTTTCAACTCTATTTAAAAACTTCCAACTTTTATATAGATTTCTCATATTTTCCCAAGTTGATATCAAAATTGTCTACTGCAGGTTTGTTATATGTGGGTAGGGTCTATGATTGGCTGTATTAGTGAAAGGGTTGAGTAATAATCCCCTGGAAGGAGGATGACATTCAGAGTCTGAACCTTTCAGGTCACATTTTAGAACTAAGAAAGGTATATATGATACACCTGGGCAACAGTTAAGCACCATTAGACTAACACATAAAGCTTTTCAAAAAGTGAATACAACAAGAGGGCCAAGATGGCCCTAAATCGATCACCTGAGTGATAGTATAGTAGCAAATATTTAACTGTAAATTTCTGGGATTTTTTTTTATCAGGAGTGCAAATGAAACTGAAAGGAGTGGACCAATGAAATAGCTTAAAAGTAAGGCTATTTGTAATAAGGTTTTAAATATTTGAACAATTTTAAAGAGGACCACCAAAGGAATATTACTGTGAAGTTTGGTTGATATCTGTCCAATGGCTTAGGAGATGTCATTTGAAGCTAAATGTTCATTTATCCCATTTCTGATGCCACCTAACAGCGATCCTTTTTAACAGAAACAAGCAAATTCAGAGAATTCTGGTCCCCCGCCAGGGTCAAGGTCACAAGGTCAAAAAAATTGGTATTGATGGAAAGGGGTTGTCACAAGGAATACACATGTGAAATATGAAAGCAGTACCTATTACGGTTCAGAAGTTATGACCAAGGTTAAAGTTTTTGTGACAGCGTGACTGACGGACGGACTGGACTGACTGACGAATGAGAAATAATGGACAAAAAATATGTAAAGGGTCACTAAAGGATTATATCAGCTAAATGATCTCATAATTCGACAAGAAATTTAATAAGAATGGAATTATAAAGTTGTGTCATTTTCCCCTTTTCTGTTGCCGCCTTGCTGCCCTGTTTTTCAACCAACCAATATGGCTTGAGCAATTTTCATAAAGGGTCACTCAAGGACATTTCTATCAAATTATCTTGGAATCGGACAGGCAGATTTTGATGGAGAAGAATGTTAAAGTTCAGTTAAATTTTTGTCGGAGGACAGCATGGTCGACTATTCCACCGCTTATTTGATTACTGAGATAATGGACTCTAATGTAGTTGCATGCTAAACATTAACCACAATGTCTTAAAGGGTGATAATTTGCATTATATGCAGGATAGTTATTTAACTTGATTATTTTCATAGGTGTGATGGTTGGGAATGGCTGTATAACATTTCAATGGAATGCATCAAGTAGTTACTAAGATATGGAAGTCACATATATATCCCCAAAACCGGCAAAGATTCAATTTTCCCGCCTTTTTGGCAGCCATATTGAAAGTGGCGTGCGACGATAAAATTTCGATACCAGAAATGAACTCGCCACACCTATATCTACTTGAAACCCAAATTTCATCAAAATCGGAGCATTTCTAGGTTTGGGCGGCCATTTTGAATTTTGAATCCAAAATGGCCGCCGCAGGATAAAATTTCGATACCAGAAATGAAATCGCCACACCTATATCTACTTGAAAACCAAATTTCATCGAAATCAGAGTATTTTTAGTTTAAAATTTCGATACCGGGAATGAACTCGCCAAACCTATATGTACTTGAAAACCAGAATTCTGCATGGATCCCAAAAATTTGAAGGAAATCTGGTGAGGTCATTGAGAGGATGATTTCTGTGAAGTTTCATCCCAATTGACCCAACTTTACTGAGGAGAAGAAGTTGACGCACGACAGACGCCGGACAAAAGGCGATCACAATAACTCACCTCTGTTCAATTAATTACTTTCATTTTTAGGTTATCTATATTTTTATCAAGATATTAAACAAGAGGGCCATGATGGCCCTGGATCGCTCACCTGATTTTTTTATTTTTTTCACTTTAGCTATATATAAGCCCCGCCCCCTGGCGGCCAAAAATTTTAAGGAAATATGGTGAGGACATTGAGAGGATGCTTTCTGTGAAGTTTCATCCCAGTTGACCCACCGGTTACAGAGGAGAAAATGTTGACGGACGACGCACGCCGGACATAGGGCGATCACAATAACTCACCTTGAGCACTTCGTGCACAGGTGAGCTAAAAATCAGTCATCAATTATCAGTAGTTTAATTAGTATATAATATTATGTTTATGAAATTTTACAAGAGACAAAAAACTGTATGGAGCTTAACTTTTGCCCAGGTTTATTTATAACTAGAAACATTGCACTTATAAAATGGGGACAACACATTCAAAATCATGCCTTAAACCCTTTCCCACATGCAACATATCTGAAAACATCTAGGCAAATATATGGCATCTCTCTGCAATTATAATTGAATTGAGTTGAGAAAAAGAAAGGTGGTTAAATAGAAATTGCTCATGAGCAATCTGCCAAAATGCTTTCAAAAGTCGTCTTTGTATTGACTGATGCATTAAAATGAGTCTGCATGTGGGAAAGGGTTAATCCCTTTTCTTTTAACCAGATTGATTGAAGGAAATGCCAGAACACAGTTCCTATACTATATATATCCAACTCAGTCAGTTTCTTCGTTTGCCACAATAGTTTTTTGACTGTTCAATAATTATACTTTCATGTATCTATACATTTTCCTCATTGTGCTTGTTGTATGTGAGAAATGCTTTACAGTCTTTTCATTTAAAAGACATATTCAATGAGCTTCAAAGCATCCTAATATTACTCCTGGGGCCTCAAGGAACCCAGTACACGGAATCCTCATCTACATTACAATGTTGCTAACCTGTACCAAACTGCAGAATTTCTCCAAAATGAATGTCCTTAATCTGGGTTAGCTCAACCATTTCCTTTTCTATAGCCATTACATACATATTTAATGTCATCATAGACTGCTTTGAAAACATCCAAGGAATAAGTTGTAACATTTGGTGAACTTGGAAGTATAAAGTCAGTTTTTTTTTACCTTATATAAAAGGGGCCGCTTAACGGCCCCTTCCCCTCGGAAAATAAGCATAGTTTTTCCCCTAAAAATATAAATTCTCCTCATATTTAACTACTTTTGAACATTAGCTTAAATCTCATTTATCTTTCCACAATGAACAGAATAAAATTTGACTTGAGGTGTAGGCTTGGTGCTGAAATACTTGATATTTTGATGAGAATTAAAGTTGCTGATGTTACCCTTAGAGAATATGACCCAAAAACTGCTGTGACAAGATGGATGTTGTCTTGACTAAGTCAGAAAAGACCCCATACTTTGCCATATGGAGCAAGAAATGGAAACACAGTTTTTAGACTATGTTGTATATCTGACAGTCTCAGCAGCTTCTTTTCACAGCATGTTTTGGACCATGTTTACATTACATTCATGATTGACCATAACAGTGTATTGCACTATTGTAGTTCACATTGTGTTGCTTAAAATTAAAGTTCTAATAAGTTGTTTTCTCATTTAGCAAGTAACAAAAAATAGCACTTGCGAAAAAATGCAAGTAGAAAATCTTGCTAATTTCGACCCTTGACAGTGGTATAGTTTGAGTGAACTGGATTATGACAATCTAGTGGAGGAGTTCAAGAACATGAAAAATAGACAGATGGCCTTGTAATGATAAAAGTTACACATGCACATTATAGTTTCATACTAGTTTACAATTTTTCCCCTTTATTCTAAAATGCCGCGAAATTTTCCCCTTCTCAAAGGCCCCAGGCCCCTTCCCCTTTTTCAGAAAAAAAACCCTGAAAGTCTTCATTAAAAGTTTAAAAGACATTGATAGAATAGATGAAATTGCCAATGTTGAGTCATTTCTTATCAACATGTTGTCAGTGTTCAGGGGGGACAGGGTTAAGGCAAAGGCAAAGAAAGATTTTTCCCCCTATAACCCAATTGTTTGTAAACAACAGTAACTGTTACCGAAAGTCAAAATCTATAAATTCACTATAATACAATATTAGTATAATATATTAAATAAATAGTTGTAATCCCCATATATTATGTGATAAATGTTTAGTCATTTGCAATGGCGAAATGTCATGAGAAAAGTAATTGAAGATAATTTTGATACAGAGTTGTAGACTGTTGATTGATTGATTGGTGTTTAACGCCGTTTTTAACAATTTCTCAGTCATATCAAGGCGGCCAGTTCACCTACTCATCTGTTTCCTGGTTTTTGCACACCAGGACTCCACACAACAATCTTCCGAAGCAACTGGCTGCTTTTCCACATGACTTAGCCCACTGGTGGAAGACGAATGACGCATGTCGCAATGACTTTTGTCAAACGTCGGAAAGAAAGTTGGCCGAGCCGGGATTCGAACTCACAACCCCTGGATTGACAGGAGTTGTAGACATTGAGTAAAATTAAAAAGTATATCTTGACTATTATCTATATAGTTAAAGCAGTCATCAGCTGCCACGGCATAAAAAGTCTTGAAAATGGGCTCTTTTGTTGCAGTATTGATGAAAGGCGATGCATCCTAAGTGCTAACAATGAACCTGGTGTATTCCTGTTACAGTATACAGCAGACTAGTCTTGACACAAACACACCGACCTTGAGATTTACTTCTATGTAGTAGAGTGTTGGCTTGTGACCCAGAATCAATTAACAAGGGGAAATGTGGTCCTAAAACTCGCAAGCCTTGGGGATAGGCAGAGAGAAACATGTCTTGTCCCTAAGTCTCTTGTTCACAGTCTCCAAAACTCACATCAAACATTTATAAAATCCATGTTTCACAGATTTACAACTAAATTATACTTATATTATTTAATGAGTTGCATGGACCATTTCTTTACCATGATAACACATTATTAGGACTCCAAGCAGTTGTCCCTGTATAATTTTGTTATCTATGAGTATGTCTCGATCCTTCACATGTTATCTCTTTTGATTGATATAAACTGGTCTTAAACCACTATACATTTATCAAGTCTTCTAAGACTGGTCCAAACTTCATCACAGTTCAAAAATAGTTTGAAATTTAAGGTCATCAGAAACAAATATATTGTTTATGAACCATTGCAACTTTTAATGACACTGTATTTAAACATTTCATTCATACAGATGCTTTCGGACAACTTTTGAAAAAGTGGGAAAAGGTGAAATTGCACTTATGCAGCAATGTCTCGTTTTAGCACACTGTTTTCAACTCTATGCAGATTTGTTGTATGTTGGAAAGGGTTAAAGATATATATGTTGAATATTCAGCAGCAGACAACTTTGAAAACATTTAGACAAAAATATGGAAACTTTCTTTAATGAAAGAATGGTACATGTAAAGGGTTAACCCTTTTCCACATGAGGCAGACAATCTTTGAAAACACTATCGCAATGGGAGGGAATCAAAGCGCGGATTGCACAGTAGTGGCAATCGTGTAGAAAATCCTGCAAAGTAACAAGCAGTATCTCGGTGTAGGCCTTGCGATTTTCAATATATATAGGCATATACGATAATGCTCGATCTCCAACTCAATTCGGCTACACTTTCAGCATTGATTGCTAATTGACGCTAGAACGTACAGACGTGTCTAACTTGTACACTGCATGAAATGGTGTCCTTAATTAAACCTTTGTAAACCAGTTTTAACATCTAGACGCTTTCATATATATTGCAACAACTACAAAATAAAGCGTTTATAATATTGAGATTTAAGAACAATCGATAACCAGTCTAGCGAGCTATTCACATAACCGTTTGGAATTTCCAGACTGCGTCATTGAGGTGTTTTGAGTATCATGAGAGTTATAGAACGCGCAATGATATTTATTATCTGCCAAAACATGAAGAAAGATAATATTTACATAATTTAATTCTATGTAGATATTATCTCAATAAATCTCAAATCTTAGTATCAATCCGGTACCAAAGTGGCACTGACATGATTATTATTAATCGTGTCTCTGCATCACTGATGGAACTATATATTTGGCGGTTTAACGGATGTAGGTTAATTGGTTTGCAGGAAGGAATAACAAGAGGGCCATGATGGCCCTGGAATCGCTCACCTGATTTATTTTTTTTCACTTTAGCTATATAAGCCCCGCCACCTGGCAGCCATAGTTTCCGACCAATCAACTTGGCTTGAAGGATTGAAAATATTTGAAAATGGGCCAGACACTTTTGGAGGAGAAGATTTTTTAAGTTTTCACTATAGCCATATAATGCAAAATAGCCCTGCCCACTGGCGGCCATGTTTATTGACCAATCAACATGGCCTGAAGGAATCTGAAAATGGGTCATCCAAGGAACATTCCTACAAAATTATTTGAAAATCGGCCTGACACTTTCGGAGAAGAAGATTTTTTAAGTTTTCACTATAGCCATATAAGGCAAAATAGCCCCGCCCCCCCCCTGGCGGCCATGTTTTTTGACCAATCAACTTTGCTTGATGGAATCTGATAGAGGGTCATCCAAGGAACATTTCTACAAAATCATTTGATAATCGGCCTGACACTTTCGGAGAAGATTTTTTAAGTTTGCACTATAGCCATATAAGGCAAAATAGCCCATGCCCCCCCCTGGCGGCCATGTTTTTTGACCAATCAACATGGCTTGAAGGAATCTAATAGAGGGTCATCCAAAGAGCATTTCTACAAAATTATTTGAAAATCTGCCAACCAGTTTGGGAGATGAAGAATTTTGAAGTTTTTTTCGTTTCGTTGCCATGGAAACCAGAATTCTGCATGGATCCCAAAAATTTGAAGGAAATCTGGTGAGGTCATTGAGAGGATGCTTTCTGTGAAGTTTCATCCCAATTGACCCACTGGTTACTGAGGAGAAGAAGTTGACGCACGACGGACGCCGGACAAAAGGCGATCACAATAACTCACCTTGAGCAAAGCTCAGGTGAGCTAAAAACAAGATGTGTTTGTGCACTGATGCCCCCGAATGGCAACATCTAGGTCAAAGGTCAAGGTCGCCAGGTCAAAAATGTTGGTACTGACAGAAAGGTCATGTCACAAGGAATACACATGTGAAATATGGTAGCCGTACCTGTTATGGTTCAAAAGTAGTGGTCAAGGTTAAAAGTTTTTTTCGAGAATGGCAACATCTAGGTCAAAGGTGAAGGTCGCAAGGTGAACATTTTTGGTACTGACAGAAAGGTCATGTCACAATATATACACATGTGAAATTATTACTGAAATATGGTAGCCGTAACTGTTATGGTTCAACAGTAGTGGTCAAGGTTAAAGTTTTTTTTCGAGAATGGCAACATCTAGGTCAAAGGTCAAGGTCGCAAGGTGAAAATTTTGGTACTGACAGAAAGGTCATGTCACAAGGTATACACATGTGAAATATGGTAGCCGTACCTGTTATGGTTCAAAAGAAGTCGTCAAGGTTAAAGTTTTTATCGAGAATGGCAACATCTAGGTCAAAGGTCAAGGTCGCAAGGTAAAAAGTTTTGGTACTGACAGAAAGGTCATGTCACAAGGTATACACATGTGCAATATGGTAGCCTTACCTGTTATGGTTCAAAAGAAGTGGTGAAGGTTAAAAAAAAAAATGAGAATGGCAACATGTAGGTCAAAGGTCAAGGTCGCAAGGTCAAAAATGTTGGTACTGACAGAAAGGTCATGTCACAAGGAATACACATGTGAAATATGGTAGCCGTACCTGTTATGGTTCAAAAGTAATGGCCAAGGTTAAAGTTTTTTTCGAGAATGGCAACATCTAGGTCAAAGGTCAAGGTCGCAAGGACAACAATTTTGGTACTGACAGAAAGGTCATGTCACAAGGAATACACATGTGAAATATGGTAGCCGTACCTGTTATGGTTCAAAAGTAGTGGTCAAGGTTAAAGTTTTTTTCGTGCAGATGTGCAGACAGACAGGCCAAAAACTAGATGCCCACCGAATCGGAGATTCCGGGGGCATAAAAACAGGCTCCGCCCCCTGGCGGCCATGTTTTTGAACGGATCGGAAATATTTGAACAATCTTGGTAAAGGGTGCCCCAATGAACATTTGTGGAAAATAATTTTCAAATCGGGCCAGTACTTTTGGACAAGAAGATTTTTAAAGTTTTAACAATGCACATATAAAGAAAACAAGCTTCGCCCCCTGGCGGCCATGTTTTTCAACGGATCGGAAATATTTGAACAATCTTGGTATAGGGTGCCCCAAGGAACATTTGTGCAAAAATAATTTTCAAATTGGGCCAGTACTTTTGGACAAGAAGATTTTTAAAATTTTAACAATGCACATATAAGGAAAACAGGCTCCGCTCCCTGGCGGCCATGTTTTTCAACCGATCAGAAATATTTGAACAATATTGGTAAAGGGTGCCCCAATGAACATTTGTGGAAAATAATTGTCAAATCAGGCCAGTACTTTCGGACAAGAAGATTTTTAAAGTTTTAACAATGCATATATAAGGAAAACAAGCTCCGCCCCCTGGCGGCCATGTTTTTCAACGGATCGGAAATATTTGAACAAGCTTAGTAAAGGGTGCCCCAAGGAACATTTGTGCAAAATAATTTTCAAATCGGGCCAGTACTTTTTGACAAGAAGATTTTTAAAATTTTAACAATGCACATATAAGGAAAACAGGCTCCGCCCCCTGGCGGCCATGTTTTTCAACCGATCGGAAATATTTGAACAATCTTGGTAAAGGGTGCCCCAATGTACATTTGTGCAAAATAATTTTCAAATCGGGCCAGTACTTTTGGACAAGAAGATTTTTAAAGTTTTAACAATGCACATATAAGGAAAATAAGCTCCGCCCCCTGGCGGCCATGTTTTTCAACGGATCGGATATATTTGAACAATCTTGGTAGAGGGTACCCCAAGGAACATTTGTGCAAACTAATTTTCAAATCGGGCCAGTACTTTTGGACAAGAAGATTTTTAAAGTTTTAACAATGCACATATGAGGAAAATAACCTCCGCCCCCTGGCGGTCATGTTTTTCAACGGATCGGAAATATTTGAACAATCTTGGTAGAGGGTACCCCAAGGAACATTTGTGCAAAATAATTTTCAAATCGGGCCAGTACTTTTGGACAAGAAGATTTTTTAAGATTTGGCAATTTTCCCCTTTTCTGTTGCCGCAGCAACCAAAGTTCTCGATGGAATTTAAATCTTTGAACAATTTTGAAAGAGGTCCACCAAAGGAACATTCCTGTGAAGTTTGGTTGAAATTGGTCAAGTGGTTAAGGAGGAGATGATCTAAATGTCTAAATGTTAACGACGGACGACGGACACCGGACGACGCCGGACGGACAAAAAGTGATCAGAATAGCTCACCTTGAGCCTTTGGCTCTAGGTGATCTAAAAAGCCCCTCCCCCTGACAGCCATGTTTTTCGACCAATCAACATGGCTTGAAGGAATCTGATAGAGGGTCATCCAAGGAACATTTCTACAAAATAATTTGAAAATCAGACTGACAGTTTCGGAGGAGAAGAATTTTTAAGTTTTCACTATAGCCATATAAGGCAAAATAGCCCCCCCCCCCCCCCCCCCCCCCCCTGGCTGCCATGTTTTTCGACCAATCAACATGGCTTGAAGGAATCAGATAGTGGGTCACTTGAGGAACATTTCAACAAAATTATTTGAAAATCGGCCTGACACTTTTGTCGGAGAAGATTTTTTAAGTTTCATTATAGCCATATAAGGCAAAATAGCCCCGCCCCTGTGGCAGCCATGTTTTTCGACCAATCAACATGGCTTGGAGGAATCTGATAGAGGGTCATCCAAGGAGCATTTCTAAAAAATTATTTGAAAATTGGCCTGACACTTTCCTAGGAGAAGATTTTTTAAGTTTTCACAATAGCCATATAAGGCAAAATAGCCCCGCCCCCCTGGGGGCCATGATTTTCGACCAATCAACATGGCTTAAAGAAATAGAGGGTCATCCAAGGAGCATTTCTACAAAATTATTTGAAAATTGGCCTGACACTTTCGGAGGAGAAGATTTTTTAAGTTTTCACAATAGCCATATAAGGCAAAATAGCCCCGCCCCCCCTGGCGGCCATGATTTTCGACCAATCAACATGGCTTAAAGAAATCTGATAGAGGGTCAACCAAGGAACATTTCTACAAAATTATTTGAAATCTGCCAACCAGTTGGCATGAATGATAATTGATCTAGACTGTAATGATGGGAATGGGTTGAAGTAGGGTTACATGAATGAAAGTTTATCTAGACCGTAATGATGGGAATGGGTTGAAGTAGGGTTACATGAATGATAGTTATCTAGACCGCAATGATGGGAAAGGGTTGAAGTAGGGTCCATTGATACAGATTGTTTATTAACCAACTATTTCATGTGAATGTCAAATTGTAATTGTGGCTGGTAGCCATAATGATAAATGCCAAAGCAAATGTCATTCAATTTTTCTTAAGTCCAAACATAACAAACAGCAGACAACTTAAGAAAACTTTGTGGCAAAAGGAGAAATTACTCATTTTAGCAGTTTTTCCTTCATGCCAAAATGTTTTCAACTTTTTTTCAGCAACTAATATTATTATGTCATTTATAGATATGTTCATGCTATAATTTAACCTGTTTATCAGAAACTCCAGTTTTACATAAAGGAAATAAAGCGCTTACAAGCCGTTTCTCTAAATTGGTTCCAAGGTTAAGGTAACAGCATGTTAAATTCAGGCCATGGCAAACACAATGATGCAATAGCATAGGAGATATGGCCCCTGACAAGCCTTTTCTTTAACTTGGGTCAAAGGCAATCTTTATTCATACACCTTTTTCCGGAAATATATCTTTATCCCAGATCTGGTAATAAGTGCCTCTAAAGAGATATAACTCAAGCAAGCTTTTTCTTTAAATAGGGCAGAAGGTCAAGATCAGAATGATCACATTGTTCCCAAGATACCTCGTCATACCAATTATGTCAACTCAAAGAAATCAGAAATGCAGATTCAAAGGAGAAGAATTTTAAGTTTTTTCATTTAACCCCCGTTACAGTCTGGCATCAATATGACTTGAACATGGCAACCAAACAAAACAAGAGCACCGCCCGCAGGTGCCTGACGCTTGTCTGTTATTATCCTTTTACAATTTATTCATTTTATATAAAAAATATTCAAATTCAGAAAGAATATTTACATATTATAATGACCGCACACAACTGCTATTTTTCAAGAATTGAAACAAGAGTAACTATGTGGAAATAAATACAAGTTCATATACATGATAAGAAAGATCTTCACGTTGGATGGCTGTCATGACTGATTGGTCAAGATCATAAGCCGAGACTTGTGTATGCAATGGACAGGCAAATGATATTGGTACATTAAGTCAACTTTAACTAAAGATATTGAATATATTACTATTTTCCTATTTTAAGTAACAGTGACTTTGACCCCCAAAACACAATCTGATTTAAGATATTACTAATATGTTGAAGAACATTATGTTTTTATTGTTTGGGAAAAATTTGAAATCAATGTAAGAAAAAATGAAGAAACTATGTCCAATTCTCATAAACGACCAAAATACATAAAAATTGATGTCTTTTACCCCAAAAAACAGGCCCGCTCATCATTTTTATCAATCAATGTGAAGAAGATACACAAGTTTTCCAAATATTTACAGTAATAGGTTTGATAGTTTGCATGTAAGAGACCAAAACGCAAAATATTTAACCAACTATGTTCAATTCTCAAAATTGACCAAAATACATAAAAATTGATGTTTTTTAACCCCCCAAAAAGGCCGGGCACTCAGCATCTTTATCATACAATAGGTTTGATAGTTTCCATGTAAGTGACCTAAATGGAAAACGTAAACAACACCACCAATTCTCAAAATCAACATCAAAATTGATGTTTTTTACACCAAAAAAAAAGACCACACACATCATCTTTAGCATGCAATGTAAAGAAGGGTATTAGATGAACAAGTTTTCCAAGTTTCAAAGTATTAGGTTTGAAAGTTTCCATGTAAGTGACCTAAACGTACAACTTAACCAACAATTCTCAAAATCAACCAAAATTCATCCAAATTTATGTTTTTTACCAAAAAAAAAACCAGGCTACACTCAGCATCTTTAGCATAAAATGTGAAGAAGGGTATTAGATGAACAAGTTTTTCAAGTTTCAAAGTATTATTTTTGATAGTTTCCATGTAAGTGACCTAAACGCAAAACGTAAGTCACCTAAATGCAAAACTTAACCAACGCCAACGACAATAGCTCGTCTTTTTTTCCAAAAAATCAGACGAGCTAAAAATACTCTTCTTGTAGAGGTTCACCTGAGGATCATAGTTTCTGAATTATCTAGAAATCATACAAACACTTTCAGAGAAGAAGAATTATAAGGTTTGTCATTTTGCCCATTTACATCAACATGGCATGGACAATTTTTGTTATTTTTTTTTTAAATATCAAACAAGCAGTAACTGTTTTATAGGAGAGGAAATGTTAAGGTTAAGGTTTGGCTTGTACATATTCAAACAATTTAAATAGAAGACCACCAAAGGAAGATCCTTGGAAAATTTGGTTAAAATTGGTCTTGTGAGCTGGTCAAGTAAACAGACAAAGGGCAGCCAGAGACTGGTCATAATACATCACCCAAGCAAAAAAAACTAGAACTATCACTAAAGGTGATTAATACCCCCGCCCCAACCCCTGACACATATTATATATCACAGTATTATCTTTGACTCAGACAATTTGAATATCAGTATCAAAAAGAAATACTAAGATGATATCAAAAAGCAATATACAAATCTAATTTTAAAGAAATTTTGTCAGGAACATTTTCTAATGCATAAAATACAATCCGCATAAAGTACTATTTCCTCATGAAATAAGTTTTGATTTATTTTTCTAGTTTCAGAAAACAAACAAACAAGAAGAAAATGAACCACATTCTTTATTCAAAGAGTAACAAGGTTTTTACTGTAAACTACTGAATATTCGCGAGGACCTATTTTCGATATCTATCATGATTTTGATATTTTGATATTTTAATTTTGAGAATAAGTAGCAGAAGTTTAAATTTCACTTCTGATCGATATATTTTCGCAAGGTATTAATTTCGCGAGGAGATCAGCTTGCGAATATAAGGGAATATAAAATCCTTACGTAAGTTAGGTAGTTTACAGTACAGCACAGCTTCTTGAAGGGAACAGCACCAGACACAATCAAGTGGTCACTGTAGTATGTTGGAATGAAATGACGCACCAGATTAAATTTTAAGAAAAAAAATCCTATTTCAAGGTCAGAGTTGAAGGTCACAGGGACATGAAATTTGCGTCTTGCACATCTACTACTCTTGATTAACATTTATGCCTAGTATCAAGTAAATCAGGTTGAAACTGAAGGAGGAGTACAACAGATTAGAATTTAACAAAAAAATATCCTATTTCAAGGTCAGAGGTGAAGGTCACAGGGACATGAAATTTGCGTCTTGCACATCTACTACTCCTGATTAACATTTATGCCAAGTATGAAGTAAATCAGGTTGAAACTGAAGGAGGAGTACAACAGATTAGAATTTAAAAAAAAAAAAATCCTATTTCAAGGTCAGAGGTCAAGGTCACAGGGACATGAAATTTGCGTCTTGCACATCTACTACTCCTGATAAACATTTATGCCAAGTATGAAGTAAATCAGGTTGAAACTGAAGGAGGAGTACAACAGATTAGATTTTAACAAAATTCCTATTTCAAGGTCAGAGGTCAAGGTCAAAGGGACATGAAATTTGTGTGTTGCACATCTACTACGCTTGATTAACATTTATGCCAAGTATGAAGTAAATCAGGTTGAAACTGAAGGAGGAGTACAACAGATTAGATTTTAACAAGACATGGAAATTCCATGAAACCAGGTTTTCTATAATGGAAGGTGTTTGATTAAGAATTAACAGATCTGTCAAATCTTTCTGTTAATAGTTAATCAAAGCTAGTAATTCAAGTAACAGGGAATATTTCTATTGATGAATAATCATACTTACTTTGTCAATTAAATATATCACAATTTTATCTAACAAATATCAGTTCAATACAGTCAATCGTGTGTTGATGGCCTCATTTATTAAGAACATATAATAGATAACAGATATTAAGCAACCTTTTGTTGTAAGCAGCCACATTTTAGGATCCTTAATGGCAGGTTGATAATCAGTGATCTGCCTTAACCCTTTACTTGATAGTAACGCATTTATGCCTTTGCAAACAGACTAGATCCAGGGCCCGAGGTTATGAAACTTACTCAATTTGAGCATGTAATAGAAATATTGTTGTTGAAGTTAGATGCTTGAGTTACAAGTTTATGAAATATGCTCATTGCAAAATAGGGTGAAATTACAAACCAACGATGAGAATAAAATCCATGTTTGGAGTTTGTCGCCATGGTTACGAAGCATTTTTAGTTTGAGCATGATGCTCAAACTAAAAAAACTCTGTTAGCTTGAGGACAAATGTTGGAAAATAAAAAAAAATCTACTTTTAGTTTGTAACTGAAATCTACTTTGCAACGAGCCAATTTCCTAGCCTTGTAATCTAAGTGTGTAACTACAATAGTAACTAGAATTGTTTTTGCAAAAAACAGATGTCTCCCCTCAAATATCTGTCAAAATCTCTCAAAACATTCCAACCTATAAATTTGGGACAGATATGGAGCGGACACGAAATAAAGCCTCAAACCTTTGACCTTCAAGCGTGACCTTGACATTGACCTTATATTGTCGAGACGCGGGTTCTGCACGTCGCCTTGATGAGGTAAACATGTGACCCAAGTTTCATGAAAATCCTTCAAGCCGTCTGGGAGATATGGAGCGGACACGAAATAAAGCCTCAAACCTTTGACATTCAAGCGTGACCTTGACCTTGACCCTATATTGTCGAGACGCAGGTTCTGCACGTCGCCTTGATGAGGTGAACATGTGACCCAAGTTTCATGAAAATCCTTCAAGCCGTCTCGGAGATATGGAGCGGACACGAAATAAAGCCTCAAACCTTTGACCTTCAAGTGTGACCTTGACCTTGACCCTATATTGTCGAGACGCGGGTTCTGCACGTCGCCTTGATGAGGTGAACATGTGACCCAAGTTTCATGAAAATCCTTCAAGCCGTCTGGGAGATATGGAGCGGACACGAAATAAAGCCTCAAACCTTTGACCTTCAAGCGTGACCTTGACCCTATATTGTCGAGACGCGGGTTCTGCACGTCGCCTTGATGAGGTGAACATGTGAGCCAAGTTTCATGAAAATCCTTCAAGCCGTCTTAGAGATATGGAGCGGACACGATTTCGGACAGACAGACAGAAGGACAGACAGACAGACAGACAGACGCCCAGGACAAAAACAATATATCTCCCCTGTATACAGGGGGAGACATAATAATTATGTTAACATGCTCAAATTGAGTAAGTTTCATGACCTCGGACCCAGATCAGACATTGTGCATATGACACAGCGTCTTGATATGGTGTATATCTGTTCCAAGCTATTTGAAAATATCTCTAATCTATGGATGAAAAAGTTATTGTCCGGACAAGAAAAGTTCAACTGATGTCTATTTGTTGTCACTGTGACCTTGACCTTGAAGCTACAGACAAAAGTTTTGCATGTGACACATCATATTGATATAGTTCATATTTGTGCCAAGTTATTTGAAAATATCTCTATGCATGACACAGTTATGGTCCGGACAAGAAAAGTTCAATTAAAGTCTATTTCTTATCACTGACATTGACCTTGAATCTACAGAATTTGTTGTGCATTTGGCACATCGTCTTGATATGGTGCATGTTTGTGCCAAGTTATTTGAAAATATCTCTATGCATGGCAAAGTTATGGTCCAGACAAGGAAAGTTGACGCCCGCCGACTTCGCCAAACTAATAACCAGATTTTTCCTATGGAAAACCTGGTTAACAAAACAAATTCCTATTTCAAGGTCAGAGGTCAAGGTCAAAGGGACATTAAATTTACGTCTTGCACATCAACTACTCCTGATTAACATTTATGCCAAGTATGAAGTAAATCAGGTTGAAACTGAAGGAGGAGTACAACAGATTAGATTTTAACAAAAAAAAAATCCTATTTCAAGGTCAGAGGTCAAGGTCACAGGGACATGAAATTTGCGTGTTGCACATCTACTACTCCCGATTAACATTTATGCCAAGTATCAAGTAAATCAGGTTGAAACTGAAGGAGTACAAGACTAGATTTTAACAAAAATACTATTTCAAGGTCAGAGGTCAAGGGACATGAAATTTGTGTCATACACATCTATTACTCCTGATTAACATTTAATCAATCAGGTAGAAACTGAAGGAGGAGTACAACGGAACAGATTTTGCGGACAGACCGACCAACAGGCTGATTCCAGTATACCCCCTTCAAACTACGTTTGCTACAAGATAAGTATTAAAACAAGGGAGCCCATAGCTCTGAAATCAGTCACAACAAGGTACTCTCAACCTTTGTTTTTGACCCTTTCCCTCATACGACAATTCTGCAGCAGACGGCTTCGAACATATTTTGTCAAAAAATAGAAAATCTCTATAATTGAATGGATTTATAACAGTGTGTGTATACCACGTGACTTTTACGTCACAAATGCTACGGTGGACAGAAATATTTTACTTCGGTTTAGAAGTAAAAACAAAGGTAACTTTTTCATTTCTTCATAATTTTTAATGAAACATGGCGCAGTCTACGCCGCTTTCAGAGCCCTATCTCCGGGTTTTCAACTGAGTTTGATTAGTGGTTTAGTTTCTTCAAACACTTCGATGAAACTTTTCTCAAAATGTATTAATATCGCCGACAGCCGGAGCATTATCAAAACTGGATTTTGAGAACAGATTCGTCGAAGTGTTTGGAAAAACTAGACCACCAATCAAACTCCTGTAAAAACCCGGAGATAGGCCATTGTAAGCGGCGTAGACTGCGCCATGTCTCATTAAAAAGGGTGAAGAAATAAAAAAGTTACCATTGTTTTTACATTCTTAACAAGAGCAATTATTGCTGTCTGACCATGCAAATATGACGTCAAAAGTCACGTGGTATACACACACTGTATAACCTATGACCAAAAGTGGAAACATTGTTGCAAAAGGAGAAATTGCTTGTTTTGGGCAATTTCTTCTTTTGTCATTATGTTTTTAAAAAGCCGTCTGCTTAAATGGTGAACACAGACCTATGTTTGTAAATACTGTACCAACCTGTGCTTTTATGTATTCCCAATATAAGACATGGTCTTTCCAATACAAACACAATACAAGCTTCAGGGCAATTTAGAGCTGCCAGATTTTCTCAGGAAAACAAAAATCAACCATAGAAAATTCACACCCAATAAACATCATTGCGCCAAAGGCACTTTAGAAAATTCCTCTTTCAAAATAAACTGAACTCTAAAGACCATTTTCAGCACTTCATAGTTGGTATATTTCCATCACTAAAAAAATCTGTGTGGCAGAAAGCGAAGAGCCGACAGATAAAATCCTACAGTCCAAATGCCAAGCTATGTGAAAACGTTATGGTGGTATTATGGAACAAGATTCTCTTCGTCAAACCCAAATCAATAACAACTGAGATGCATAATGTATTGGTGACATTGGAATAGTGATCAATCCATGCCAATACCACAGGGGCTTGTGTAGGGGAGAAAATTCAATCGTTTACATATTGCCATCATTCAACTTTTTCATGATGTTGTTAATACCCATCAGATTGGTCTTTGATGTAAACCTGACGGAAATATGATTTTGAAGGTGTTCAGCAGTAGAAAAAATTGGGATATTGAAATAGAACTTTAGCTTTGATTAACCCTTTCCACATAATTATAGACACTTTCTGACGCTGTGCAGTAACTGACTTTTGAAAACAATCCAGTAGAAGGAGAAATTGCTCATAATTACCAATTTTCCCTTCTGCCACAATGCTTTCAACTCGATTAAAATATTATCTTCTCATTTAATCCTTTCCCTCATACATACGCTTTCTGATGCCTCTGCAGCAGATAGCTTTTTGAAAACGTGACAAAAGAAGAAATTGCTCAAAACTAGCAATTTCTCCTTTTGCCACAATGTTTTCCACTTTTAGTTATAGGTTATTCATTCAATTATAGAGATTTTCTGTTTTTTGACAATATATGTTCAAAGTCGTCTGAGGGAAAGGGTTCAAGAGATTCATCCTTATTTTGACTAAAAGTCTTCAAAGACATCTGCTGCTTATTTGTTGTATGTTGGAAAGGGGATTGGTCTGTTGATTAATCCTTTCCCACATGCAGGCGCGTTTTAAGGCATCTCAAATTTCGCCTTTTGCAACAATTTTTTTTAATAATTATACTTCATTTATAAATATTTTACATATTTTGCCTTGATTTTTGATAAGTCATTTTCAACCTATCAATATGGCTTGATAAAATTATGTCCAGTGTCACTAAAGGAACATTTCTACTTGAAATATATCATGAAAAGTATAGTTTGTTTGATAAAATGAATATAAAAGCATGTATATCTTTATTATATTCCTGAAATATTTAGCTATTTCATGAAACGACTGAGTGAATTGGTGGTCATTTCACGAAAAGGCTAATTGTTTTAGCCATTTCATGAAATGGCTGATTCCACAGATTGACTGTAACATATGTCATCATATGTGAAACAAAATTTACAAGGTGCAAAAAAAGAATTATTTATAACATTTATTATTGAGTAGAGTATGAATATAATAAAGATATACATGCTTTTATATTCATTTTATCAAACAAACTATACTTTTCATGATATAAAACATCTTATGAAAATTGATGAAATTGCACCAGCCAATCTGTGTAACATTGGCATTGAAATTTCAGCCATTTCATGAAATGACTGAGTGAATTGGTCATTTCACGAAAAGGCTGATTTCACAGATTGACTATAACATATATGTACATTTAAGTTATCAACGTGACATAATAAAGTAGTATGTTACAGCTCTTATGATAATAAAAGTGAAAAGATATATTCGAACTCATAATGATATAGTAATTCAATTCATGTTTTAGTGATAATAGTACAGTTATTCTATAGTTTAGCCCTTATGCGAATCCCTGCTTCACAGAATGGCTCAACCAATCAATAAACTGAAACAACATATACTGAATATGTAAATGCACTCCCAGGGAGGATGAACTAAACATTGTGCATATACTAATATATGTCTGGAACTTTAATTCAATCCCTAAATAGTTTTATATTCATATAACAGTGTTGACATTTGATTGTCTTATTAGAATGGCATTATACATGTATTTTCCACGATTCAACAAATCAGTTTTACTGTCAGAAGACATATTAGCTTGAAGTAAATTTATAAACATTTGGTCTAACATATTTATTTATTTATTTATTGGGGTTTTACGCCGATTTCAACATTATTTCAGTTATATCACGGCGACAGTTCACTTATTCATGATCCCTGCGTAAACACACCAGTACTAGGCTAGAAAATGGTGGAGCGCCGCGACTGGGGATCGAACTCGGGACACCCTGTTTCGAACCACTCGACCACAGCAGATTCCTCGGTCTAACATAAAAGTACTGCCTAATAAATTGTTTCCGTGTAAAGTTCTATATACAATGGGAATATAATTATAAAATGGTACTCATCCTCAATATCACAAGTATTGCAAAAGGTACAAATACGCAAGTTACACCATTTCCATAAAGTATTAAGTACTTTACAATAACATATAAGGCAAAACAGCCCTGGCCCCTGTTGGCCATGTTTTTTGACCAATCAACATGGCTTGAAGGAATCTGATAGTGGTGACCTAAGGAACATTTCTACAAAAGTATTTGAAAATCGGTCAACCAATTTGGAAGAAGAAGAATTTTAAAGGTTTTTTTCCCGTTTGCTTGCCATGGAAACCAGTATTCTGCTTTGATCCCCCCCAAAAATAAGGAATATTGGTGAGGTCATTGAGAGGATGCTCTCTGTTTCACCCACATTGACCCAGTGGTTACTGAGGAGAAGATGTTGACAGACCGTCCTAGGGAGGGAGGACATAGGGCGATCATAATAACTCACCTTGAGCACTTCATGATCAGGTGAGCTAAAAACAAAACGGTGTTTATTTTAATTTTGACAACAAACTTTCCATTCTAAAATTCTCAAATGAAAAAGTAGAATCTGCTTGAATTTCTAAGGGGGGAAAGGGTTGGAGAGCAAGCAAGAAAACAATTATGTAAGTCCAGAAATTTCAGACACGCTGACGAAAAGAATCTCAAAATCTATTCATGCCTGTAAGACCAAATCCAATACTTCTAACAGCCTAAATTTGCAAATGTCAAAGGCAGTCTCGTTCAATTTCCATACTCAATTCCTAAACCAGGAATCAATACTGTCTATGAAGCACTTCTTTTTTATGCCTAAAACTCGTGTCTCCTAAACACAACACCTTTTATCCCTTCAAACGTTCCCATATATAGACACATCTACAGCAGACACATTAACAGCAGACTCATCTACAGCAGACACATTTACAGTAGACACATTTACAGCAGACATTCATCTACAGCAGACACATTTACAGCAGACTCACATCTACAGCAGACACATCTACAGCAGACACATTTACAGCAGACTCACATCTACAGCAGACACATTTACAGCAGACACATCTACAGCAGACACATCTACAGCAGACACATTTACAGAAGACACATCTACAGCAGGCACATTTACAGCAGACACATCTACAGCAGACACATTTACAGCAGACACATCTACAGCAGGCACATCTACAGCAGACACATCTACAGCAGACACATCTACAGCAGACACATCTACAGCAGACTCACATCTACAGCAGACACATTTACAGCAGACTCATCTACAGCAGACACATCTACAGCAGACTCACATCTACAGCAGACACACATCTACAGCAGACACATTTACAGCAGACACATCTACAGCAGACACATTTACAGTAGACACATCTACAGCAGACACATTTACAGCAGACTCATCTACAGCAGACACATCTACAGCAGACACATTTACAGCAGACACATCTACAGCAGACACATTTACAGCAAACACATCTACAGCAGACACATCTACAGCAGACTCACATCTACAGCAGACACATTTACAGCAGACACATCTACAGCAGGCACATCTACATGTTATTGACTTTGGTGAACATTGTAGATCCAGACCAGCCTGTGAAACCATTCTGGTCAAGATTTCCACTGTTTAAGTATTATTTATAAGCTTGTTAGAAACTTCTGTAGATTGATTTAGACGGAGCAGATGTTCAGGCTGATCCAAACCTACAGTGTTAAAGAGATCTGCCAACTTGTTCATTTCATGTAACTTGACCATCCTAGGGAAGGAGGAGTAAACATAACATTCATGTAACTTGACCATCTTAGGGAGGGAGGATTAAACACAACATTCATGTAACTTGACCATTCTATGGAGGGAGGAGTAAACACAACATTCATGTAACTTGACCATCCTAGGGAGGGAGGAGTTAACACAACATTCATGTAACTTGACCATCCTAGGGAGGGAGGAGTAAACACAACATTCATGTAACTTGACCATCCTAGGGAGGGAGGAGTAAACACAACATTCATGTAACTTGACCATCCTAGGGAGGGAGGAGTAAACACAACATTCATGTAACTTGACCATCCTAGGGAGGGAGAAGTTAACACAACATTCATGTAACTTGACCGTTCCAGGGAGGGAGGAGTAAACACAACATTCATGTAACTGGACCGTCCTAGGGAGGGAGGAGTTATTGACAGTCCTAGATAGAGGAGTAAACACAACATTCATGTAACTTGACCGTCCTAGGGATGGAGGAGTAAACACAACATTCATGTAACTTGACCATCCTAGATAGAGGAGTAAACACAGCATTCATGTAACTTGACCAGTGTCCGACAAATCCATTGCCCGGATCCCGCGGGCTACCACAATAATTGCTCGGGCTACTGTCATTTTCAAATGAAAGCCCGGCGGGCTACTGTTTATTCCCGTGTCTGGTAGCCCGGCGGGCTACTGTTTATTCCCGTGTCTGGTAGCCCGGCTTAATTACTTACACACATGTCATGTATAAACAGTGACTGTATGTTACATGCGAAAACCACTCGCTGTGACCATAAACAAATCAATATCAGTAGGCGGAGTTACCCACCTGTCAGATCGAGTGGTTTCAGCCAACCGAATCGCGTCAGTAATAGTTAATTAACGTGATATATATACCCATTACGGCGGTCCAATCATTAGTGACCATTGTTCCCTGGGGCTATGTGTTAATCCATGAATGATTGTGAATAACCAATGAAATTCAAATATTCCCTTAAATGTATTTTGATTCATATTTCTACTTTCGGTATGCGATTTTTGCAAACTGGTGCAGACCGGTTCAGAAAGACGGAGAAGAAAATTGTCGCCATGCAGAAGTTAATAAAATAAATTTGATCCAAATATTAAAGACAATACAATACGACCACTTCTAGATCTTATCTTGCCGTTAATCAAATATGAAACACCTTCATAATCGACATAGTATTCGTAATATCAAAGAAAATCTTTGGGATGAAATCTATAATGAATAATAAATGCCCAATCACGGCTTTGTTTACCAAAATTAATTAGCATAACCGGCGGGAAAAAAAATATCATATGACTTAATAATTGCGATTTCATTGGAAGAAATGAGAAATTGGGTCAATGACGTTAATTTTTATTTTTATTTCAACTAACGACCCGACGACTCGATGTTTACATTCAACGCTGTTTACCAATTTCAAATTCTCAGTAGGGAACCATGATTAACATTGCGCAATTATCAAAATGGCGGCTATGTTGTGAATAATACCGTAACACATGAAACAAATTGGTAATTCATGTAACTTGACCATCCTAGGGAGGGAGGAGTAAACACAACATTAATTTAACTTGACCATCCTAGGGAGGGAGGAGTAAACACAACATTCATGTAACTTGACCGTCCTAGGGAGGGAGGAGTAAACACAACATTCATGTAACTTGACCGTCCTAGGGAGGGAGGAGTAAACACATTATTCATGTAACTTGACCATTCTCACAAACACAACATCTCTCTTATTACCAAACAAAACCCTATTTTTGATTAGATTTTTTCAAAATTGTCTGTTGTAAATTTGTCTGATACATGTAGGAAAAACATGTTAGAACATGAAGTATACACCTTATCAAACCCTGTCTAGAGAGTAACTCAATATAATGTGTGACCTAAGAAGAAGCAAAAGTAATCAAAGGGAGAGAAATCTTGCAACAAACTTACAACATACCATCTTACACCCAACCTGAATAGATTGTGGGCTTGGCGTGAAACGGTTGTAACTTAAATTGGTATTTGTTTACCAACGTTAACCACCTCGCCATAAAGTCTTTATTCGCGTTAACTCATTTTACTTGGTAAACAATGGAAATTTAGGTGCCATTGCTCGTTCTGAGCAATGGCACCTAAATTTGCATTGTTTACAAAAGGGTCAAAATTGCCCCTAAACCAGGGTTTTCAAAATAGGTTTTTAGTTACAACAGTTTCACGCCAAGCCCTCGACTGATATTCCTCCAACCTTAAGTTCATATAAAGTTAAAATCAATTATAAAGATCAATGCATCCCTTAAATTCAAAATGTTTATTCCTCTGGAGAAATAAAGCTACGTTATGCTACTTGTAAATATGCACCAAATATCACATGTTCTGACAAATGTAGTTTGAACAAGAGCGCCAAATGTCACAAAATACGTCTGCCCTATTTTTTTGAGACCAAGTATAGTAATAATTGGTTGCACGTCAGGCAAATTTAGAGAGCGGACACTTGATATAGTTTTGGCCATTTCCAGGGATATTAGTGTGGAGTGACTAAGATAACGTGGTTAGTTATCGAATCTGACCAAGATGTTCTGCCCATCAACATATTGTCTTAATTGGTGATGATCAAAAACAATGACTGAAGTGTTATGGCTGATTATAGCACTTGTCCGATATATTATGCCCATACACATTCCGACTTAAGTTGGTGATGATTGGATAAAAGTTTCAAAAGTTATTGATCGGACAATACCTATTTTAGGTAATTTCTATAATTAAAGGGCAATAACTCTTGATTGACCACAGCGATATGGCTGGTTATAGAACTTGTCTGAGATATTATGCAAAATAACATTTTGACTAAATTTAGTGGTGATTGGACCAAGGGTTTCTGAAGTTATTAAGCAGACAAGATCAATTTAAGATAATTTCTATAATTAAAGGGCAATAACTCTCGATTGACTACAGCGATATGGCTAGTTATCAATTTGTCCCGAGATATTATGCCAATTCACATTTTGACAAAATTTTGTGATGATTGGACAAAGGCTTCTTAAGTAATAGGGCTTACAAGACCAATTTGAGGTAACTTCTATAATTAAAGGGCAATAACTCTCGATTGACTACAGCGATATGGCTAGTTATCGAACTTGTCCAAGATATTATGCCAATACACATTCTGACCAATTTGGTGATGATTGGACAAAGGCTTCTAAAGTTATTTAGCTGACAAGACACATTTTAGATAAATTCTATCATTAAAAGGTGATTACTCTTGATTGACTAGAGTGATATGGCTAGTTATTGAACTTGTCCAAGATATTATGCCAATACATATTCTGACCAAATTTGGTGATGATGGGACAGACCAATTTTAGGTAAATTCTATAATTAAAGGGTGATAACTTTTGATTGACTAAAGCGATATGGCTAGTTATCGAACTTGTCCAAAGATATTATGCCAATACACATTCTAACCATTTGGTGATGATGGGACAAAGGCTTCTCAAGTTATTTAGCTGACAACATACTGGACACCGCCCGCAGCAGGTAAAACTATAAGATGATCCGTGAAAAAACGGGCGTATAAAAAGCAGATCAAATTCAAATTTAATCAACTTCTTGAATCTACAGATTGCATATAACACATATATAACAACAGTTCTATATGAAGAATATTCTTCACAGTCATTTATTGCAGCCAGAATCACCGACAGACTGGAAGCATTAATCATTTGTATGCTTACATGTACATCAACTAAACACTGAATGTATGAAGAGACATTTTCAAGACGCAATCTAGTCCATCTGGTTCTTTGATCAGGGTTGTAAATATTTTTCACATTTTACTAGTTCTCTAGGACTAGTGACTTAAATAAGAGGGCCAAGATGGCCCTAAATCGATCACCTGAATGATAATCAATTAGAAGTAAATATTTAACTGCAAATATCTGTGAAAATTTGATCAGGAGTTCAAATGAAACTGCAAGGAGTGGGCACTCAGTTAAAGAAATAGTTTATCAGTAAAAAGCCATTTGTATCTTGAAATCTAACAAGAACTTTAATAAGAATGGAATTATAAAGTTTTGTCATTTTGCACCTTTCCTGATGCCGCTTTGCTGCCCTGTTTGTCAACGAAATCAATATGGCTTGAACAGATTTTGTAGAAAGTCACCCAAAGAACATTTCTGCCAAATTATCTTGGAATCTGACAAATGGATTATGGAGATGGAGGTTTTAAAAGTTTGGGTATTTTTCTAAATTTCTGATGCCGAAGCAACAAAAGTTCTACACAGAATGTAAGTCTTAGAACAATTTTGAAAGAGGACCATCAAAGGAACATTCCTGTGAAGTTACATTGAAATTGGTCAAGTGGAATGGTAGGAGTTGTCATTTGTAGCTAAAAGTTCAATTTACCCCTTTTGTGATGACGCGAGGTTGCTATGATTTTGTAACCAATCAATACGGCTTGAACTAATTAAGAAGAGGATTCCTATTCAATTTTCTTAATATCAGACAAGAACTTAAAACAAGGGGGCCATGATGGCCCTATATCATTCACCTGATTTAATAGAAGTTCAATAGTTTTCGAAGTTTTTACTCTATACATATATCAGGAAAAGAAGCAACCCCCCTGGTGGCCATGTTTTTCAATAGATCCGAAATTTTTGAATAACCTTAGAAGAAGGTCACCAAAGGAACATTTGTGCAGATTTTTTACAAATCGGGCCAATACTTTTGGACAAGAAGATTTTTAAAGTTTTAACAATGCACATATATAAGGAAAATAAGCTCCGCCCCCTGGCCGCCATGTTTTTCAACGGATCGGAAATATTTGAGCATTCTTGGTAGAGGGTACCCCAAGGAACAATTGTGCAAAATAATTTTCAAATTGGGCCAGTACTTTTGGACAAGAAGATTTTTTAAGATTTGGCAATTTTCCCCTTTTCTGATGCCGCAGCAACCAAAGTTCTACTTGGAATTCTTTGACCAACTTTGAAAGAGGACTACCTAAGGACCATTCCTGTGAGGTTATTTTGAAATCTGTCCATTGGTTTAGTAGGATAAGTCATTTGTAGGAAATTGTTAACAGACGGAGACAACGGACGCCGGACAGTGAGCAGGTGAGCTAAAAATGGAATTTTTGCAAATTTTGTCATTCTGCCCCTTTTCTGTTGCCACCTGAATGCCATGTTTTTCAACCAAACAGTATGCCTTGAACAATCTTTGAAGTTTTGGATGAAATTGGTCCTGTGGTTTAGGAGATGATGTTTAACTTTAAAGCTAAAGTAAAAGTTAACGACGGACGACGGACAAAAAGTGATCAGAATAGCTCACCTTTTGGTGATCTAAAAATGCACTCGACCTTACATAACTTTCACTTGAACTTAAATTCAACTATTTTAATTATTTCTTAACTCTTAAATAGTATCTGATACCAAAAACACAATTAACTATTTATTATCTCACTTCCTCTCGATTTTCATCGTCCCCACCGACCACCTATATTGCCAAAAAAGGTTTCGACATGACTTATCTCGGGAAATTAACTGGTGTCATCAATAATATTTACCTTAAAAATTTAGACTGTGCCATAAAATAAACAAGATTGCCATGATGGCCCTAGTTCGCTCACCTTAATTATACAATGTACTGCAATGCAAAATAAACAAGATTGCCATGATGGCCCTAGTTCGCTCACCTTAATTATACAATGTACTGCAATGCAAAATACATCAAGACAATTATTCTGAATGCAACCTCCAGTGTTAACAAGATTTTCTTTCATTTAGCCTAGTGATCTATATTTTTTTTACCTGATATGACCCAGGGGTAGACTTAAGGCTGAAATTTCTACTAGCCAGCAGGGCCAGTTGATATGGAAAATTACTGGCCCAACATGTTTACCACTGGCCCAAACTTTTTAATGAGGAAAAGGCAGCATTCAATGGTTATTTATTTAATTGAAACAATTCAACTTTTTGAACAGTTTACATATCTGATACAATGTACAGGGTTTTCCCTAAGCTTTGAAACTTGAGGGTCATTCAGTGACCCCCATGTCATCAAGGTTGAGGGTCATCTTATAAATGTTGGGGGTCCAAATTAGAACTTTATTATCAAGTGATTGATATAAAAAACATTGTGTTGTTCTTTGTTTTTATTATCCCTTTAATATTAATAATGTCAATTACATTACCGATAATGTTATCGATAAAGCTTAAACCAGTCATTCAGAGTTAAATATAGTCCAAATAATTTAAACTTTCGGTTTCTCATTTATTGGTCAACCGAAGTCTAAATCCAGAGCATGTTTCAGACAGACTCGATTCACGTTATTATGCCGTTTATATCCTTGACAGCTATCGCAACGATAATAAAAAACGTATCTATAAGTATTATTATATTAATTTGAGCCTAAAATTTATGCAGCTTACCTCTTTACCACTTTAATCTATCAAAATTCAATTCACAACGGCGAAAAATTTGAAATCTGTAACACATTTGTTTTCGGTTAAATAAATTAGACAAAATCGGTAAAAAGAAATAAACGAAATATCGCCCAAACTTGTTTGAATAAGATATATAACTATTTCGTTACATATCCATTTTGGTGTACTTTAACAACAATACCCACAATACCGTATTCGGTTATACTCAGTTCAAATCGACCACATTGTGAGTTATTAAATGTCAGGCCTCTAAGAGATGGATTAAAAAGAGATTAAAACACATAAAAATGTGAGTAAGACCGTTTGTGTTTACTTTATACGATAGATAAATGGTCAAATGTTGTCCCGTATGTGTATTTTGGTGTGACAAACATTACGTACGCCAGATTCGACCCTGGAAGCGTCGGAATTTATTTCGCATGTTTTGGTGCAGGATAAGGACTAAGTTAAATATAGATTTTTGGAAAACCGAGATTATAGAAAAATAGAAGGGACGCACAGATGTTATTTTTGGGGGTCATTTGAGTTGAAAATTCGTCAATGAAGCAGGATTTGTGCGTCATGAAAAACCCTGAATGTATTTATTCACCAAACCGACCAAATTCGTTAACCAAAAGTTTGTTTCAAGGTGATATTATTATTTACAGTGTGTCGCCATTTTGTGTACGTTGCCAAGCGGATATTAAGACGCGGCATACGATTGGTTGTTTTCGCGCACCTGTCCAATCAAATTTTAGTTAGCAGTATCGTGTGCGGAAATCAATACGGCCATTACTCGGCGCACTCGATTGTGAAACATGCGTTTTTCAACGTTTTCTGACAGAACAGAATGGTCAGAACGAAATAAAAACGTATATATGCAACTCAATATTTTCAATTTCTTACAGACTAGCTTATTATCCCATAATTTTCAGCAGGCCCGACGGACTAGCTTATTGCATGTACAGCTGGCCCGAGGTAAAATCAACTGGCCACGGGCTAGCGGGCCAGCGGTTAAATCGACCCCTGTGACCCATATTCTTACATGGACTAGATATCATCAAGACAACATTCTGACAAAGTTTCAACTTGCTCAAAGTAAAAATGAGGCCTATTTTCCTTTATTGTTTCTGACCCAATATGACCCATATTCGAACTTGGCCTAGATATAATTCAGACAAACATTCTGACCAAATTTCAAGCTGCAGAAGCAAAACATGCAGCATCCAAAGTGTTAACAAGATTTTCCTTCAATTTGGCCTAGTGACCTAGATTTTGACCCTACATGACCCAAATTCGAACTTGGCTTAGATATCATTTAGATAAACATTCTCATCAAATGTCAAGCTGTTGTAGCAAAACATGCGTCTTCTACCGAGTTAACGAGATTTTCCTTCAAATAAGCCTAGTGACATAGATTATGACCCAAAATGACTCATATTCAAACTTGACCTAGATATCATCAAGATAAACATTCTGACCAAATTTCAAGCTGCTGTAGCCAAAAAAAGCTGCTTCTACAGAGTTAACAAGATTTTACTTCAATTGGCCTAGTGACCTAGATTCTGACCCAATATGACCCATATTCAAACTTGACGTATATATTATCAAGACAAACATTCTGATAAAAGTTTCAACATGCTCAACTTGAAAATTGGCCTATAGAGTGTTAACAAGATTACCCTTCAATTTGGCCTAGTGACCTAGTTTTTGACCTGGCATGACCCATATTCAAGCTTGGCCTAGATATCATTCAGCTCAACATTCTGAAGCAAAAGGCCTTTAGGGCGTTTACAAGATTTTCCTCCAATTTGACCTAGTGCCCTACTTTTTGACCAAACATAACCCATGTTCGAACTTTACCTACATATCATGAAGACAAACTTTCTGATAAAGTTACAACATGCTCAAGTTGAAAATGTGACCTCTAGAGTGTTAACAAGATTACCCTTCAGTTTGGCCTAGTGACCGGCATGACCCATATTCGTACTTGACCTAGATATTTTTAAGATAAACATTCTGACAAAATTTCAAACTGCTGAAGCAAAAAAATTGCAACCTCTGGAGTGTAAACAAGATTTTCCTTCAATTTAACCAGACATGACCCATGTTCGAACTTAACTTACATATATATATATATATATATCATCAAGACAAACAATCTGATAAAGTTTCAACATGCTCAAGTTGAAAATGTGCCCTCGAGAGTATTAACAATATTTCCCTTCAATTTGACCTAGTGACCTAGTGTTTGACCTCATATGGCCCTTTTGATGGAGATGAATGTTCTGATAAACTTTCATGAAGATTGGATGCAAAATGTAGCCTGTAGAGTGTTAACAAGCACAAATGTTGACGAAGGACAACGCACACCACACGCCGCACGGACGCTAGACATAATGTGATCACAATAGCTCACCTTGGCACTTCCTGCATAGGTGAGCTAAAAAGTGTAAGAATTTGTTTGTAGTTTAGTAAAAAATATCCGCATTCTTTTTTTTATAATTAATGAATGGAGAGTAATCTATCGATTATTTACCAAACCCACTGATTTAACTTGATAAGAGTAAAGACACTTAAATGGAAGGACGAATGGATAACTGAACAAAACTATTGTGAAACTATTGTGATTCACATGAATCAGTCTGCACCGATACTAGGAAACAAGCACCTGTTGGCTTCATACGCAACTTCACAGCGCTCGGATGCTTTGGTGAGCATCGTAAACTTACTAGAAATGAGCACCTGTTGGTCTAATATGTAATTTCAAGGCGCTCAGATGTTTTGCTGGATAAATAGATGGATAGAGAGAGAGAGAGAGACTAAAGCTAAGCATTGCAGAATATCATTATGATTTAATAATGACATGAACGAATATCGTGCAAAATTCCTATTGATTTTAAATATCTTGCTTGAAAACTAACTCGCCCTCTCAGATTACCACCTACAATTTCCTTGATTCAATTCACCAATGTGAGCAGGCAAGTGAATTTTAACACCCCTGTTTGATTTTTTATTATTATAAAGTTGTTTAAGAACATGTATGTCGAGAAATCTAATATATATGTATCAATCAGAATGACATATTCATGATCTTAACTTGCCAATTATCAAATATGAAATACCTTCATGATCGACATATTTGTAATATCAAAGAAATTGTTTGGAATGAAAACTATAAACGATTCCCTGAGAAAAATAAATGCCCAATCACGGCTTTGTTTACCAAAATTAATTAACTGGCGTGAATTTTGTTTGTATATGACTTAATAGATGGCGATTTTATAGGCAAAATGAGAAATTGGGTCAATGGCGTTCACAATCGGGCATCCCCGATGTTTACATTCAACGCTGTTTACTGATTTCCAATTCTTTAAGTAGGGAACCATAATAAACATTGCACAATCATCAAGATGGCGGTTATGTTGCGACTAATAATGGAACACATCAAACAAATATGCTTTCTGTCATTGTTTTTGATAGTATTTTATGACTTAGCGGTTGGAACGGAATCAATAACATTGTTTTAACCCTTTCCCACATAAAGACACTTTCTAACACCTCTGTAACATACAACTTTTTATGAGACGAAATGAGAAATTGGACGAAATGACGCTCACAAACTGACGACCCCGATGTTTACAGATTTCTAATTTTTAAAGTAGGGAACCAAGGCATGATTAACATTGCGCAATCATCAAGATGGTGGCTATGTTGCAAATAATAACAGAACACATTCATGAAACAATTTAAAGTTTTGTTTTCTGTCATTGTTTTTGACTAATTTTATGGTTTGGCGGTTGGAGCGGCATGAATAACATTGTTTTAACCCTTTCCCACATAAAGACACTTTCTAACGCCTCTGCAACATACAACTTTTTATGAGACGAAATGAGAAATTGGACGAAATGACGTTCACAAACTGACGACCCCGATGTTTACAGATTTCTAATTTTTAAAGTAGGGAACCAAGGCATGATTAACATTGCGCAATCATCAAGATGGCGGCTATGTTGCAAATAATAACAGAACACATTCATGAAACAATTTAAAGTTTTGTTTTCTGTCATTGTTTTTGACTAATTTTATGGTTTGGCGGTTGGAGCGGCATGAATAACATTGTTTTAACCCTTTCCCACATAAAGACACTTTATAACGCCTCTGCAACATACAACTTTTTATGAGACGAAATGAGAAATTGGACGAAATGACGTTCACAAATTGACGACCCCGATGTTTACAGATTTCTAATTTTTAAAGTAGGGAACCAAGGCATGATTAACATTGCGCAATCATGAAGATGGCGGCTATGTTGAAAATAATAACAGAACACATTCATGAAACAATTTAAAGTTTTGTTTTCCGTCATTGTTTTTGACTAATTTTATGGTTTGGCGGTTGGAGCGGCATGAATAACATTGTTTTAACCCTTTCCCACATTAAGGCACTTTCTAACGCCTCTGCAACATATAATTTTTGAAAACATTCTGACAAAAAAAAAAATCATATATATAATAATTGATTGATTGGGGTTTAACGCCGTTTTTAACAATTTCTCAGTTATATCACGGCAGCTAGTTCACCTACTCATGCATTTCCTGGTTTTCTCACACCAGTACTCCACACAACAATCTTCCCAAGCAAATGGCTGCTTTTCCACATAGACTTAGCCCATTGGTGGATGACGAATGACGCATTGACTTTTGTCAATCCTCGGAAAGAAAGTTGGCCGAGCCGGGATTCGAACTCACAACCCCTGGATTGACAGCCCGCTTCACTACCGGGGCTCGGCCATATATAATGAGCAGTTTCTCTATTTGCCACAATGTTTTTAACTCTTTTTGATGATAACACTATCATTTACATGATTTTCAAATTTTTTGTCTAGATGTTTTCAAAGTTCCCTTACGCAGATTTACTGTATGTTAGATATAACTACTATTCATTGAACCTGATAAATTAGACTTTTAGTTAGAAAATTTAATCTTATTTAATGTCTTTCTTTGTAAAACTGACCCTTGTATTATCTTTGTACAAAAGTCACTCAAGCATCCACAATAATTCGGGCTACCTCACAATTCTAAAATACGTCAAGACACTGTGAGAGGATGCTTTCTATGAAGTTTCATCCCAATTGACCCACTGGTTAAAGTTTAAGATGCTGATGGACGACGGACAAAAGGCAATCACAATAACTCACCTTAAAATAGTGGCAAAAGGAGAAATTGCTTGTTTTTAGCAAAAGAAATTGTGACAACATTTCAAAAGGTGTCAGAAAGCATCTGTATGAGGGAACGGGTTTAATCAAGGGGACTGTGACGATTCCCGAGTAACTATCCAATACTAGGGTAGGAAATGTGCCTGTCCACGGGCATTCCACCATGACTGCAACAAGCAGGCTCTAATTACATTGCAAAAGTATATCAAACCCTTGTCCAAGTTGAGTTAAGATGCCGATGGTTATTACTTCTAGGCCCGACAAACACAAAATTATCTGATCAAAGATGCAAAAGAATGGCATCATAAACCAAGCTACGTTATATAAACAATCTACCTTTCTTCTTTTTCTTTTTCTTCTTTTTGCTCTCTTCCGGTGTAAGCAATTCAAGTTTTCTTCCTTCTGGCATGTTTTTCACCTCATGATCTGGAACTGATGTGATCAATGAATCTATGGAGTTTGCCACTTTGTTAAACTGTTCTTTACCACCAAATGGTGGTCTATCCTTCTTGTAACTGTTTTTCTCGAATTTCACATCTTTAGTACCTGCAGTCAAGCCACTTGTGGTTCCATGATTTTCATAAGATGAGTGCCTACTGTATTTGTTAGATGTCCCATCTTTAAGGCTAGAAAAGGAAATTGGATGATCCACTTCTGGGTATTGTAGAGAAGATGATGCCCTATCACTGTAGTATTTTGTACCATATTTTGAGGTAGTGAGCGCTTTTGTCTCTTTCATTAAAGGTCTATACCCCTGCCTGTATAAATTACGCATTCTTTGATCTTCACCGTCACTTTCGCCGCTTGTGTTGAAATCATCCTGATCAATGGATGTTCCACGACGGTTACAAGACAGATCATCATCAACTTCAACTGAGAAATTACGACTTCCTGGCCCCATGGTGACCATTTCAACTCCATCAGATATATCACTACGAGGGGAGTTGACATCATCATGAGAAGAATGGTCAGACTTCACTTCAAATGCCTCATCATAGTCTAAATTGATACCTAACCCATTTCGTATTTTTACCTGTGGAGGGTAGCGAATTTTTGAAGGGTAATAGTGAAAATAGCCCTTCCCTTCACAATCACTTCCATCCTGATCACTCAGACTATTTAAACTGTTTGTGGTTTTGCTTGAGTTACACAAATTAAGGTCTTCCTCATATTTCTGTGTCTCTGACTCAGAGGACAGGGTGCTACATTTTGTCGTGGAATACAGACTGGATGTTTCAGACTTGGCACTTCTAATCTGTGATTGTGTGGCAGAGCCTAATCCCTCATCCTCGCTCTCTTCAAAAAAGTGTTGGCTCCATTTATTGTGGTCAGACGACTCGCGGCAGGACATCGTACTTGTACCTGCAAAATAATTTCTACATAAGCTCTTCCCTGATTAAGACCACTTCTGAAACACCTGCAGCAAAATATTTGGAAAACATTGTAGGAAAAAGTCCAAATGAATATGTTTATTACAAATTTATAAATATTATACATGTATGTATTTATATATATATATATCACAATTGTCTTTTAACATTTTTGCATTCATGATTCAGATTTTTTTTTGTCTGAGGTCAGAGATCTGGCCAGACTGTGTGCCTGCATTGTTGGCTCCATAAGATTGGAATGCCTTTAAAGTGTGAATCAGTCAGATAACAATGCAAACATATTATATCCAAAATTCAGTCAATTTTCGCTGGCAAGATGTTTTTGGAAAATGGCTCACTTTTTCAGACCTAGCTTTTTATTTTTTTCAATAGGGTTATTTAGAGAAGGTCTGTCTACTCTATTGATTACTTTTTACACTTGCAGCTGGCTATACAGCTCTTTGGCCAACACATCTAGGGGTGTTGGGGTGTTTAATATATTAAGAAAGCTTTAAAATTAAAATCTGCAACTCCTTCTCATTGTGCACTTTCGTTTATCATTTTATATCAATGATCAATCTCAACAAACTTAGTTTTGAAATATTTTTATATTATAGTGCAACTTATTACTTTCAGATTTCTTCAATTAATATAATGTACATAATAAATAGAGGTATTAATATGAATATTAACATTTGCTTTAATTACAAAACATTTAGGATATGTCAGGGCCTGCTCTGGGTTGGATTTTTCTTTCGCCACCACTTTTGCCGAATTGAAAAAGAATCACCACTTTTAATTTTTGGGAGCCATTTATTTTCGCCACTCTAGAGAACAAATTTAGCATTTCTTTCGCTACTTTCCTTTAAATTCCTAACAAATATTTATATGCAATCTCATCAATGGGTCCACTAATTGTTTTTACCCACCTATAATACAAACTTATATCGTCATTCAATCTTAAAATGCCTGTGTAAATTCAAAAAGATTGCCGATATATTTAGTGGATCTATAATTGTCAATTATCATATTTACGGCCTTCAATGTATCAATATCCTTAGAGTTGTTGGTCAGTCAGATTAAAATGCTGAATTAACACTTCACAACAATAAAGTAAGTGTGAAATACACCTGTCAAAATAAACAAGAGCGCCAAATGTCACAAAATACGTCCGTCCTATTTTTTTAAAACAAAGTATAGTGATAATTGGTTGTATGTCAGGCAAATTTAGAGAGCGGACACTGTTGATATAGTTTTGGCCATTTCGAGGGATATAAGTGTGGAGTGACTAAGATAACCTGATATGGCTAATTATAGCACTTGCCCGATATATTATGCCTATACACATTCTGACTAAATTTGGTGATGATTGGATTAAAGCTTCAAAAGTTATTGATCGGACAATACCTATTTGAGGTAATTTCTATAATGGCTGGTTATAGAACTTGTCCGAGATATTATGCCAAAAAACATTTTGACTAAATTTAGTGGTGATTTGACCAAGAGTTTCTAAAATTATTGAGATGACAAGATCAATTTAAGATAAATTCTATAATTAAAGGGCAATAACTGTAGAGTGACTATAGCGATATAGCTAGTAAGCGAACTTGTCCAAGACATTATGCCAAAAAACATTTTGACTAACTTAAGTGGTGATTAGACCAAGAGTTTCTAAATTATTGAGCAGACAAGATCAATTTAGGATAAATTCTATAATTACAGGGCAATAACTCTAGAGTGACTATAGTGATCAGGCTAGTTATCAAACTTGTCCAAGATATTATGCCAATTCACATTTTGACAAAATTTTGTGATGATTGGACAAAGGCTTCTTAAGATTTAGGGCTGACAAGACCAATTTTATAAATAATTAAAGGGCAATAACTGTTGATTGACTGTAGCGTCAAGCGATATATGGCTAGTTATCGAACTTGTCCAAGATATTATGTCAATACACATTCTGACCAAATTTGGTGATGACTGGACAAATGCTTCTTAAGTTATTTAGCTGACAAGACCAATTTTAGGTAATTTCTATAATAAGGGTGATAACTCTTGATTGACTAAAGCGCTATGGCTAGTTATCGAACTTGTCCAAGATATTATGCCAATATACATTGACCAAATTTGGTGATGATGGGACAAAGGCTTCTCAAGTTATTTAGCTGACAACATACTGGACACCGCCTGTACGCCGCAGGTAAAATCATAATATGATAGTTTTTTTCAAAACGGGCGTATAAAAGCAACCCAAGAGGGCTAGTAGCGCTCCATGGCCATTAGGCAAAAATTAAATATCCAAACAGCCATATAAGGCAAAATAGCCCCGCCCTCTCAGGTTCTGGCACTCAAGTTGTTTGACCAATCAACCAAGGAACATTTCTACAAAATGTTTTGAAAATCGACCTTACACTTTCGTCGGAGAAGATTTTTTAAGTTTTCCCTATATAGATAGCCATATAATGCAAAATAGCTCCGCCCTCTGGTGGCCATGTTTTTCGACCAATCAACATGACTTGAAGGAATCTGATGGTCTCCCAAGGAACATTTCTACAAAATTATTTGAAAATCGGCCTGACACTTTTTGAGGAGAAGATTTTTTGAGTTTACACTATTTTTTTCTTTCGGTTGGCATGGAAACAAGAATTTTGCATGGATCATACAAATTTGAAGGAATTTAGGAGAGGACATTGAGAGGATGCTTCCTATGAAGTTTCATCCGAATTGGCCAAGTGGTTAGGGAGAAGTCCTTTGAAGCAAAAGGTTAACGACAATTCGCTATGACATAAGAGCTAAAAACAGGTGTCATAAAAAAGTTGTAAAGTGGTCACTGGTTCCCGTCATTGTATCAAATGGTAGTGTGTTATCCAAGATTAACGGAAACAGTCACTGTATGTCGTAAATTCACATCCAGAACATACCACTTATTTTCGCAAATCATGATAAAATATCGCAAGTTTAAAATAATGTTCACATTTGGCAAAGTGGCGAACAACAGCAAGGGCCCTGATATGTAATTAAAATGCAGACTGACAGTTTTAGGAATGTTTATTACTATTCAACATACAACAAACTCTGTTAACCTGTTTTAAAAGATATTTCTTGCTCCCTGCTCCCTATAAATAGTATAAAATTTTATGTTTTCAAAGCATATTTTTATCCATAATACGGCAAATTAATTTATAAGCATTTTACTACGACAAACAAAAAGCCCAACTGAATAATAAAATAGTTTACCTGCAGACGCGAGGCTGTAATAACGAGCCTTGGAAACCAAGTCGTTGAACTCTTCTTCGGGTAAATCAAGGATTTCTCGTACTCTCTTCTTTATATGCTTAACCTGATAAAAATTAATGCACATTGAAGTTAAAAATTGCTGAACCTTTTCGTCTCATCTAATAGAAACTGCTTCAATGAGAAACAAGAGTACCGCAAACGGTACATAATACGCCCGTCAGGAACTTCTTTCTAGGAAAAAAGTGCGGAAAACCAATAATCTAAGTCCAAAAAGGGGCATAATTCATTCAAAAATTGACGAAATTCGAGGAAATGTGAACTTGATCTGTGACACTTGATTACAAAGCCATATACATAATTTCAGCTCAATACATCAAAGTATGTATGAGAAAAGTGCAGAAAACAAATATTTTAAGTCCAAAAAGGGGCATAACTCATTAAACAAGAGCTGTCGGAGGACAGCGCGCTCGACTACAGGCCGCTTATTCACATAAAGCACTATTTCATTATATTGCACTTAAGTACTATTAAATCATATTATATACTCTATATGTAAAAGCAATTAACTGAATAGATATACATACATTTAAATATAATTTAAAAATAAAATTTCCTAAGTCAATCAAGGGCCATTACTCCATATTTAGGATACAATGGAGTTATCTAACCTAATTGTACGATGGTCCTTAAACAATATGTGAAGTATGAAGTGATTTGAATGATGTAACTTTAACGTTGAGCTAAACGCAATTGTTAAAACTGACCGAGTCCAAAATTAGCAAAACCTTAAAAAAAGGTTTTCCTAATGTTTGACACCATGCAAAACCTGTTTGATATGTTGAAGAATTATATTTGATAAATAAATGATCACAATTAGAAAGAAATGTAACCAAAAATTAAGAATTTATCTAAAATTCTCAAAATCAAACAAAAATCATGTTTTTTACCCCCTAAAAGTCACACTCAGCATCTTCAACATACAATGTGAAGAAAGGTATTACATGTAATTATATTCCAAATATGGAAGCCCTAACACAAGTACTTATTTAGAAAAAATTGAAAATTAAATGAAAAAGCCAACTTGCCCTAAAACTTTAACCACCCAAAAGCATGTGTTTTACCGCAAACAGAAGGTCACACTCAGCATCTTCAGCATATAATATGAAGAAATGTATTAAATGTAATTATTTTCGAAATATGAAAGCCCTAGCACAAGTACTTATTCAGAAAAAGTTAAAAAAATAAAATAAAATCCTACTTGCCCCAAAACTTTAACCACCGAAAATCATGTTTTTTACCCCAAAAAGAAGGTCACACTCAGCATCTTCAGCATTCAATGTGAAGAAAGGTATAAGATGTAACTATATTCTAAATATTAAAGCCCTAGCACAAATTCTTATAGAGAAAAATTAAAAAATTAAATGAAAATGCCAACTTGCCCTAAAACTTTAACCACCCAAAATCATGTCTTTTACCCCAAAAAGAAGGTAAAACTCAGAATCCTCAGCATACAATATAAAGAAAGGTATTAGATGTAATTATATTCCAAATATGAAAGCCCTAGCACAAGTACTTATTGAGAAAAAAAAAAAAAAAAAAAAAATCCAACTTGCCCTAAAACTGTAACCCCCGAAAATCATGTTTTTTTTCCCAAAAGGAAGGTCACAATCAGCATCTTTAGCGTTCAATGTGAAGAAAGGTATAAGATGTAACTATATTCCAAATATGAAAGCCCTAGCACAAATACTTATGAATGAAAATCCCAACTTGCCCTAAAACTTTAACCGGACGCCGACGCCGGGGCGAGTAGTAAAGCTCTCATATTCTTCGAATAGTCGAGCTAAAAATTGACGAAATCCCAGGAAATATAAACTTGATCTGTGACACATCACTACAAAGCATTATACAAAATTTCAGCTCAATAGCTCAAAGTATGTAAGAAAAAAGTGCGGAAAACCTGAACGGACGGACGGAGGGAGGGACATAGACCATACCATAATACGTACTGTTTTTAAGAAACGGTCGTATAAAAAAGGAAATTAGAGGCGAGCCATTTCAGACATTGAACCAGTGAAGGTCCAGATAAGCATAAACTGCTTCCAGTCAATGGTGTAGTGGTTAAAGCAACTGCCTCGAGAGCAGGTCTGGGTTCCAAAAACTTAAAGAAGAGCGAATTGAGGCGAACACCAACCCTCGTCTGTTTTGTTCTAAGTCGAAAAAGGGGCGTTACTGAATATTTTTTAAAGCCAGTTATATATATTTAAATGTGACTTGGTATAGCCATGTATATTGTTCCTAGGATCATGACTATTGTGTACGAAGTTTCATTTTAAAATGTTGAATGTTTTTTCAGTTATGAGGTAAGGTTTAACTTTTGAGACAAGACGACCATGCCAAGGGTATCATTCACAATAGCACGACTTTTTATCTTTGAAAAACAGACAAGTTAAAATTGGAGGTTGTTATCTCAGGGTTGCGGGTATAGCATTACGATCGATGCACTGTCGTCAGAATAAGCTTACCAGCAGTACTCTTTGTGTAAACCAAGGAAACAGTGAAATGACTGATATTAATGTTGAAAGTGGCATTTAATCATTCAAACAAATAAAACCAGATAAGCCTGTGCAAGCTGATCAGGTTTTGCAGTGATTGAAAGCAGGTAAAGGAACCATTCCTAGAATCTGCTAGCAGGGAGTTAGACCAATGCTAAGACTTTAGATCTTCTAGCAGGGAGTAAGATCAAAGCTCAGATTGTAGGTCTTCAAGCACTAGTAGCAGGGAGTAAGACCAATGCTCAGACAGTAGATCTTCTAGCAGGGAGTTAAACCAATGCTCAGACTGTAGACCTTTTAGCAAGAAGTTAAACCAACAACAAGACTGCAGATCTTCTAGCAAGGAGTTAAACCAATAATCAGACTGTAGACCTTTTAGCAAGGAGTTAAACCAACAACAAGTCTGAGACTGCAGATCTTCTAGCAAGGAGTTAAACCAATAATCAGACTAGACCTTCTAGCTCAGAGTTGGACCAATGCTCAGACAGTAGATCTACTAGCATGGAGTTAACTCTTTCCCTCGTACTGCAATAGACGACTTTGAACGTATTTTGTCAAAAAATATAAAATCTCCATAATTGAATGGATAACCTATGACAAAAAGTGGAAAACATTGTGGCAAAAGGATTTGGACTATTTAAACACAGACTTTGTTTTTGTTTAACTGGAAGGGTTTTCCGGAAATTAACTTTCACTTTGGTAATTATATGCCGACTGTTTCGTACCCTTTACGTTTCGTAACAGAAATAAATTGACTTGGACAAAGACAGTGATCATGATAGGGACTGAATGTTTAAATTTCCAAGATGAACTTATGAATTTCAATAGCCTTATAACGTATAGTTGAAATTAAAAGTATCCCTCTGAATCATATTTATAAAAAAAAAATTGTTTTACTTTTTTCTTGTTACATATGTTTTGGTCTGACAGATCTTTATGTTTTGTCAGAACCAATTGTCTGACACTTTTTCATTATCTTTTGCAAATCTGAACAGGATTCACTAATGACTAAACATTTTGGAAGGTGTGTCAGATTTAACGAAGCAATTAAACAAGTGTATGTACCTTATTGCTATTTTGACTGATATTAAAATTTAAATGTCATATGAAAAGTTTGTAAACAGGTTTAATAAATATATATGAAATAAAAATGCTGACGAAGCATTATCATGCGTTTATTTTATTGTACCACATTCACGCGCTTCACACATTAGCTTTGGCTATTAATTTTTTTCATGAAAAAATAATGGCTATTATTTTGTCTAGGCCAGAGCCAGCCCTGCTAAAGGCATATTGCTTCCGATCTGCATATTGTTATGCATCATTGACACAAGGGCGCTCATCATAATATAATTTTAAAACATGAGTAGTTTGTTATTTTCATTATAAAAAAGGAAGGAAAGAATTAAAATAAATTAACATGTTGTAGGGTTTATGTTTGAAATCAAGTTTAAATAATTATACAACAATTTCAATGAGATTTAACTGTTTAGTTGATATTATATTTCGAAGGTGGTCTAATTTATAAACATTGGACTACATTTCAACATTTGTTAAGTATGATCTAATTAGGATGCCAAGCAAATATCATTTTGAGAAAAAGAGAAAACTCACATCTTCAGCGATTTAGCCCTTATCTCATTGTTTTAAAAGTAGATAGCTGCAAAGGTGTCCACTGTTGACTTTAATAGAGGAAAGGTAAAATGACATGCTATTGCATGCAAATCCTAAATTGTCTGTTTTGTGGTTTTATTGAAAAATAATAAAATTCAAATATTCTGACAAACATCTTGAAAAGTGTAATACAGTATGTGGAATTCACAAATCGTATAAATTATTCCTTAATGAAAGCACTGTATACATACTAAGACTAATGTTTGGCAAGATTACTCATTTCCATTACTGTTTATGATCAATAATTAGTTGGTTGTGTATATGGTCAACCTACTTTGGAATAGTTTGTTTTGTTTGTTTGTTTGGAGTTTAACGCCGCTTTCAACAGCTTTGGTCATATCACGGCGGTCAGTGCACCTACCCATGTTTTCCTGGCTTTCCCACACCAGTACTTACACAACATTCTTTCGAAGCCACTGACTACTTTCTCACATAGATCAGAGGTGAGAGGCAATGGAAAACATCGTCCGAAAGAATGTCGCCGCAACCGGGTATCGGACCCGTGACCTCCAGATCACGAGTCAGATACGCTACCAATTGAGCTACCCGGCCAGGCTACTTTGGAATGGAGATAATTGATCATAAACAATGAAAGGCTTCAATTATCATTAACTTCGTAGACAAAACAATGCAAGTTATTTTAATATATTTAACACATTTTCACTTGACCCCACCCCTGATGTTCCAATATGCCCCTCAGTTGATAACTGTTTATTAAACTACTATAATGTTAGTGTTATGCATAACTGCACTATGGATATCCGGCGACATTGATGCGTTGCATCAACTTTCTCTTGTAGTTTATATGTAAAAGAAAATGAAACAATGTATAAAAATGTGCGTTCGACTCTATACTTATGTTCAATGACATACAGCATAACATGGTTCAGTGATTAATTTGTGTCAAAACTAATTTGACATACGGTACCCCAGCTGAAGTCATCTTCATCATTAGGTTTATAAATTTCTGAATTTATTAGGACATTTTCAATACTATTCTGACTAAAGCAAACATAAAAATTACTCAAATCCATAAAATATATTGTGGATAAACATTCCCTCAAGCGCTGCACATTGAACAGTCATGCCTGTCAAGAATAGGGCACTGTGAACATGTGCTGGTACGAAGTTACAAAGATTTCCTTACACGTTATCTAAAGCGGTTTTTAATTTACAAACACAAATGAAAGAGAATTGATTATATCCGTATAAATGTCATCTATGTAACACGTTGCATTTCACTTGTAAAGAACAGTTATTTCGAAAAGTTGAAATGGGAGGAGATATCACATCATGTCAATACCTGGGTGTCAGGTAGGTCTTTGGGAATAATGGAGTCGTAAATGCTGAAGAATTGATCCGAGTCTTCGTTCTTTATTGCAGACCCAAGTAAAAATGCGTATTTTTCGTTTTCATCAACATTATTGCAGTCAAATTCCATTTTGTACACCAGCCATTTTGAATATGTCCTATCGATATCCTCTCTCTTGTCGCCAAGCAAAGATAATCGCGTCTAAATCGCGAAAACACGAGAATATACTTGCACACATATTTGACAGGGACTCGGTAAAGCACTTGCTTACATTGAACCCCGCTTCGGTATTGTACTCTTGCTACAAGAGGGGTACCGGCCATGAAGAGATATTGACGCGTATTGCGTAGACCCGTCTACGGTTTCGTTTGCGGAAGTCAACTTATGCATACATGTGTAATTACCAAATTTACCGATACACATAAACACCGTTGACACACTTCCAAGATCGTAACCGTCCAAGATGGGAGAAAACGTGTTTCTATTTTTGCCAAATATTGTTGGTTGGTATTGCTGAGCGAAACGAGTTTTGATACCCTTTATCATCGTTACTATCTGACATTCCTATGCTGCAGATGTACACATTCTGTTGTATTAATTGATATTCACGCCCCGTTACAAGTGATATATCTCCAAGCTATATTGTCATCGACGTTAAAGTAACAGTTGTCTTTCCAGAGTATTCTGAAACCGGGTGTCCCGGGTTTGATCCCCAGTCGCGGCACTACGTTCATGGTGGAGTGCCCTTGGGCAAGGCACATTTTCTAGCCTAGTACTGGTTTGTTTACCCAGGGATAATGAATAATTAAATTTAATTGCGCGCTAAATGACCTTTGCTGTCGATGAGCCATAAAACAATATACATTCATTCATTCATTCCAGAGCATTCTATTACTGTCTCACATAGAATAAGGGTCAAGGACCAAAACTAAAAAGGCCCACTCTGTGAAAACAAAATTCAATTTCATTATTTAAATACAGTATTTATCTTTAAATTGTTAAATTATACAAAATTGTAACCTTTAGAGATTGTTATTTTATGAAAATTTAATCGTTACGACTAAACTTATAAAGAAATTTGAAGTTGATGGATTATGTAACCAAATCATCAAGTTACCACATACACATTTTGATTATAGTAATACAAAGACATAAATACAGAGATAGGATACTCTGGCTTCATGAAGAACAAATATTTTCAAATTATGCCCCTGTTAACCATGTTAAATATATACTAACTTGTACATAAACATTTCTTTTGTGACTTCTAGGTCATGAGTCTAGGGCCATCATTGCCCTCTTGTTGAATATTTTGTTTAGCTCAACGTTAAATATTTTTTGTTTTACATTTCCTCTAAAAGTACAATGGCTAGGGGTAAAAAACATGACTTTGGTAGATTATTATGAGAATTGGACATGGCTTCTTCATTTTTAGCTCACCAGAGCATGAAGTGCTCAAGGTGAGGTTTTTGTGATAGCATTTTGTCCGTCCTTCGTATGTCGTCAACTTTTGCCTTGCTAACACTCTACAGGCTACATTTTGCATCCGATCTTCATGAAAGTTAATCAGAATATTCCTCTCCATCAAATCTTGGACAAGTTCAAAACTGGTTCATATTTAGGTAACAGACTAGGTCACAAGGTTAAATTGAAGGAAAGTCTTGTTAAAACAAAAATTGTCAGAATGTATGTCTAGGTCAAGTTTGAAGATGGGTCATATTCGGTCAAATACTAGGTCACAAGGTCAAATTGAAGGAAAATCTTGTTAACCCTTTCCCTCATATAGATGCTTTCTGACGCCTCTGCAGCAGACGACTTTTGACAACATTGTGGCAAAGGTGAAGTTGCTCATGTTTTCAACTCTTATCTAATAATTTAACTGTCATTATTAAATGGAGATATTTCACCTTTTGAAGAAGATGGTTTCAGAGTCGTCTGCTACAGATTTGTTGTATGTGGGAAAGGATTAACACTCTACAGACCGCGATTTATGCAGCTTAAAATTAATTTTGTTTTTCTTGATGATATCTAAGTACGAATATTGGTCATGTTCGATTATAAACTAGGTCACTAGGCCAAATTGTAGAAAAATCTACATTTTTGACTTGAGCAGCTTGAAACTTTGTCAGAAAGTTTGTCTTAATGATATCTAGGCCAATTTGAAAATGGGTCATATTGAGTCAAAACCTAGGTCATTAGGCCAATTTTAAGGAAAATCTTGTTAACACTCTAGAGACCACAATGTTCCTTGGGTAAACCCTCTACTAAGATTGTTGAAATTATTTCAATGATATGATCTGTTAAAAACATGGCTTCTCTTATTAAGTCTTAAATAGCACATTCTCAGGTGTCATGGCCCTCTTGTTAGATTGATTTCAAATTGTGCACACACATTTCATAAATAAAGTACTTCAACATATCAAACTGGTTTTTGGGTCAAACATGATTTTTAGCTCCACTGGCCAGTTGAGCTTATGTCATGGTGAATTGTCCGTCATGCATGCATGCGTCAACTTTTGCTTCAAACAACTTCTCCTCCCTAACCACTTGGCCAATTGGGATGAAATTTCATTGGAAGCATCCTCCCCTAAATTCCTTCAAATTTTTTGGATCCATGCAAAATTCTGGTTTCCATGGCAAGCGAAAGACAAAAATAGTGAAAACTTAAAAAATCTTCTCCTTCAAAAGTGTCGGGTCTATCAGATTCCTTCAAGCTATGTTGATTGGTCAAAAAACATGGCCGCCAGAGGGTGGGGCTTTTTTGCCTTATATGGGTATAGTGAAAACTTAAAAAATCTTCTCCAAGTTATTGTGATCGTTTTTTGTGCGGCGTGCATCCGTCGACATCTTCTCTCCAGTAACCAGTGGGTCAATTTGGATGAAACTGCACAGAAAGCATCCTCTCTATGATCTCACCAGATTTCCTTCAAATTTTTGGGATCCATGCAGAATACCATGGCAACAAAACAAAAAATATTTCAGAAATGTTCTTAGGTTGACCCACTATCAGATTCCTTCAAGCCATGTTGATTGGTCGAAAAACATGGCCGCCAGTGGGCAGGGCTATTTTGCCTTATATGGATGGCTATAGTGAAAACTTAAAAAATCTTCTCCTCCGAAAGTGTCAGTCCGATTTTCAAATAATTTTGTATAAATGTTCCTTAAGTGACCCACTATCAGATTCCTTCAAGCCATGTTGATTGGTCGAAAAACATAACCGCCAGTGGGCAGGGCTATTTTGCCTTATATGGCTATAGTGAAAACTTAAAAAATCTTCTTCTCCAAAACTGGTTGGCAGATTTTCAAATAATTTTGTAGAAATGCTCCTTGGGTGACCCTCTATCAGATTCCTTCAAGCCATGTTGATTGGTCGAAAAACATGGCCGCCAGGGGGGGGGGGGGGGGGGGGGGCGGGGCTATTTTGCCTTATATGGCTATAGTGAAAACTTAAAAAATCTTCTCCGACGAAAGTGTCAGGCAGATTTTCAAATAATTTTGTAGAAATGTTCCTTAAGTGACCCACTATCAGATTCCTTCAAGTCATGTTGATTGGTAAAAAAACATGGCCACCATGGGGTGTGGCTTTTTTTGCCTTACATGGCTAAAGTGGAAACTTAAAAAAATCTTCTCCAAAAGTGTCAAGCCGATTTTCAAATAATTTTGTAGAAATGTGACCCTCTATCAGATTCCTTCAAGCCATATTGATTGGTCGAAAAACATGGCCACCGGGGGGACGGGGCTATTTTGCCTTTTATGGCTATAGTGAAAACTGAAAAGGTCTTCTCCTACAAAAGTGTCTGGCCGATTTTTAAATAATTTTGTTAAAATGGTCCTAGGTTGACCCACTATCAGATTCCTTCAAGCCATGTTGATGGGTAAAAAAACATGGCCACCACAGGCTGGGACTATTTAGCATTATATGGCTATAGTTAAAACTTAAAAAATCTGCCCTCCAAAAGTGGCAAGCCGTTTTTCAAATAATGTAGAAATGTTCCTAGGGTGACCCTCTATGGTGAAAACTATGACCGCCAAGGGGCGGGGCATATATGGCTAAAGTGAAAAAAAATCAAAATCAGGTGAGCGATCCAGGGCCATCATGGCCCTCTTGTTATATGTTTCTGATCTAGGGACCCCGATAAATCATTACTTTTGAAGTTTCTTACTGAGTGAATAAGCTGATGTGCACCAACTGTTAAGGATTTCCTCTTTTGATTAATACAGCATACAGTAAAAATATCTCAGTCAGTAAATTCATGAGACAAAAAGGTTTTTTTAGCTCACCTGAGCTTTGCTCAAGGTGAGTTATTGTGATCGCCTTTTGTCCGGCGTGCGGTGTGCGTCGTGCGTCAACTTCTTCTCCTCAGTAACCAGTGGGTCAATTCGGATGAAACTTCACAGAAAGCATCCTCTCAATGGTGTTACCAGATTTCTTTCAAATTTTTGGGATCCATGCAGATTTCTGGTTTCCATGGCAACGAAATGACAAAAAACTTCAAAAAATTTCTCCTCCCAAACTGGTTGGCAGATTTTCAAATAATGTTGTAGAAATGCTCCTTGGGTGACCCTCTATCAGATTCCTTAAAGCCATGTTGATTGGTCGAAAAACATGGCCGCCAGGGGCCGGGGCTTATATAACTAAAGTGAAAGAAAAAAATATCATGTGAGCGATCCAGGGCCATCATGGCTCTCTTGTTGTGACTTTCAGCTTCAAACATCTCCTCATAATTAATCTATGGAGCAAGTTGGTCTTATTTGGAAGAAATTTGCCTTACTGTTAGGTAGACAAAATTTGTTCAAGCCATATTGATGGATGCCAGAGAGCCTCAGTAATCTGACAAAACTTAAACTTTTGAAAACATTGTGACAAAAGAAGAAATTGTTCATGATGAGCAATTTCTCCTTATGTCACAATGATTTCAATTCATTACAGTAATTATATTTTCATTTATAAATATTTGTCACATTTTAACCAAGATGTGTTCAATGACGTCTGCTGCAGGCTTCTTGCATGAGGGAAAGAGTTCAGAAAGGGTATAATGCAACAAAACTTCTTTAGCTTTGATGTTCTGAATTAGGAAAAGACTTCAAAATAATATTCAAATCCAACAGTAGAGATATATATTGCCACCAGACAGAGTTGGTGTGCTAATGTTGTTTGTTACTTTCTGCTTTCAGATTACCTGAGGGTTGTGTTTGCATTTGCATCCTTCTACTACATGCCTACAGATCCATGGCTGGCCTCGTCTCTTTACATCCTCAGTGGGCTATTGGATGCTATAGACGGACATTTGGCAAGAATGCTGAATCAAGGTAACCTGTGAATCCTTTCCTATGCTGAATGTGTCTAGAATCCTTTCCCACGCTGAATGTGTCCAGGGTCCTTTCCCACACTGATTGTGTCCAGAGTCCTTTCCCACACTGATTGTGTCCAGAGTGCTTTCCCACACTGATTGTGTCCAGAGTCCTTTCCCACACCGATTGTGTCCCGAGTCCTTTCTTAAGGTAATTGTATCCTGAGTCCTTTCCCACACTGATTGTGTCCAGAGTCCTTTCCCACACTGATTGTGTCCAGAGTCCTTTCCCCCACTGATTGTGTCCCGAGTCCTTTCCCACACTGATTGTGTCCCGAGTCCTTTCTCACACTGATTGTGTCCAGAGTCCTTTCTTAAGGTGATTGTGTCCAGAGTCCTTTCCCACACTGATTGTGTCCAGAGTCCTTTCTTAAGGTGATTGTGTCCTGAGTCCTTTCTCACACTGATTGTGTCCAGAGTCCTTTCTTAAGGTTATTGTGTCCAGAGTCCTTTCTTAAAGTGAATGTGTCCTGAGTCCTTTCCCACACTGATTGTGTCCAGAGTCCTTTCCCACACTGATTGTGTCCCTGAGTCCTTTCTCACACTGATTGTGTCCTGAGTCCTTTCTTAAGGTGATTGTGTCCTGAGTCCTTTCTTAACCCTTTCCCTCATATAGACGCTTTCTGACGCCTCTGCAGTAGACAGCTTTTTGAAAACTTAGTGACAAAAGAAGAAATTGCACAAAACGTGCAATTTCTCCTTTTGACACAATGTTTTCCACTTTTTGTCATAGGTTATCCATTCAATTATGGAGATTTTACATATTTTGACTAAATACTTTCAAAGTCGTCTGCTGCAGAATTGTTGTATGAGGGAAAGGGTTAAGGTGATTGTGTCCAGAGTCCTTTCCCACACTGTTTGTGTCCTGAGTCCTTTCTTAAGGTGATTGTGTCCATAGTCCTGTTCAATTATGCAAAAATTATAAGTCCCTGATAAAAATTGTGAGTACTGGGACTCGCAGGTAACACAATCACTGCCCAACTCCTTTGGTCTCTACTTTCTCCCCAATAGTAAGATTTTAAACAGTTGAAAGGATCAATTACTAATTAAATTGCCAGCATGCAATATGAAATTTCAGCAAATCATTTATTATAAGTGACAAAGAGAAACTACAAGTTGATAAGTACACTTTAATGTTTCTGTCATTGTGAGATGCTCAATACAGATGAAGTCTTGAACCCTTCCCACAACAAATCTGCAACAAATGACTCTGCGAACATCAAGACAAAACCAAGAAATATCTCTATAAATGAACATATCATTATTGACTACAAGTGAAACCTTTTGCTACAATGTTTTCAAAATTAGTCTGTTTCAGAATTCGTCAAATGTATCTGAAACTGGGCAAGGGTTAAAGAGCTTTACATAATGTATATTTATGAGACCTGCTCTGCAAAACAACTTTGACAAGTGTTGATAAATCTGCAGCACAGGCCTCCATCTTATTTAACCCTTTCCCACATATTTAACATCTGCAGCTGACGGCTTTGCAAGACATTTAGGTAATAATTTGGAAGATCTTTATTAATCAAAGAAATATTTTTGAGTATACTTGATTACAACATTGTGGCAAAAGGAGAATTATAAGCAATTTCCTATTATACCACAATGTTTTCAAAAGTCGTCTGCTATACAGTCACTGTGTAAATAGTGAAGAGCCAAACAGTCTGCAGTCCACACTGAATACAGAAATGATTTCCTGAACTGTTTATGATTAACAAAGTAGCATTTGCTTTCATCATCTATTGAATAAATTTGTAATTTCTTGAAATTGAAAGTTTATTTTAATACAAAGAAGAGGTAGAAGTAGCTTAAAAGTGTTGTGTGATTATTAAGGAAATTGTTTTGTTTGATATTCACTTAGTTATAAATAATTTATAAAACATATCTATATTCGACCCAGTGAGTAAGAAAATGTACAAGTTAGCTTTTGGTGAACAGTATAGATCCAGATCAGCCTGTGTATCAACCCAGTCTGATAAATGTCTACGCTGTTCACATATTACTTACACAAGCTTGTTAGAAGATGCTGCCAACTCATGTAGACTCTGATAAGACTGAGCAGATTTACAGGATGATCAGAACCTTTTTTTTTTTTTTTTTTTTTTTCCCCAAATGTCACTTGACAGCCCGCTTATTTAATTTTTATCATACATTAACATAGGTAACACAATTTACAGCAACTATAAACATTGATGATTAGAACCTATACAGTTAAGGATTGCTGACTTGTATGTTTTCTCGTTTACTGACTCAGTTGGCTGATGTTTGTCCATGTTTCAGGAAGTAAACTTGGAGCCATGCTGGACCAGCTGATAGACAGAATGACTACCATGTGTTTGTGTGCAGCCCTCTGTCACTTCTATCCCAAATATATGCTCTTCTTCCAGTTCTCAATGGCTGTTGACATTGTTAGCCATTGGTTCCATGTGCAAAGGTAATGAGATTTAATAACTATTAATTAATAAGTGTTGAAATACCTGTGAATGATAGTAGAAAAATCCCACTGTGCCTTACTGCTACCTAGTATGAAAACATTCAAGTTGTAAGAATTAAACATAGTTTTCCCCTTTGCAAACAAATTTTGATGACTTTTGATAATATTGTGACAATTGGAGATATGGCACAAGCATTTTCTCCTTTTTCAACATTATTAAAAGAAAATATTTTCAATTTGTTTGCAATGATTTTTAGCTCCACTGGCTGAAAGCCAGTCAAGCTTAATATGTCATGGCGAATTATCCGACGTGCGTGCGTCAATTTTGCTTCAAACGACTTCCCCCCTCCCTAACCACTTGGCCAATTGGGATGAAACTTCATATGAAGCATCCTCACAATGTCCTCTCCTAAATTCCTTCGTCTTTTGGATCCATGCAAAATTCTGGTTTCCATGGCAACCGAAAGTAAAAATAGTGAAAACTTAAACTATCTTCTCCTTCAAAAGCGCCAGGCCGCTTTTCAAATAATGTTTATAGAAATGTTCCTTGGGTGACCCTCTTTTAGATTCCTTCAAGCCATGTTGATTGGTAGAACAAAGTGTCAGGCCGATTTTCAAATAATTTTGTACAAATGTTCCTTATGTGACCCACTATCAGATTCCTACAAGCCATGTTGATTGGTCGAAAAACATGGCCACCACAGGGCATGGCTATTTTGCCTTATATGACTATAGTGAAAACTTAAAAAATCTTCTCCTACGAAAGTGTCTGGCCAATTTTCAAATAATATTGTAGAAATGTTTCTAGGGTGACCCTCTATCAGATTCCTTCAAGCCATGTTGATTGGTCAAAAAACAAGGCCGCCAGGGGGGCGGGGCTTATATGGCTAAAGAGAAAAGAAATAAAATCAGGTGAGCGCTCCAGCATGGCCCTCTTGTTTTCAGATCACACACATTTGAAGTTATGAGCAGTTTCTCATTTTGCCACAATGTTTACAATTTACTTTTGTAAATAAAGATTTTTGTAATTTTGCCTAGATATTTTTCGTCTGGTGCAGATTTTTCATATGTTGAATATATTCCAAAACCTCCAAATTATTCTTGAGCCGTGAATCATATTAGGTTGAACAACAAAACTCTTATTATTGCAGTTCCCTCATGACTGGTTCTTCTAGTCACAAAGTCCTTGATCTGTCTGCCAACCCAGTCCTCAGACACTACTATCATAATAGGGTAAGTTATAAATTGACCATTCTAATAAACACTTTCAGACACTACTATCATAATAGTGTAAGTTATAAATTGGCCATTCTAATAAACACTTTCAGACACTACTATCATAATAGTGTAAGTTATAAATTGGCCATTCTAATAAACACTTTCAGACACTACTATCATAATAGGGATAGTTAAAAATTGGCCATTCTAATAAACACTTTCAGACACTACTATCATAATAGTGTAAGTTATAAATTGGCCATTCTAATAAACACTTTCAGACACTACTATCATAATAGTGTAAGTTATAAATTGGCCATTCTAATAAACACTTTCAGACACTACTATCATAATAGTGTAAGTTATAAATTGACCATTCTTATAAACACTTTCAGACACTACTATCATAATAGGGTAAGTTATAAATTGACCATTCTAATAAACACTTTCAGACACTACTATCATAATAGGGTAAGTTATAAATTGACCATTCTAATAAACACTTTCAGACACTACTATCATAATAGTGTAAGTTATAAATTGGCCATTCTAATAAACACTTTCAGACACTACTATCATAATAGTGTAAGTTATAAATTGGCCATTCTAATAAACACTTTCAGACACTACTATCATAATAGTGTAAGTTATAAATTGACCATTCTTATAAACACTTTCAGACACTACTATCATAATAGGGTAAGTTATAAATTGACCATTCTAATAAACACTTTCAGACACTACTATCATAATAGGGTAAGTTATAAATTGACCATTCTAATAAACACTTTCAGACACTACTATCATAATAGTGTAAGTTATAAATTGACCATTCTAATAAACACTTTCAGACACTACTATCATAATAGTGTAAGTTATAAATTGGCCATTCTAATAAACACTTTCAGACACTACTATTATAATAGTGTAAGTTATAAATTGGCAATTCTAATAAACACTTTCAGACACTACTATCATAATAGGGTAAGTTATAAATTGACCATTCTAATAAACACTTACAGACACTGCTATCATAAAAGTGTAAGTTATAAATTGACCATTCTAATAAACACTTACAGACACTGCTATCATAATAGTGTAAGTTATAAATTGGCCATTCTAATAAACACTTTCAGACACTACTATCATAATAGTGTAAGTTAAGAATTGGCCATTCTAATAAACACTTACAGACACTATTATCATAATAGTGTAAGTTATAAATTGACCATTCTAATAAACACTTTCAGACACTACTATCATAATAGTGTAAATTGGCCATTCTAATAAACACTTTCAGACACTACTATCATAATAGGGTAAGTTATAAATTGAACATTTTAATAAACACTTTCAGACACTACTATCATAATAGTGTAAGTTATAAATTGACCATTCTAATAAACACTTTCAGACACTACTATTATAATAGTGTAAGTTAAGAATTGGCCATTCTAATAAACACTTACAGACACTACTATCATAATAGTGTAAGTTATAAATTGACCATTCTAATAAACACTTTCAGACACTACTATCATAATAGTGTAAGTTATAAATTGGCCATTATAATAAACACTTTCAGACACTACTATCATAATAGGGTAAGTTATAAATTGACCATTCTAATAAACACTTTCAGACACTACTATCATAATAGTGTAAGTTATAAATTGACCATTCTAATAAACACTTTCAGACACTACTATCATAATAGTGTAAGTTATAAATTGACCATTATAATAAACACTTTAAGACACTACTATCATAATAGTGTAAGTTATAAATTGGCCATTCTTATAAACACTTTCAGACACTACTATCATAATAGTGTAAGTTATAAATTTGCCATTCTAATAAACACTTTCAGACACTACTATCATAATAGTGTAAATTAAGAATTGGCCATTCTTATAAACACTTTCAGACACTACTATCCTAATAGTGTAAGTTATAAATTGGCCATTCTAATAAACACTTTCAGACACTACTATCATAATAGTGTAAGTTATAAATTGGCCATTCTAATAAACACTTTCAGACACTACTATCATAATAGTGTAAGTTATAAATTGGCCATTCTAATAAACACTTTCAGATACTACAATCATAATAGTGTAAGTTATAAATTGACCATTCTAATAAACACTTTCAGACACTACTATCATAATAGTGTAAGTTATAAATTGGCCATTCTAATAAACACTTTCAGACACTACTATCATAATAGTGTAAGTTAAGAATTGGCCATTCTAATAAAACACTTTCAGACACTACTATCATAATAGTGTAAGTTATAAATTGGCCATTCTAATAAAACACTTTCAGACACTACTATCATAATAGTGTAAGTTATAAATTGGCCATTCTAATAAACACTTTCAGACACTACTATCATAATAGTGTAAGTTAAGAATTGGCCATTCTAATAAACACTTTCAGACACTACTATCATAATAGTGTAAGTTATAAATTGGCCATTCTAATAAACACTTTCAGACACTACTATCATAATAGTGTAAGTTAAGAATTGGCCATTCTAATAAACACTTTCAGACACTACTATCATAATAGTGTAAGTTATAAATTGGCCATTCTAATAAAACACTTTCAGACACTACTATCATAATAGTGTAAGTTATAAATTGGCCATTCTAATAAACACTTTCAGACACTACTATCATAATAGTGTAAGTTAAGAATTGGCCATTCTAATAAACACTTTCAGACACTACTATCATAATAGTGTAAGTTATAAATTGGCCATTCTAATAAAACACTTTCAGACACTACTATCATAATAGTGTAAGTTATAAATTGGCCATTCTAATAAACACTTTCAGACACTACTATCATAATAGTGTAAGTTATAAATTGACCATTCTAATAAACACTTTCAGAGTCTACTATCATAATAGTGTAAGTTAAGAATTGGCCATTCTAATAAACACTTTCAGACACTACTATCATCATAGTGTAAGTTAAGAATTGGCCATTCTAATAAACACTTTCAGACACTACTATCATAATAGTGTAAGTTATAAATTGACCATTCTAATAAACACTTTCAGACACTACTATCATAATAGGGTAAGTTATAAATTGGCCATTCTAATAAACACTTTCAGACACTACTATCATAATAGGGTAAGTTATAAATTGACCATTCTAATAAACACTTTCAGACACACTATCATAATAGTGTAAGTTATAAATTGGCCATTCTTATAAACACTTTCAGACACTACTATCATAATAGTGTAAGTTATAAATTGGCCATTCTAATAAACACTTTCAGACACTACTATCATATTAGTATAAGTTATAAATTGGCCATTCTAATAAACACTTACAGACACTACTATCATAATAGGGTAAGTTATAAATTGACCATTCTAATAAACACTTTCAGACACTACTATCATAATAGTGTAAGTTATAAATTGGCCATTCTAATAAACACTTTCAGACACTACTATCATAATAGTGTAAGTTAAGAATTGGCCATTCTAATAAACACTTTCAGACACTACTATCATAATAGTGTAAGTTATAAATTGACCATTCTAATAAACACTTTCAGACACTACTATCATAATAGGGTAAGTTACGAGTAGTAGAGGCTTAATGATTTGTTCATGTAGAGAATAGTCTTGAATGGATGTACACAATAAGAATGTCTGACCAAAAATACTGGTTTTAAAATAACACATACTCAAAGCTCTAGATATGGGGCCTATTACATAGAGATTATTACATTTCATTGTTATTTGTTGTAATACATTAAATTTCTCATTACGCGTCTTCCACCATATGTTATGTTTACTGGAGATTATTTTTAGCTCGCCTGAGCTTTGCTCAAGGTGACTTATTGTGATCGCCTTTTGTCCGGCATCCATCGTGCGTCGTCCGTCGTGCGTCAACTTCTTCTCCTCAGTAACCAGTTGGTCAATTGGGATGAAACTTCACAGAAAGCATCCTCTCAATGACCTCACCAGATTTCCTTCAAATTTTTGGGATCCATGCAGAATTCTGGTTTCCATGGCAACGAAATGAAAAAAACTTCAAAATTCTTCTTTTCCCAAACTGGTTGGCAGATTTTCAAATAATTTTGTAGAAATGTTCCTTGGATGCCCCTCTATTAGATTCCTTCAAGCCATGTTGATTGGTCGAAAAACATGGCCGCCAGGGGGGGGCGGGGCTATTTTGCCGTATATGGCTATAGTGAAAACTTAAAAAATCTTCTCCTCCGAAAGTGTCATGCCTATTTTCAAATAATTTTGTGGAAATGTTCCTTGGATGACCCTCTATGAGATTCCTTCAAGCCATGTTGATTGGTCGAAAAACATGGCCGCCAGGGGGGCGGGGCTATTTTGCCTTATATGGCTATAGTGAAAACTTAAAAAATCTTCTCCTCCGAAAGTGTCCGGCCGATTTTCAAATAATTTTGTAGAAATGTTCCTTAAGTGACCCACTATCAGATTCCTTCAAGCCATGTTGATTGGTCGAAAAATATGGCCGCCCAGTGGGCAGGGCTATTTTGCCTTATTTGGCTATAGTGAAAACTTAAACAATCTTCTTCTCCCAAACTGGTTGGCAGATTTTCAAATAATGTTGTAGAAATGCTCCTTGGATGAACCTCTATTAGATTCCTTCAAGCCATGTTGATTGGTCAAAAAACATGGCCGCCAGGGGGGCGGGGCTATTTTGCCTTATTTGGCTATAGTGAAAACTTAAACAATCTTCTCCTCCGAAAGTGTCAGACTGATTTTCAAATAATTTTGTAGAAATGTTCCTTGGATGACCCTCTATCAGATTCCTTCAATCCAAGTTGATTGGTAAAAAAACATGGCCGCCAGGGGGGCGGGGCTATTTTGCCTTATATGGCTATAGTGAAAACTTAAAAAATCTTCTTCTCCGAAAGTGTCCGGCCGATTTTCAAATAATTTTGTAGAAATGTTCCTTGGATGACCCACTTTTAGATTCCTTCAAACCATGTTGATTGCTCAAAAAACATGGCCGCCAGTGGGCAGGGCTATTTTGCATTATATGGCTATAGTGAAAACTTAAAAAAAAATCTCCTCCAAAAGTGTCTGGCCGATTTTCAAATAATTTTGTAGAAATGTTCCTAGGGTGACCCTCTATCAGATTCCTTCATTCCAAGTTGATTGGTCGGAAAACTATGGCTGCCAGGGGGTGGGGCTTATATAGCTAAAGTGAGAAAAAAAAAACAGGTTAGCGATTCCAGGGCCATCATGGCCCTCTTGTTTGTCTTTTTACCTACTTTGCGCATTATTTTTCGGATGAGGCGTGGCCTAATTTACTTCTCTGTGGAATTCAAAATGGCGGTTAATGTTGAGTGTTATGAGTTTGTGTGACGCGTGTTGTGTACAGCAACTCTTTGAAGGGAGTCTCTGATTAATTCTAATAACACTGGATTAAATATGTTAATTATGGTTACAAACAAAGCAAAAAAAACTTTTATAAAAATAGTTTTGCCTGTGCGGGGAATCGAACCGGCGTACTCTCGCATGCAACGCCATGTCGCTACCAACTGCGCTACAGAGACCATTTACAAAGTTGGTTTATTGTTTGTATTTATTGATGTCAAACAGACGCCCACTTTCTAGCAATAATTATCAGCATTTCTACAAATGATAGTTTTCCATTTTGTCTTCGTCATCCAGTTAGTTGGAAATTTCATCCCATTGCAATTTAAGTAGGAATTGTTTTATTAGGAGAAAAGTGGGAGGAGTCTACCTGCATGACTTCAGTCTTAAAATAGTCCGTGGAAAAATGGAAGGGGCACGCATGCGCAATTTTGTACGAGATTATAGGTAGTTTAATTCACAGGTGTTAATTAAATGTAAATCAACGATTATGAATTTTCTTTCACCAAGATAACCTTATCTTTGATGAATAGAAATGTAATAAATGTTCTTAAATCCTTATTTGACCTTTGTTATGGGTAGCGGAGCCCCGGTAGCTCAGTCGGTAGTGATGCGGGCTGTCAATCCAGGGGTTATGAATTTGAATACCTGCTCGGCCAACTTTCTTTCCGACGATTGACAAAAGTCGATGCGTCATTCGTCTTCCACCAATGTGGAAAAGCAGCCAGTTGCTTGGGAAGATTGTTGTGTGGAGTACTGGTGTCAGAAAACCAGGAAATGCATGAGTAGGTGATCTGGCCGCCGTGATATAACTGAGAATTTTTTTAAAACGCCGTTTAACCCCAATCAATCAATTGTTATGGCTAGGATTCTTTTGAGAACCTACAACATAGGCTATAATGAGTGCTTCAATACCTATCACTGGCTCACTTCCCCTCATCTAGCCCTCAGCATAATTATGAGTGGTGTTCCAGTGTATTCAATTGTATTGTAGCTATTCCTATCACTTTTTGTCCGTCGTCCGTCCGGCGTTAACTTTTAGCTTTAAACATCATCTCCTCCCAAACTCCAAGGACAATTTCCGTGAAACATCACAGGACTGTTCCTCTGGTTGGCCTCTTTCAAAGTTGTTCAAAGATTTAAATTCCATTGAGAACTTTGGTTGCTGCGGCATCAGAAAGGGGGCAAAAGGTCCAAACTTTAAAAATCTTCTCCTCCGAATCTGCCTGTCAGATTCAAATATAATTTGGTAGAAATGTTCATTGGGTGACCCTCTATAAAAATTGTTCAAGCCATACTGATTGGTCGAAAAACATGGCAGTTAGGCGGCATCAAAAAAGGGGCAAAATGACAAAATTTGAAAATTCCATTTTTATGCAAATGCTTGTCTGATTTTAAGAAAATATAATATGAATCTTACTGTAATGATCCTCTTTTTAATTTGTTTAAGCCGTTTTGATTGGTTACACAATCATAGCAACCAGGCGTCATCACAAAAGGGGTAAATTGAACTTTTAGCTACAAATGACAACCATCTCCTAACATTCCAATAGACCAATTACCACAAAACATCACAGGCATGTTCCTTTGGTGGTCCTCTTTCAAAATTGTTCAAAGATTAAAATTCCAATGAGAACTTTGGTTGCTGCGGCATCAGAAAGGGGACAAAATGTCCAAACTTTAAAAATCTTCTCCTCCGAATGTGCCTGTCAGATTCAAATATAATTTGGTAGAAATGTTCCTTGGGTGACCCTCTATAAAAATTGTTCAAGCCATACTGATTGGTCGAAAAACATGGCAGTCAGGCGGCATCAGAAAAGGGGCAAAATGACAAAATTTGAAAATTCCATTTTTATGAAAGTGTTTGTCTGATTTTAAGAAAATATAATACGAATCTTACTGTAATGATCCTCTTTTTAATTTGTTTAAGCCGTTTTGATTGGTTACACAATCATATCAACCAGGCGTCATCACAAAAAGGGTAAATTGAACTTTTAGCTACAAATGACAACCAACTCCTACCATTCCAATAGACCAATTTCCACAAAACATCACAAGAATGTTCCTTTGGTGGTCCTCTTTCAAAAGTGTTCAAAGGTTTAAATTCCATTGAGAACTTTGGTTGCTGCGGCATCAGAAAGTGAGAAAAATACCCAAATTTTAAAATCCTTTTCCTACATAATCTACTTGTGCGATTGCAAGATAATTTGGTAGAAATGTTTCTTAAGTGACCCTCTAAATAAACTGTTGAAGCCATATTGATTTCGTTGAAAAACAGGGCAGCAAGGCGGCATCAGGAAAGGTGCAAAATGACAAAAACTTTATAATTCCATTCTTATTAAAGTTCTTGTTAGATTTCAAGATATAAATGGCCTTTACTGATAAGCTGTTTCTTGAGAAGTGTCCACTCCTTTCAGTTTCATTTGCACTCCCTGATAAAAATTTCCAGATATTTACAGTTAAATATTTGCTACTAATTTACTATCAATTAGGTGATCGATTTAGGGCCATCTTGGCCCTCTTGTTATAAAACCCTATGTTTATGGTTTGTATAAGTTTTACCCTTTCACATGTGTTTTGACACATCTACATTAAGAACAATTTCAACTATTGCCACAATGTTTATAATGATTTTAACAAGTTTTAACCTTTTGCTTCAAACAACTTCTCTGTGTAAGCACAGGGACAATTGGGATGAAACTTCACAGTTTTCAAAAACTGGTTGGCTGATTTTCAAATAATTTGGTAGAAATGTTCATTGTTTGACCCTTTATCAGACTCTTTCAAGCCATGTTGATTGGTCGAAAATCATGACCACCAGGGGTTGGGGCTGTTTTGCTGTATATGGTTATAGTGGAAACTTTAAAATATTCTCCCACAAAATTGTCTTGCCACCAGGGAGCAGGGCAGTTTTACCTCATGTACATGTACCTATAGTGAAACATTTAAAAAAAATCATCTCCGACAAAAGTGTCTTTCCAATTTTATATTTATTGTGCAGAATGTTCCAATAAAAAGAAAACCCGCTAGCTACACTCGATTTTGGATTCCATCTCTTCTAAAGAACAATGTTCTAACTGGTTCACGATTATAATACACCAGCCATTCAAGGAGCTGTGGAATTCATAGATATACAACATCCCACCCAAAAAGAAAATTTGTCCTCAAATTAATAAAAAGACATCTCCTTGAATGGTAACCAGTTGGAATTGGAAACAGAAATATGCAACATACCGACATGTTGGCCTAAGCAGATTTTCACACAGAAGCATAAATGTCCGAAGTTGGCCAAATCAAGGGCCACAGACAAACACACAGATAAGCAGGCCAGCATGTTTCTAGGGTGTCGCTCTATTAGATTTCTTTATACAATATTGATTGGTCGAAAAACATGGCCGCAAGGGGCCCTGCTGTTTTGCGTTATGGGGCTATAGTGAAAACTTTAACAATCTTGTTCTTTGAAAGTGTCTAGCCGATTTCCAAATAATTTGGTAAAATTGTTTCTTTGGTGAACTTCTAACTGACTCCTTCATGCCATGTTGATTGGTTAAAAAAAAAAAATGGTTGCCAGGTCAAAAGTTTTTAGTTATTGTGGTTGGCTTGACAAATCAAATGGCATTATTCAGGTGAGCGATTCGGGGCCATCATGTCCCTCTTGTTCAAATATTTTGGTAGAAATGTTCCTTGGGTGCTGTCTTTTAGATTCCTTTAAACCATGTTGATTGGTCAACATGACCACCAGGGGGGAGGAGGGGGTTATGGATTTTATGCCTTATATAGCTATAGTGAAACTTTTAAAAATCTTCTGCGAATGTATCTTGCAGATTTTTAAATAATTATGAAAAAATGTTTCTTTGGCGACTCTCTAGAGATTCCTTCAAAAAGTGTCTGTATGTAGGAATTGGTTCAGGCATTGCATTTGTTGATACACTTACTATACATCTTGTACATCATTGGTTGATACACTTGTTATACAACTTGTACGTCATTGGTTGATACACTTGTTATACAACTTGTACGTCATTGGTTGATACACTTGTTATACAACTTGTACATCATTGGTTAGTACACTTGTTATACAACTTGTACGTCATTGGTTGATACACTTACTATACATCTTGTACATCATTAGTTGATACACTTGTTATACAACTTGTACGTCATTGGTTGATACACTTGTTATACAACTTGTACGTCATTGGTTGATAAACTTGTTATACAACTTGTACGTCATTGGTTGATAAACTTGTTATACAACTTGTAAATCATTGGTTGATAAACTTGTTATACAACTTGTACTTCATTGGTTGATAAACTTGTTATACAACTTGTACATCTTTTGTCCATTTTAGATAATTTTGTTTGTGATGTGTTCTGCTAATGAACTGTTCTTCTGTATGCTGTATCTGCTGTATTTCACAGAGGGACCTGCAGGTTTGTACACAGCTCTAGATAAAGGGCATTTATCATATTCTTAAATCCTTAACCCTTTTCAACTTGTATATGGTCTCTGACACATCTGCAGCAGACGACTTTTGAACAAATTGTAGCAAAAGGAGAAATTGTTTTCAGCTCTATTCACTAAATATACATTTGATCAAGAGATTTTTCATATTTTTGCCCAGTTGTTTACAAAGTTGTCTGCTACAGATTTATTGTAATTGTGAAAGGGTTAAACCTTTCCCTCATATAGACACTTTCTGACGCCTCTGCAGCAGACAGTTTTTTGAAAACATAGTGACAAAAGAAGAAATTGCTCAAAACAAGCAATTTTTGCTTTTTTCACAATGTTTTCTACTTTAGTCATAGGTTATACATTCAATTATAGAGATTTTCTATTTTTAGCTCTACTGGCCAAAGGCCAGAAGAGCTTATGTCGTGGCGATTTGTCCGTCGTGTGTGCGTCCGTCCGTAAACAATTTCTTGTTAACACGATACAGTCTTCAGCCAGATCCGCCCATGCATGACTGGATTATGGCCCTTGAAATGGTCAAAATTGCTATAAAAGAGCTTGTTAACACGATACAGTCTTCACCCTTTGATTGTATCTCAACCAAACTTATACAGTAGTTAGATATCCATGAGAACTCGGTTCCTTTCGAAAACCAGCCAGATCCGCCCATGCATGACTGGATTATGGCCCTTGAAATGGTCAAAATTGCTATAAAAGAGCTTGTTAACACGATACAGTCTTCACTTTGGATTGTATCTCAACCAAACTTATACAGTAGTTAGATATCCATGAGAGCTCGGTTCCTTTTGAAAACCAGCCAGATCCGCTCATGCATGACTGGATTATGGCCCTTGAAATGGTCAAAATTGCTATAAAAGAGCTTGTTAACACGATACAGTCTTCACTTTTGATTGTATCTCAACCAAACTTATACAGTAGTTAGATATCCATGAGAGCTCGGTTCCTTTTGTAAACCAGCCAGATCCGCCCATGCAAGACTGGATTATGGCCCTTGAAATTGTTCAAATTGCTATAATTGAGCATGTGAACACAATAGAGGCTCTATTTACTATCTGATCTTCACCAAACTTAGATAGTAGTTAAATATTGATGAGAGCTTGGTTCCTTTTGAAAACCAGCCTGATCCGCCAAGACTGGATTATGGCCCATGAAATTGTAAAAATTGCTATAATACAGCTTGTGAACACAAAAGAGCCTCCATTTACTCTCTGATCTTCACCTGATACATGCTCTGGATTGAAAATGACCAAAGAACCATACCAGTAGAGCATAGGCCCTCATGGGCCTCTTGTTTGACAAAATATGTTCAAAGTCGTCTGCTGCAGAATTGTCGTATGAGGGAAAGGGTTTACTGCCCTCAAAAGATATGTTTTGGTACTCAAAAAACCACTGCATTGAGACAGTTCTCTTGAGTACTACAACATAAGGTTTACATGAGTAATATGACAGATATTGTAAAGCCAAGACAAGATATTGTAAAGTCAAGACCAGATATTGTAAAGCCAAGACCAAATGTTGTAAAGTCAAGACCAGATATTGTAAAGCCAAGACCAGATGTTGTAAAGCCAAGACCAGATGTTGTAAAGCCATGACCATGATCTTTTCTAGGCCTGTTTTTATACGGGCGTTTTGAAAAAACAGAACGTATTATAGTTTTACCTGTGACGTACGGGCGGGTGGGCGGCGTCCAGTATGTTGTCAGCTAAATAACTTGAGAAGCCTTTGTCCAATCATCACCAAATTTAGTCAGAATGTGTATTGGCTTAATATCTCAGACAAGTTTGATAACTAGCTATATCACTCTAGTCAATCAAGAGTTATGGCCCTTTATTTATAGAAATTACCTAAAAGTGTTCTTGTCAGCTCAATAACTTAAGAAGCCTTTGTCCAATGATCAACAAATTTGGTCAGAATGTGTATTGGCATGATATCTCGGAAAAGTTTGATAACTAGCCATATCGCTTTAGTCAATCGAGAGTGATTGCCCTTTAATTATAGAAATTACCTAAAATTGGTCTTGTCAGCTTAATAACTTTAGAAGCCTTTGTCCAATGATCACCAAATTTGGTCAGAATGTGTATTGGCATAATATCTCGGACAGATTCGATAACTAGCCATATCGCTTTAGTCAATCAAGAGGGATTGCCCTTTAATTATAGAAATTACCTAAAAATTAGTCTTGTCAGCTCAATAACTTAAAGAAGCCTTTGTCCAATCATCACCAACTTTGGTCAGAATGTGTATTGGCATAATATCTCGAACAAATTCAATAACTAGCCATATCGCTTTAGTCAATCAAGCGTGATTGCCCTTTAATTATAGAAATTACCTAAAATTGGTCTTGTCAGCTCAATAACTTAAGAAACCTTTGTCCAATCATCACCAAATTTGGTCAGAATGTGTATTGGCATAATATCTCGGACAAGTTTGATAACTAGCCATATTACTTTAGTCAATAGGGAGTGATTGCCCTTTAATTATAGAAATTACCTAAAATTGGTCTTGTCAGCTCAATAACTTTAGAAGCCTTTGTCCAATCATCACCCAATTTGGTCAGAATGGGTATTGGCGTAATATCTCGGCCACATTCGATAACTAGCCATATTGCTCTGGTCAATAGGGAGTTATTGCCCTTTAATTATAGGAATTACCTAGAATTGGTATTGTCAGCTAAATGAAGCCTTTATCCGATGTGATATTTTCCTGAAGCCAAATAGGGAGATTTGGTATTTTTGGTAGGAAGATTGGTGTCCCAAAGAGGGAGCTTTTTTCGCGGCAAGATTTTCTGCGACCGGTCACAATACTTTTTATTTGATGCTAAAATAGGGTCAAATCAAGCAACTTGCATATTAGGAAGTAATAATTTGCTAATTGAAAAGAATATTTCATAATCATTTATTACTTCAATTTTATTTATGAAAATATTTCAGTATAATATCACATATATGTTTATATATGTAAAGAACTAGTCATAAAAAAAAAAAAAGCACAGTCAAATGCAATTATTAATTACATTTTTCAAAAATACATGTTCAAAACAATTTGATACCAGTACTTTCAGTACTTATTCTTAGTATGCTGAACCTTCGTTCTGCACATTTTACCTGATTCAGAGACATTATACACATATTTCCTGTCTGATTCTATGACTTTTGATAGATGTATTTGTATATTTCAATTTCGGAAATATGACAGAAATATCGTAAAACAAGTGTTAATTTTTAGCTCACCTGTGCACGAAGTGCTCAAGGTGAGTTATTGTGATCGCCCTATGTCCGGCGTCCGTTGTCCGTCGTCAGTCGTCCGTCAACATTTTCTCCTCTGTAACCGGTGGGTCAACTGGGATGAAACTTCACAGAAAGCATCCTCTCAATGTCCTCACCAGAATTCCTGAAAAATTTTCGGGATCCATGCATAATTCTGGTTTCCATGGCAACGAAATGAAAAAACTTCAAAATTCTTAAAAAATCTTCTCCTCCGAAAGTGTCAGGCCGATTTTCAAATAATTTTGTTGAAATGTTCCTCGGGTGACCCTCTATCAGATTCCTTCAAGCCATGTTGATTGGTCGAAAAACATGGCCGCCAGGGGGGGGGCGGGGCTATTTTTCCTTATATGGCTATAGTGCAAACTTAAAAAATCTTCTCCTCCGAAAGTGTCAGGCCGATTTTCAAATAATTTTGTAGAAATGTTCCTCGGGTGACCCTCTATCAGATTCCTTCAAGCCATGTTGATTGGTCGAAAAACATGGCCGCCAGGGGGGGCGGAGCTATTTTTCCTTATATGGCTATAGTGCAAACTTAAAAAATCTTCTTCTCCAAAAGTGTCAGGCCGATTTTCAAATAAATTTGTAGAAATGTTCCTTGGGTGACCCTCTATCAGATTCCTTCAAGCCATGTTGATTGGTCGAAAATCATGGCCGCCAGTTGGGGGCGGGGCTTTTTTGCCTTATATAGCTATAGTGCAAACTTAAAAAATCTTCTCCTCCAAAAGTGTCGGGCCGATTTTCAAATAATTTTGTAGAAATGTTCCTTGGATGACCCTCTATCAGATTCCTTCAAGCCATGTTGATTGGTCAAAAAACATGGCCGCCAGGGGGCGAGGCTATTTTGCCTTTTATTGCTATAGTGAAAACTTAAAAAATCTTCTCCTTCAAAAGTGTCAGGCCGATTTTCAAATAATTTTGTAGAAATGTTCCTAGGGTGACCCTCTATCAGATTCCTTAAAGCCAAGTTAATTGGTTGGAAACTATGCCCGCCAGATGGCGGGGCTTATATAGCTAAAGTGAAAAAATAAATCAGGTGAGCGATTCCAGGGCCATCATGGCCCTCTTGTTTAGAGATATTACTTTGAAACTTTCAACATTTCTTTCCCATCATTACCTTCATCAACATACAAGAGAACATTATTCTGTCAAGGTTTTTGTAAGAATTATGGCCCTTTTTCGACTTGGAATTTTAGTTAAGGTTATTGTACCAATTTACTTTTTAGCTCACCTGTGCACGAAAGCATCCTCTCAATGTCCTCACCAGAATTCCTTAACATGTTTGGGATCCATGCAGAATTCTGGTTTCCATGGCAACGAAATGAAAAAAACTTCAAAATTCTTCTTCTCCCAAACTGGTTGGCAGATTTTCAAATAATTTTGTAGAAATGTTCCTTTGATGAACCCTCTATCAGATTCCTTTAAGCCATGTTGATTGGTCGAAAATCATGGCCGCAAGTGGGGGCGGGGCTATTTTGCCTTATATGGCTATAGTGAAAACTTAAAAAATCTTCTCCTCAGAAAGTGTCAGGCCGATTTTCAAATAATTTTGTAGAAATGTTCCTTGGATGACCCTCTATTAGATTCCTTCAAGCCATGTTGATTGGTCAAAAAATATGGCCGCCAGAGGGGCGGGGCTATTTTGCATTATATGGCTATAATGAAAATTAAAAAATCTTCTCCTCCAAAAATGTCTGGCCAATTTTCAAATAATTTTGTAGAAATGTTCCTAGGGTGACCCTCTATCAGATTCCTTGAAGCCATTTTGATTGGTCGAAAAAAACATGGCCGCCAGGGGGGGCGGGGCTATTTTGCGTTATATGGCTATAGTGAAAACTTAAAAAATCTTCTCCTCAGAAAGTGTCAGGCCGATTTTCAAATAATTTTGTAGAAATGTTCCTAGGGTGACCCTCTATCAGATTCCTTCAAGCCAAGTTGATTGGTCTGAAACTATGGCCGCCAGGGGGCGGGGCTTATATAGCTAAAGTGAAAAAAAAAATCAGGTGAGCGATTCCAGGGCCATCATGGCCCTCTTGTTTTTAGCTCACCTGAGCTTTGCTCAAGGTGAGTTATTGTGATCGCCTTTTGTCCGGCGTCCGTCGTCCGTCGTGCGTCGTGCGTCAACTTCTTCTCCTCAGTAACCAGTGGGTCAATTTGGATGAAACTTCACAGAAAGCATCCTCTTAATGACCTCACCAGAATTCCTTCAAATTTTTGGGATCCATGCAAAATTCTGGTTTCCATGGCAACGAAACCGAAAAAACTTCAAAATTCTTCTCCTCCCGAATTGGTTGGCAGATTTTCAAATAATTTTGTAGAAATGTTCCTTGGATGACCCTCTATCAGATTCCTTCAAGCCGTGTTGATTGGTCGAAAAACATGGCCGCCAGGGGGGGCGGGGCTATTTTGCCTTATATGGCTATAGTGAAAACTTAAAAAATCTTCTCCTCCGAAAGTGTAAGGCTGATTTTCAAATAATTTTGTAGAAATGTTCCTTGGGTGACCCTCTATCAGATTCCTTGAAGCCATGTTGATTGGTCGAAAAACATGGCCGCCAGGGGGGGCGGGTCAATTTTGCCTTATATGGCTATATAGTGCAAACTTAAAAAATCTTCTCCTCCAAAAGTGTCAGGCCGATTTTCAAATAATTTTGTAGAAATGTTCCTTGGGTGATCCTCTATCAGATTCCTTCAAGCCATGTTGATTGGTCAAAAAACATGGCCGCCAGGGGGCGGGGCTATTTTGCCTTTTATGGCTATAATGAAAACTTAAAAAATCTTCTCCTCCATAAGTGTCAGGCCGATTTTCAAATAATTTTGTAGAAATGTTCCTTGGGTGACCCTCTATCAGATTCCTTCAAGCAATGTTGATTGGTGGAAAAACATGGCCGCCAGGGGACGGGGGCTATTTTGCCTTATATGGCCAAAGTATAAACTTAAAAAATCTTCAACATCTTCTCCTCAGTAACCAGTGGGTCAATTGGGATGAAACTTCACAGAAAGCATCCTCTTAATGACCTCACCAGAATTTCTTCAAATTTTTTGGGATCCATGCAAAATTCTGGTTTCCATGGCAACGAAACGAAAAAAACTTCAAAATTCTTTTTCTCCAAAACTGGTTGGCAGATTTTCAAATAATTTTGTAGAAATGTTCCTTGGATGACCCTCTACCAGATTCCTTCAAGCCATGTTGATTGGTCAAAAAACACGGCCGCCAGGGGGGCGGGGCTATTTTGCCTTATATGGCTATAGTGAAAACTTAAAAAAAATCTTCTCCTCCGAAAGTGTCAGGCTGATTTTCAAATGATTTTGTAGAAATGTTCCTTGGGTGACCCTCTATCAGATTCCTTGAAGCCATGTTGATTGGTCGAAAAACATGGCCGCCAGGGGGGGGGGGGGGGGGGGGGCTATTTTGCCTTATATGGCTATAGTGCAAACTTAAAAAATCTTCTTCTCCAAAAGTGGTGGCCCGATTTTCAAATAATTTTGTAGAAATGTTCCTTGGATGACCCACTTTCAGATTCCTTCAAGCCATGTTGATTGGTCAAAAAACATGGCCGCCAGTAGGCAGGGCTATTTTGCATTATATGGCTATAGTGAAAACTTAAAAAATCTTCTCCTCCAAAAGTATCTGGCCGATTTTCAAATAATTTTGTAGAAATGTTCCTAGGGTGACCCTCTATCAGATTCCTTCAAGCCAAGTTGATTGGTCGGAAACTATGGCTGCCAGGGGGCGAGGCTTATATAGCTAAAGTGAAAAAAAATAAAAAATCAGGTGAGCGATTCAAGGGCCATTATCTTGAAAATCAGTGAAAATCAAAATCGTATTTCATGATACTCTACTGACAGTTTATTTAAAGTCATTGTTCTTTCCTTGCGGAAGATGATTGTGTGTAACTACTGTCCATGGTGAACAGAATTACCTGATTAGATTGCAAAGGCTTATATAAATTTTGGCTGGTTGTAAAAAAAAAAAATCCCAAAAAAAGTCATTTTTGTATGACGTGGTTTATTTCTTGGTGGAAAATTTACCCTTAACTATTTGCAGACGAATTTTGAAACATCTACAACTTTTGATAGCATTGTGACAAAATGAGAAATGGATGCAACTTCTCCTTTTACTATGATGTTTTCAACGCTATTAATTTCACTTTTATTTGAAGAGGTTATCAACAGTTTGTCAGGATAAATTAATTCTGGATTTAATGGGATTTTAAAAGGTAGGGTCGTATGTTTCTTTGAGAATTTCTTCCACTGGAAGAGGAATCTTCTTCACTGCAGCCTGGCAGACTAAGTGTGATTATCCACTAATAAGAGGTTAATCAACATGCTCTTCAACCAATGGTCATAAATGTACACACATTACTGTGTACAGGTAGTTTACACACGACATGACTTAAACCTTTACCCAGAAAGTCGATATCGCTTTACACCACTAGATGATGTAAAACTTACGGAATTATGAGCATCTGTTGTAATTTAGGCAACTTTAATTTTAGTTTTATTAATTATTTTTTCGGCGGGAGATTTCGTTACCCGATCGGGAGAGCGTAAGATGAGGCTTCAAATCGGAAGCTTCCGCCGATATCGGGAGAGATCACATGTCTGCCGATCATCAGCAAATTTAGACAATATATTGATGGGCAGGATTCGATAACTTACCAGGTTATCTTAGTCACTACACACTTATGTCTCTCGAAATGGCCAAAACTGTACTAACAGTGTCCGCTCTCTAAATTTGCCTGACGTACAACCAATTATCACTATACTTGGTCTCAAAAAAACAGGACATTTGGCGCTTTTGTTGTATATATGCTTGTGTTACTATTCAATTTCAATATATTATCAATCTATAATCCTCTTTCTCGGGTTTGATGCCCAGCTGTTGCTGTCATGGTGGAGTGCCCAAGGCATTTCCTAACCTATTACTGGTTTGTTTACCAAGGGACAATGAATAAGTGTATAACATGATACAACAGATAGACTGAAAACTAGACCTACTGTAAACAACTGTGTAGAAACCAAATAAAATAAATTAAAATCATTACCTGAAGAAGGTTTTTAGTCTCTTCCAAACTCTTTGATATTGACGTGGACTATCAATGGTTAAATGGTCTATGTGGAATAGCATCCAGACTTGTGTAGAGTACTGGTGTGAGATAACCGCGAAACACATGGGTAGGTTGTGTAGAGTGCTGGTGTGAGAAAACCAGGAAACACATGGGTAGGTGGTGTAGAGTACTGGTGTGAGAAAACCACGAAACACATGGTTAAATGGTATATGTGGAATAGCATCCAGACTTGTGTAGAGTACGTAGTGAGAAACACATGGTTAAATGGTCTATGTGGAATAGCATCCAGACTTGTGTAGAGAACTGGTTTGAGAAAACCGCGAAACACATGGGTAGGTTTTGTAGAGTACTGGTGTGAAAACCAGGAAACACATGGGTAGGTTTTGTAGAGTACTGGTGTGAAAACCAGGAAACACATGGGTAGGTTTTGTAGAGTACTGGTGTGAAAACCAGGAAACACATGGGTAGGTTTTGTAGAGTACTGGTGTGAAAACCAGGAAACACATGGGTAGGTTTTGTAGAGTACTGGTGTGAAAACCAGGAAACACATGGGTAGGTTTTGTAGAGTACTGGTGTGAAAACCAGGAAACACATGGGTAGGTTTTGTAGAGTACTGGTGTGAAAACCAGGAAACACATGGGTAGGTTTTGTAGAGTACTGGTGTGAAAACCAGGAAACACATGGGAAGGTTTTGTAGAGTACTGGTGTGAAAACCAGGAAACACATGGGTAGGTGACTAGGCTGAAAATATGTTGAAAACGGCGTAAAACCCCAATCAATTAAGTCTTGTGAGAGTAGATACATGATCAAAGTACAGACATATGCTGCAATACTTAATTGAAGCCCTTGCATGGCCAATTTGTTAGCACATAATACTTGAGACCTTGCATCCCAGGTTTACTTGCACTTGTGACACTTTTTCTTAGGCTAGTGTTTGTAAGTCAACTGGAATCATTCACTAGGTTACTGACACCATTATACACATGAAACACTTTTCAGAGTGATGTTCACATGTGTTGTCCCAGAAATATGTACACTTTCAAATTCACTCAAACTGTGAAGGTTCTTTAACTTGGGCAGCTGTTGTAAAAATGGTTTCTGGAGATAAACATGAAAAAACTGGTAGGTCAGTGTACATGTCAGAAAAACTCCTTCTTACATTTCATCTTGTTTCTAAACCATGTGTTACTCTGTGTCTTGCAATACTACATTGCAATGTTCATTTTGAAAACATAAACCATCATGTTAAACAGGGATGTCATTATCTGTCATGTTAAGCAGGGATGTCATTAACTGTCATGTTAAGCAGGGATGTCATTAAATGTCATGTTAAGCAGGGATGTCATTAACTGTCATGTTAAACAATGATGTCATTAACTGTCATATTAAATGGATGTCATAAAGTGTCATGTTAACCAGGAATTTCATAAACTCATGTTAAACAGGGGTGTCATTAACTGGCCTGTTAAACAGGGATGTCATTAATTGTCATTTTAAACATGGGTGTCATAAACTGTCATGTTAAACAGAAATGCCATTAACATTTAATAACAATCAAATCATGTAGAATGGATACATAGGCAGATATTTATCTACACATGTTAACCCTTACCCCCATACAGCAACTCATGTAGAATGGATACATAGGCAGATGTTTATCTACACGTGTTAACCCTTACCCCCATACAACAACTCATGTAGAATGGATACATAGGCAGATGTTTATCTACACATGTTAATCCTTACCCAGATACAACAACTCATGTAGAATGGATACATAAGCAGATGTTTATCTACACATGTTAACCCTTAACCCCCCCCCCCCCCATACAACACCTCATGTAGAATGGATACATAGGCAGATGTTTATCTACTTATCTACACATGTTAAACCCTTACCCCCATACAACAAATCTTCAGCAGACGCATTGAAAACATCTAGAAAAGAATTGAAAACATTGTGGCAAAGAAAACTTGTTCATCTTATTTTGCTGGAGATGCATAAAATTGTGTCTACATTGGAGGAAATGTTAGGATTACACAAAGGTTGGTTATCTGGAGTAGGGTTTAAATATACTAACTTGTACTTTCTTCTTTTATTTATAGTGTTGTTTGGTGTGGGACTGTTGAGATTAATCCTGTATGTCAGCGCACCACTCTCATTTATCAAGACCGGGATCAGCATCCTACAGCTTGGAGCCGCCATGTCTAACATTGCCAATATAGATATTGAAGACCGGGCTAAATCTAAGACCAAATCTAGTTAAAGGGTCAAATGATCCTTGTCACATGGAAACAGACCTTTGAGACTGTGGGACCGGAGAAGTTTGAGATCAGGCTTTACCTCAAACACAATCAGATCAGGCTTTACCTCACACACAATTAGATGAGGATATTCTCTACTTGCTATCAATGTCGTCAAACATCTTGATTTTTTTTTTACAAGTATCCTATTGGATCTAAATTGCCATTAATTTCAAAATCTGCACAGGTCTGATTTCATGTTACTTGGCTTAACATTCCGAGGCATCTGCAGCAGAAGGCTGGTGAAATCATTTTGGCAAAAGAAGAAATTGTTCATGATGAGCAATTTTTAGCTCTACTGGCCAAAGGCCAGAAGAGCTTATGCCGTGGCGTGGTGTCCGTCGTCCGTCCTTGCATGCGTGCGTCCGTAAACAATTGCTTGTGAACGCAATGCAGTCTTCAGTTTTGATTGTATCTCAATCAAACTTATACAGTAGTTAGATATCCATGCGAGCTCGGTTCCTTTTGCAAACCAGCCAGATCCGCCTATGTAAGACTGGATTATCGCCCTTGAAATTGTCAAAATTGCTATAATAGAGCTTGTGAACACAATAGAGGCTCTATTTACTATCTAATCTTCACCAAACTTAGATAGTAGTTAAATATTGATGAGAGCTTGGTTCATTTCGAAAACTAGCCAGATGTGCCCTTGCATGACTGGATTATGGCCCTTGAAGTTGTCAAATAATAGTACTAAATAGTTGTGCTATAATACAGCTTGTGAACGCGGTAAAACCTTTTGCTAACCAGCCAGATCCCCCCATGCAAGACTGGATTATGGCCCTTGAAATTGCTATAATACAGATTGTGAACACAATAGAGCCTTCATTTACTATTCGATCTTCACCAAACTTAGATAGTAGTTAAATATTGAGTAGAGCTTGGTTCCTTTTGCAAACCAGCCAGATCCGCCCATGCAAGGCTGGATTATGGCCCTTGAATTTGCCAAAATTGCTATAATAGAGCTTGTGAACACAATCGAGGCTTCATTTACTATCTGATCTTCACCAAACTTAGATAGTAGTTAAATATTGATGAGAGCTTGGTTCCTTTCGAAAACCAGCCAGATGCGCCCTTGCATGACTGGATTATGGCCCTTGAAATTGTCAAAATTGCTAAAATACAGCTTGTGTACACAATAGAGCTTCCATTTACTATCTGATCTTCACCATACATACATGCTCTGGATTGAAAATGATAAAAGAACCATCCCAGTAGAGCATAGGCCCTCATGGGCCTCTTGTTCTATTTTCCACTTTGTTTTCAACTGTACTTAATAAATTAATTTCATTTCATTTGAAGAGATTTTCCGTAGTTTTGCCTTAATGTTTTCAAAGTCGTCTGCTGCAGTTTTGTTGTATTTGGGAAAGGGTTAAATTATATCCAGAGTTGTTTTCTATAGAGCCAAGAAAAGTTGATTTTAACTTGCTACTTATGGTCAAAAGTTATTGATTAACACTTTTTCTCCTAGCTACTTTTAGATTTGTCTGAATTTTAGAAATAATTACCATAGAAACTTTTTGTCGAGTTGGGAATGAAAGTACAAACAATGTTGAAAAGACGTAATTTCTAGTTTTTGTGCATATTCTCTTTTTTCTAATCTGTTTTCTGAAGTAGTCTGCTAAAGAAACTTCAATGTTGTTGCTGTATTATGGAAGGAGTTCTATCCGTTTCTGCGAGAAGGATAGCCCTACCATTTTCTGTATACAAGCAATGTATGAGGTCTTTGAGTAAAATCTTCTTTTCTCACAATGTTAACTGGTTGGTTTTTATCTCAAAATATAGCTTGGCTCTTAAGAATACTGATCTCGTCATACTGCAATATCATTCCGCCCTTTTATTTATGATCATGAATCACTTATTTTAATTTTCTCTTCTTCTTTTTTTATTTATTGCAAAATGTTTTGATTTACAATGAAGCCCTCATATGCAGGGCTATGCTGTCCTGTGAGAGCCTTTGATTTTATATCATCACCTAAGCCAAAGGCTATAGGTGATCTATTTGGATCACTCTCAGGTGATTGTCGTTAACTGTTAGCTTCAAACGACATCTCCTCCTAAAACAATATTTCAACCAAATTTCAAAGGAATGTCCCATTGTGATTCTCTTTCAAAGCTGTTCAATGATTTCAGTTCTATAAAAGGCCATGGTCGCTGTGGCATCAAAATGGGGGGAAATGACAACACTTTAAAATTCTTTTCCTCTGAATCTTCTAGTCTGGTTTCTAGATAAATTGACATGAAAGTGTCTGTTGTCCATACTAAGGTCATGGATGTAGGGTCATCTTGGCCCTCTTGTCCATCCAAACCTGACTGTAAGGTGATGGATGTAGGGTCATATTGGCCCTCTTGTCCTTCCAAACCTGACTGTAGGGTCATCTTGGCACTTGTGTCCATCCAAACCTGACTGTAAGGTGATGGATGTAGGGTCATCTTGGCCCTCTTGTCCATACTAAGGTGATGCACGTAGGGTCATCTTGGCCCTCTTGTCAATCCAAACCTGACTAAGGTCATCTTGGCACTGGTGTCCATCCAAACCTGACTGTAGGGTCATCTTGGCACTGGTGTCCATCCAAACCTGACTGTAGGGTCATCTTGGCACTGGTGTCCATCCAAACCTGACTGTAGGGTCATCTTGGCACTGGTGTCCATACAAACCTGACTGTAAGGTGATGGATGTAGGGTCATCTTGGGCCTGTTGTCCATCCAAACCTGACTGTAAGGTGACGGATGTAGGGTCATCTTGGGCCTGTTGTCCATACTAAGGTGATGAATGTAGGGTCGTCTTGGCCCTCTTGTCCAAGCTAAGGGGATGGATGTAGGATCGTTTTGGCCCTCTTGTCCAAGCTAAAGGGGGTGGATGTAAGGTCATCGTGGCCCTCTTGTCCATACTAAGGTGATGAATGTAGGGTCATCTTGGCCCTCTTGTCCAAGCTAAGGGGATGAATATAGGGTCATCTTGGCCCTCTTGTCCAAGCTAAGGGGATGGATGTAGGGTCATCTTGGCCCTCTTGTCCAAGCTAAAGGGGGTGGATGTAAGGTCATCTTGGCCCTCTTGTCCATACTAAGGTGATGAATGTAGGGTCATCTTGGCCCTCTTGTCCAAGCTAAAGGGGGTGGATGTAAGGTCATCTTGGCCCTCTTGTCCATACTAAGGTGATGAATGTAGGGTCATCTTGGCCCTCTTGTCCATCCGAAACCTGACTTGATACTCCATTTATTTTGTAAGGCAAGGATTATATGCAATGTCACTTCAACAATCATTAAAGGAGTAGTACTTACCTTTAGTTGAATGTAATTTGAGCATAAAAAAGAGATTTATGAATTTGTTTTTTACACTAAGTTGTTCTTTGTGACAATTATTACATACACATGAGACTTGTAATATGTGAAACTTTTTTATGGGCACATTGTTCTCAATGTTATTTATTTATTTATTATACACATATACGATTATCGGGCAACAATACATGCAAAATGTCATACACAAATAGGTGACGGATAAGAATTCTGTATATGACTAGGACAAAATACTGTACCCAATATGGTAATATAGCGTCATTGAAGTACGCTGTGACCTCATTGATATATGATGTCACATCATTCAAAATGCAGTAATGGGATGTCATTGATATATGATGTGATGTCATTCACATGCCGTTCATAAGTATTATTTAATGTGTAAAATGTGTTATTTAACTTATTATCCTGCGCCAAAGGTGTATTGAATACTGTTTTGGGGTTGTCCGTCTGTCTGGAGATATTTCTAAGGCACGGTTGCATGGATTTTGGCCGGATTGCTCTAGCATTTCCGGTCTATAGATTGGCAATGTCCGTCTGTCCGTCCGTCAACATTTTGGTTAAATTTTCAGGTTGCTGCAAACTCTCAGCACTGAAAAGGGTTACAAACTTGAAACTTTGCCTGAAGGTAACCAGTAACAAGTTCTATTGATTACTATGGTTACCTTGACCTTGATTTGGCGGTTTCTTGTATTAAAACTATATGGAAATGTTAACCACCATTTTAGAAGATTTTAGAAAAACCTTATCAACACTCTAGGGGCCTGATTTTTAAAAAAATTGTTTCATTATCGAACAAATTTGAATTTGTAGTCATTTTCTCATATAATAAGAGCATGTATAATATCAAGAAAATTATGTTGCAGATGCGTTAAGTGGCTTTGTATTGTGCAACTCGGGTCATCTCTCAGCCTCCGGTCTCATGAGATGTCAATTTTTCCACACTACTCATATTAAAATATTGCTAAGTACTGTGACATAATATTCCCTATTGTGCTGTAGAAAGATGTTGACATAAATTATTCAGACACAAAACTTGCCTATATTTTACTGTGTATATTAACCCTTACCCACATACAGATGCTTTCTGAAAACATTGTTGCAAAAGTAGAAATTGCTGATGATGATCAATTTCTCTTTTTGCCACAATGTTTTTTATCTTTATTCAATTATTGTTATTTCATTTATACATTTTCATAAAGTCGTCTACTGCAAATTGGTTGTATGTGAGAAAGAGTTAAAAGAAGCATCATTGATTTAATTCCAAACCAGTTATGTATACTTTTAGAATAAAACTATGGAAAATTTCCAGTATACTTCTTGAAAACAGTAGAAACATTGTGGCAAACTCAAAAAATTCTCATTATGCCACAATCTTTCAATTCATCAATATGTGAAAGGTTAAAATGGTCTTATGGACAAGGTATCAAATGATTGTGACAAATGTGAGGTACTTGTACACCTACCTATACATGTATATAATATAATGGTCTTTTCAGTGTACTTATACACCTATACATGTATATAATATTTGAAGTCTTTTCAGAATCTGTATTCATTGTTGATTTGAAAAGTTCTGATTATGTTTTATTACGGCTTCCAAAGATAAAAACCAAATTATATAGGTTTTCATATGTCTATAAAAGGCTACAAATATAATACAATCTACATTGAGTGTTGCTCGAGGAAAAACAACCTTAATGTATATTAATGACCGGTGTAGTGAAAGCCTGCCTGCACTTCCATCTACTTAGGTAGAAATAGACACTGTTTATCAGAGGGTTCTTGACTGAGTGGTAAGTGTCGGGTATTTGGAACTAGGCGTCCCGGTTTGATCCCTGATCGTGGCGGTCAAGGGGCATGACACATTTTCTAGCCTAGAACTAGTTTGTTTTCCAAGGGATCATGAAAAGTGAACTGTCGCCGTGATATAACTGAAAAAAATGTTGAAAGCAGCATAAAACCCAAAGAAAACAAATCAGAAGTTTCTTGAAACCGTCTGTGGCTTATTGGTGCAGATCTAGACCAGACAGCATTGAATCACCGGTTGATCTGGCTCTACAATGGTCACAAATGACATGGTTTGATTTTTCGTGGAGCATATGATAAATAGTATATTCTGTTGAGTAGAATGATAAATTCAAAATCTGGTTAGATATTCCTGCCATAAACATAATTTAAGCCTGGGAACAAATTTAATGCCATAATTGTTGTTTTTATTGTTGTTGTTGTACAGAGAAATATCAATTTCTGTATGAGGTAAATTCAATTGTAGCACGTCAGCTTTGAAAATATTTGTGATTTATTCTGATCGAAATGAACACAAGATATGAATTTAAAAACCAGCAAAGTGGCTAAGTGACACATTTGGATCACTGCTCCGTTGTCTGTCTGTCCATCTGTCTGCCATACTTTACATTACTGACTTATTATTGGCAGGGAACAAGCATGTTCCTTTGTTCACTTGTGTATTTATATAAACTAATGCTAAAGCATAAACAAAACCATAGATTTGTCAGCATAAAACCAAATTGTATATATAATGTTGTTGATTGAAGAGATTGTAATAAAAAATGAATGATAAAATATTTAATTATGTTTTATTTCACAGTCCAGTTAACAGTTTGACTGTTTTAGATGATTGACTGTTAATCCAGAAATAAACAACCCACTCTGTACATATCAGTTTAATGTGTTATGCCTTTTGCAAAGTAGACACATAGGGATCCCAACCTCGTCGTCTGTCCGTCCTAGTCTTTGACTGACATATTGGCATGCTTTATTTGCAGCAATGGCTAAAAATACCATGCTGACGGGTAAACGTCGGGACTGCCTTATAGCAAATTCGGCCCCGGCGCACATTTATCCAGCCGTACGCAGAGTGCAGCCTGGACACAAGGCCTTAGCTACTGTCTCTTGCCGTCTCCAGGGAAGAGTCGAGGATTATTTAATGCTTCATATTTAGGAAATTAGACTGCTTTCAGATAAAAATTAAAAAGATTAAAATTCGTGAACTAATTGTTTTGTAATGGTCTGGCGTAGAGTTCATGAATTCCCGTACTGGTCTAGCGCATAGTTGTTGAATTAGACACCTTTTGAATTTCAGTCCGAAAACATTACAGTCGAGTTCATTTAAGGCTAATTTATTAATTTATTTATTTAGTACATAATATAGCTAAAACGTTGACGGGTAGTTGTTTGTCAGTCAGCGACTGTCTCTCGCCGTCTCCAGGGAAGAGTAAAGGTTTATTTACGGCTTCCTATTAAGGAAATTCGGCTTCCTTCTAAGGATTAACATTTGTGACCTACTTCTGTGTAATTCAAAATAACTCTACGCTAGACCATTACAGATTACAGCACATCAACGCTTATCGTTTTACGACCTAATTTATTTAATAGAAGTGGTTTAGTACCAACACTCCCTATGCCGCAGTTTCGCAACCAATACCCCTGCCCCGTGTGCAGGACAGCTGTTAGGCGGTTGACACCGCATATAGTCGGTAGGCATGTTCAGCTTCTTGGCAGCGAATACCGCTGCCGTCTCTTTGCAAATCAACGGTTGGACGGGAAGGAAAGATATAGAGGCCGCTTTTATAGAGTATGTCCGGTACCATTGTGCGCAGCGATCAATGCTAATATCCCGGTCCACCTGAGAAAGGCTCGCCTTCAAGTCTAGGGCATGCGAGTAGAGCACAGCGCGTTACTCATTTAGATTGGTCAATCCCAGTTGAACCTGCCGAAGAACTGTCCGATGCAAGTTCGCAAACCGGTCCATCACAGCACGGTTCCGAAACCGGCCCTGAACATCCAGAAACATCACCCGTGAATTCGTCGATCGATTCTTCCTCGTCTGTGGCTGATCGGTCAATCCGTCCCCCTTCTCCTTACGTACCATCTACACATGAGCAAAGACCAGTGTCTCCCCATCGGAAGACTGTGTTTGAAGGGCCGAGGGGTGTTTCCTCAATCACCAACGAATGGAAACACCACATGATTACAGAAAGGGGGGGGGGGGGGCTCTACAAAGCCCAGGCGGGCATTATAATACGCCCGGGCGGTGGAGACATATTTACAGTTCCACCATTTATCGGAGTCGCCGGCCACTGCCGCTAGTTTAGATAAGATTGACATGTTCATAACTAGCAGAAAGAGTGTCGGCAGTCAGTAGCACGAGTGCATGGAGGGCGAGTCCGTTAGGCTATTTGGCTAAGTTCTTCAAGTTCCTAGCTCTCGCGCATGTAGGCAAAATGGAGGCCACAGTGTTAAGTGAATTTTTGGCGTCCATTGAGGGGACTAAGACCTCTATTCAGAGACGACACAGAACCGAGAGAATGGAAAAGGCCTGCAGGCAACGCACCGCCGTCATGGCTCCTGATATGGAGGAGCTGTTGAATAGTACCTGTGTCCAGTCGTGTATTACCAAACTGAATGAATGCACTGACATGAATACGTATTCAAACGTCAGAGGGCTCATTGATCGTAAGGAGCGGCGCTCGGCAAATCGCAATTGCCGGTTTGACACTGACGGAGATTGCTACGCACAGTTACCTTACCGAGGATGGTGTGAGATATGCTGTGATCTCGGTCACAGATCACAAAACCACACAGTTAGGGCCTTTTAATTTGGTCCTAACTCTAACCGAGTACCGTTCTCTGATAAAGGTAAGATAATTTCTACTGGCTACAATTCGGGGAATAACACACCACTCTGTTTCTCTTCCTGTTTACGGATCGAGTGAAAGAATCCCCCCGTACAACTCTTCCAGAATAGGGAAGACATTTGCCAAAGTGTGGGCCGAAGCTGGCTGTTTGGCCAAGTATGGAGCATACAATGCCACAATGAATCGCAAAAGAATCGCAACACAAATAGCCACAGAGCATCCTCAGCTTCGAGAGGAGACGGCCCGCCAGCTGCGCCATTCAGCGACCACAGAAGCCATTTACTACGACTTGGCACATTTTGAACGGGCCTCTAGCGAGCCGATGCAATTATTCAATTATTGTTTAGCTCCTGTTAACACGGCACAAGTGACTGAAACTTCGTGTCCTACAGCCGCCTGGGTCGAGACCCAAGACTTCTCTCCTGCTGTTAACACGGTTCCGGTGACCGAATGACACCGTCAGCAGAGAAATCGTCAGTCATTTTCGAAAGCGTCTCAACAGTTATGAGAGAAGGCAGACATATACAAAGGCGCAAATGGAATGCAGATTCCAATAGGAGATTTGCATCTGACTGTGCTGTAAAAATTGTGTTATGCGAAGAAACTAGCAAAAAAGCTAGTTTCGTTGTCATAAAGCGGAAACTGGAGCAGCTCGGCCTAAAAAGCAATGGTCAGACCTGTCTCCTTTTAATAGAAGATTGTAACCGAAGTGAAACGGAGGAAAAAACAGGAATAAGGTAATAATTGTGAGACGTGTAATACAAAAGTGAGAATAAATAATATTTTCCAAAATAGCAATAATTTGATATTTTCACAGTCTGTATTTCTGATAATGAAAGTAGGTACTAAGGAAATTCGATTCAATTTGCAACGGTCCGTAAGCCTGTACAATGTAGCACAGTTAGGGTATTGTGAGACGTGCAATACAAAAGTTAGAATAAATAATATTTTCCAAAATAGCAATAATTCGATATTTTCACAGTCTGTATTTCTGATAATGAAGGTAGCTACTAAAGAAATTCGATTCCATTTCCAACGGTCCGTAATCCTCTACAATGCAGCACATTTTGGTACGTGAGACGTGTAATAATTTTTTTTTGCAAATGCGAGACCCGGCGCACAATTTTCCGGTCTAACAGCGGATTGCTCTCCTTACACAAAGCCTAGCACTTCGCAGCGTACGCGGGTTCTGCACACATGCAACGAGTGCTTCATTGAAACAAGGCCATCTTGATGCGGGTTTTAACGGCGGGACTGACCCTTACTCCTAATCCTAACCCTAACCCTATTACTGCGTTTCTATGGGCCCGCCCGTGATGTAAGTACTGTACAATGCCAGCAACTAATTATATCGAGTTCCCTCTGGTTCACGAGCGTCGAGGACAAACGCATCGATGTGACGAACTGACGGGAAAACAGTAGAAGAGCAGTCGGCCTACCTTTTGGAATGTTCATGTGTCACATCGAAGCGCTTGTTCTAGACGCTCCTGAACCAGAGGGAATTCGATAGAATGAGTTGTTTTCATTGTACAGTACTTACATCACGGGCGGGTCCATAGAAACGCATCTGAAGTCGGGTTGAAAACGGTCAACATTCGTTCTGCTGCATTTTTGAAATGCCAGTCGCGTTGTCCCGAACTCGTCAAAGACAGCAATACAGGTCGTCCGCAAACTTCGCTGCAGGCTCGAAGCAAGTCAAGGCGATTGCCAGTCCAAATGGGTTAGAAAATCAGATGTAAGTTACGCAGTGACGGGCGGACGGGAAAACAGTAGAAGAGGAGTCGGCCTACCTTTTGGAATGATCATTTGTCACATCGATGCGGTTGTCCTCGACGCTCGTGAACCAGAGGGAACTCGATAGAATTAGTTGCTGCCCTTGTACAGTACTAACATAACGGGTGGGCACATAGAAACGCAGTAATAGCGGCCCATGATATAACTGAAGTCGGGTTGAAAACGATCAACATTCGTTCTGCTGCATTTTTTGAAATGCCAGTCGCGTTGTCCCAAACTCGTCGAAGACAGCAATACAGGCCGTTTGCAAACTTCGCTGCAGGCTCGAGTAGCAAGTCATTGCGATTGCCATTCCAAATGGGTTACAATTAGACTAGAAAATCAAATGTAAGTTACGCAGTTACAGACGGACGGGAAAACAGTAGAAGAGCAGTCGGCCTACCTTTTGGAATGTTCATGTGTCACATCGATGCGGTTGTCCTCGACGCTCTTGAACCAGAAGGAACTCGATATAATTAGTTGCTGGCATTGTACAGTACTTACATCATGGGCGGGCCCATAGAAACGCAGTAATAGCGGCCAGTGACATAACTGAAGTCGGGTTGAAAACGGTCAGCATTCGTTCTGCTGCATTTTTGAAATGCCGGTCGCGTTGTCCCGAACTCGTCAAGGACAGCAATACAGGTCGTCTGCAAACTTCGCTGCAGGCTCGAGCAGCAAATCAAGGCAATTGCCATTCCAAATGGGTTACAATTAGACTAGAAAATCAGATGTAAATAATAAGGTTATTTCCCGTAATATAGAAATGTTAAGGTTATGAAATAATCCATTACCTTGCTCCTCTCTATTTTAGCCAATCTGTCGGACAAGGTATAAGTTGTCGTTTCTGAGTAGACGCAAGCAACGTTGTGCCTTTTTGCACAGAAGGACTCGTTTCCTATTTGGTAAGCAATATTTATATAAAGATGAAGATGGTGAACATGAAGGCAGTGAGCTTAGTGCAGCTCCATTATTACAGGTTATCAGAATAATTACTTTGGTGTTTGTACAATGTGTTTACTAAGTAGTAGATAAAGTCCTTTGCCTGTAATATTTACTACGTAACAGATAAAGTCCTTTGTCTGTAATATTTACTAAGTAGCAGATGAAGTCCTCTGTCTGTAATATTTACTAAGTAGCAGATGAAGTCCCTTGCCTGTAATATTTACTAAGTAGCAGATAAAGCCGTTTGTCTGTAATACATATTTACTATTAAGCAGATAAAGTCCTTTGTCTGTAATAAATATTTACTAAGTAGCAGATAAAGTCCTTTGTCTGTAATACATATTTACTAAGAAGCAGATAAAGACCTTTGCCTGTAATATTTACTAAGTAGCAGATAAAGCCCTTTGTCTGTAATACATATCTACTACTAAGGAGATCAAGTCCTTTGTCTGTAAGCTTTACTAAGTAGCAGATAAAGTCCTATGCCTGTAATATTTACTAAGTAGCAGAAAAAGCCCTTTGTCTGTAATACATATTTAATAAGTAGCAGATAAAGTCGTTTGTAATATTTACTAAGCAGATAAAGTCCTTTGCCTGTAAGATTGACTAAGTAGCAGATAAAGCCCTTTGTCGGTTATATATATTTACTACTAAGCAGATAAAGCCATTTGCCTGTAATATTTACTAAGTAGCAGATAAAGTCATTTGCCTGTAATATTTACTAAGCAGATAAAGTCCTTTGTCTGTAATAAATATTTACTAAGTAGCAGATAAAGTCATTTGCCTGTAATTTTTACTAAGTAGCAGATAAAGTCCTTTGTCTGTAATATTTACTAAAAAGCAGATAAAGCCCTTTGCCTGTAATATTTACTAAGTAGCAGATAAAGTCATTTGCCTGTAATATTTACTAATTAGCAGATAAAGCCCTTTGTCTGTAATATTTACTAAGTAGCAGATAAAGACCTTTGCCTGTAATATTTACTAAGTAGCAGATAAAGCCCTTTGTCGGTTATATATATTTACTACTAAGCAGATAAAGCCATTTGCCTGTAATATTTACTAAGTAGCAGATAAAGTCAGATGCCTGTAGTATTTACTAAGTAGCAGATAAAGTCATTTGCCTGTAGTATTTACTAAGTAGCAGATAAAGTCCTTTGTCTGTAATATTTATTAAGTAGCAGATAAAGCCCTTTGCCTGTAGTATTTACTAAGTAGCAGATAAAGTCCTTTGTCTGTAATATTTACTAAGTAGCAGATAAAGCCCTTTGCATGTAATATTTACTAAGTAGCAGATAAAGCCCTTTGCCTGTAATATTTATTAAGTAGCAGATAAAGACCTTTGTCTGTAATATTTACTAAATAGCAGATAAAGTCATTTGCCTGTAAGATTTACTAAGTAGCAGATAAAGCCCTTTGTCGGTTATATATATTTACTACTAAGCAGATACAGTCCTTTGCCTGTAAGATTTACTAAGTAGCAGATAAAGCCCTTTGTCGGTTATATATATTTACTACTAAGCAGATAAAGCCATTTGCCTGTAGTATTTACTAAGTAGCAGATAAAGTCATTTGCCTGTAGTATTTACTAAGTAGCAGATAAAGTCCTTTGTCTGTAATATTTTCTAAGTAGCAGATAAAGCCATTTGCCTGTAATATTTACTAAGTATCAGATGAAGTCATTTGCCTGTAATATTTACTAAGTAGCAGATAAAGTCATTTGCCTGTAATATTTACTAAGTAGCAGATAAGGCCCTTTGCTTGTAATATTTACTAAGTAGCAGATAACGTCCTTTGCCTGTACTATTTACAAAGTAGCAGATAAGGCCATTTGCCTGTACTATTTACTAAGTAGCAGATAAAGTCCTTTGTCTGTAATATTTACTAAGTAGCAGATAAGGCCCTTTGCCTGTAATATTTACTAAGTAGTAGATACAGTCCTTTGCCTGTAATATTTACTAAGTAGCAGATAAGGCCCTTTGCTTGTAATATTTCCTAAGTAGCAGATAAAGTCCTTTGCCTTTAATATTTACTAAGTAGCAGATAAGGCCCTTTACCTGTAATATTTACTAAGTAGCAGATAAAGTCCTTTGCTTGTATTATTTACTAAGTAGCAGATAAAGCCCTTTGCCTGTAATATTTACTAAGAAGCAGATTAAGCCCTTTGCTTGTAATATTTACTAAGTAGCAGATAAAGCCCTTTGCTTGTAATATTTACTAAGTAGCAGATTAAGTCCTTTGCTTGTAATATTTACTAAGAAGCAGATAAAGTCCTTTGCTTTTAATATTTACTAAGTAGCATATAAAGCCCTTTGCCTGTAATGTTTACTAAGTAGCAGATTACGCCCTTTGCCTGTAATATTTACTAAGTAGCAGATAAAGCCCTTTGCTTGTAATATGTACTAAGTAGCAGATTAAGTCCTTTGCTTGTAATATTTACTAAGTAGCAGATAGAGCCCTTTGCCTGCAATATTTACTGAGTAGTAGATAAAGTCCTTTGCCTGTACCATTTACTAAGTAGCAGATAAAGCCCTTTGCCTGCAATATTTACTAAGTAGTAGATAAAGTCCTTTGCTTGTAATATTTACTAAGTAGCAGATAAAGCCATTTGACTGTAATATTTACTAAGTAGCAGATAAGGCCCTTTGTCTGTAATATTTACTAAGTAGCAGATAAAGTCCTTTGCTTGTTATATTTACTAAGTAGCAGATTTAATCCTTTGCTTGTAATATTTACTAAGTAGCAGATAAAGCCCTTTGCCTGCAATATTTACTAAGTAGCAGATAAAGCCCTTACCCTGTAATATTTACTAAGTAGCAGATACAGCTCTTTGCCTGTAATATTTTCTAAGTTTACTAAGTAGCAGATAAAGCCCTTTGTCTGTACTATTTAGAAGTGTCTGCTTCAAGATCATATAAGAAAAACACCAACTCGCCTTGCAAAATGGATGTACATTTCAGTAAAACATGGAAACGAGAAAGAATAATGATGCGCAAAATCTTTCGATGCAATGATTTAATATTGTTTCCACTTTTAGCTAACCTGAGCACAAGGTGAGCTGTTGAGATCGCCCTTTGTCTGTTGTGCGTTGTCTGTCTGTCAACATAGTATCCTCTGTAACTAGTTGGTCAATTGGGATGAAACTTCACAGCATGCATCCCGCGAATGGCCCCACCAAAATACCTTCAAATGTTTTTGATCTTTACAGAATTATAATTTAGATGGCAACCAAAGGGGAAACAAAGCTTTAAAAACATTTCTCCAAACAGGTTGGCCAATTTTCAATTTTGGTTAATAGGATCCTTGACCCAGCATCTGATTCCTTCAAGCCATGCAAATTCGTCAAAAACATGACCGCCAGAGAGTGGGGCTGTTTTGCATGTATGGCTTTAATTAAATTTCTCCTCCGAAAGTGTGGCCGATTTCAAATTAATTTTGTTGAAATGTTCCTTGGGTGATCGTCTATGAGATTACTTCATGCCATGTTGATTAGTCAAAAACATAGCTTCAAGGGGTGGGACAATATGACTATAGCGAAACATATTCTCTTCCGAAAGTATCAAACTGATTTTCAAATGCAGACATCTTCCTTGGATGACCCACTACCAGATTGGTCAAGCCTTGTTGATTGGTCAGAAGCCACCTGGGGCTAGGACTGTTGTTACGTTTATGCTTAGATTGTAAGATTTAGAAAATAATTATTTCCTGAGAAAATCATTGTCTTGAGTTTGAAATACTAACTGACTAATACACATTTCTGGTTCGAAGTCAAATTAATTTGATACAAAGATAGACAATATAGGGTTGTTTTATTTTGCTTTTTTGCTGTGGAGCTGTAGACTGGCCCTCTTTTTCTTTATATTAGCCTACATGATAAATTACATTGCATAGCTCGGGTGCCCTCTTGTTATATAAGGGTTAACACAATCTTAAACTAATTTTGTCAACAATCGAATTTGTTGAAAGGTTAATTATTAAAATCTGCAATTGTGTTAGCATATATTCTCTATAATGCTCACCATGCTGAATTCAAACAATTGTGAATGCTACACAAAGCTGACATGGATGAATTCACATACTTGAAAACGCATACTCCATAATTGTGATAGCATGCTCTATAATTGTGATAGCATACTGTATATCACTCACGTTGCTGCATTCATACAATTGTGATAGCATACTGTATATCACTCACCTTGCTGTATTCATAAAATTGTGATAGCATAGTGTATAACGATCACCTTGGTATATTCAAACAATTGTGATGACATAGTGTATAACACTCACCTTGCTGTATTCAAACAATTGTGATAGCATACTGTATAACGCTCACCTTGCTGTATTCATAAAATTGTGATAGCATACTGTATAACGCTCACCTTGGTATATTCAAACAATTGTGATGGCATACTGCATAACGCTCACCTTGCTGTATTCATAAAATTGTGATAGCATACTGTATAACGCTCACCTTGGTATATTCAAACAATTGTGATGGCATAGTGTATAACACTCACCTTGCTGTATTCAAACAATTGTGATAGCATACTGTATAACGCTCACCTTGGTATATTCAAACAATTGTGATAGCATAGTGTATAACGCTCACCTTGGTATATTCAAACAATTGTGATGGCATAGTGTATAACGCTCACCTTGGTATATTAAAACAATTGTGATGGCATAGTGTATAACACTCACCTTGCTGTATTCAAACAATTGTGATAGCATACTGTATAACGCTCACCTTGGTATATTCAAACAATTGTGATGGCATAGTGTATAACACTCACCTTGCTGTATTCAAACAATTGTGATAGCATACTGTATAACGCTCACCTTGGTATATTCAAACAATTGTGATAGCATAGTGTATAACGCTCACCTTGCTATATTCAAACAATTGTGATGGCATACTGTATAACGCTCACCTTGCTATATTAAAACAATTGTGATGGCATACTGTATAACGCTCACCTTGCTATATTCAAACAATTGTGATGGCATAGTGTATAACGCTCACCTTGCTATATTAAAACAATTGTGATGGCAGAGTGTATAACGCTCACCTTGCTGCATTCATTCAATTGTGATGGCATACTGTATAACGCTCACCTTGCTATATTAAAACAATTGTGATGGCATAGTGTATAACGCTCACCTTGCTATATTCAAACAATTGTGATGGCATACTGTATAACGCTCACCTTGCTATATTAAAACAATTGTGATGGCATACTGTATAACGCTCACCTTGCTATATTCAAACAATTGTGATGGCATAGTGTATAACACTCACCTTGCTGTATTCATACACTTGTGATAGCATAGTGTATAACGCTCACCTTGCTATATTCAAACAATTGTGATGGCATAGTGTATAACACTCACCTTGCTATATTAAAACAATTGTGATGGCATAGTGTATAACACTCACCTTGCTGTATTCATACAATTGTGATGGCATAGTGTAAAACGCTCACCTTGCTGCATTCATTCAATTGTGATGGCATAGTGTATAACGATCACCTTGCTATATTCAAACAATTGTGATGGCATAGTGTATAACGCTCACCTTGCTATATTCAAACAATTGTAATGGCATAGTGTATAACACTCACCTTGCTATATTCAAACAATTGTGATGGCATAGTGTATAACACTCACCTTGCTATATTCAAACAATTGTGATGGCATAGTGTATAACACTCACCTTGCTATATTAAAACAATTGTGATGGCATAGTGTATAACGCTCACCTTGCTATATTCAAACAATTGTAATGGCATAGTGTATAACACTCAACTTGCTGTATTCATAAAATTGTGATGGCATAGTGTATAACGCTTAACATGCGGTATTTATACAATTATGTTAGCATATTGTATAACGCTCACCTTGCTGTATTCATACAATTGTGATAGCATACTGTATAACACTCACCTTGCTATATTCAAACAATGACGAAAGCATACTGTATAACGCTCACCTTGCTGTATTCATGTGATAGCATACTGTATAACGCTCACCTTGCTGTATTCATACAATTGTGTTAGCATATTGTATAACGCTCACCTTGCTGTATTCATACAATTGTGTTAGCATATTGTATAACACTCACCTTGCTGTATTCATACAATTCTGTTAGCATATTGTATAATGCTCACCTTGCTGTATTCATACAATTGTGTTAGCATATTGTATAACACTCACCTTGCTGTATTCATACAATTATGTGAGCATATTGTATAACGCTCACATTGCTGTATTCATACAATTGTGTTAGCATATTGTATAACACTCACCTTGCTGTATTCATACAATTGTGTAAGCATACTGTATAACACTCACCTTGCTGTATTCATACAATTGTGATAGCATATTGTATAACGCTCACCTTGCTGTATTCATACAATTATGTAAGCATACTGTATAACAATCACCTTGCTGTATTCATTCAATTGTGTTAGCATACTGTATAAGCTCACCTTGCTGTATTCATACAATTGTGATGGCATACTGCAGAACGCTCACCTTGCTGTATTCATACAATTGTGTTAGCATAGTGTAAAACGCTCACCTTGCTGTATTCATACAATTATGTAAGCATACTGTATAACGATCACCTTTCTGTATTCATTCAATTGTGTTAGCATACTGTATAACGCTCACCTTGCTGTATTCATACAATTGTGTTAGCATACTGCAGAACGCTCACCTTGCTGTATTCATACAATTGTGTTAGCATATTGTAAAACGCTCACCTTGCTGTATTCATACAATTGTGTTAGCATACTGTATACCGCTCACCTTGCTGTATTCATACAATTGTGTTAGCATACTGTATAACGCTCACCTTGCTGCATTCATATACTTATGTAAGCATACTGCATAACGCTCACCTTGCTGTATTCATACAATTGTGTTAGTATACTGTATAACGCTCACCTTGCTGCATTCATACAATTGTGTAAGCATACTGCAGAACGCTCACCTTGCTGTATTCATACAATTATGTTAGTATACTGTATAACGCCCACCTTGCTGTATTCATACAATTGTGTTAGCATAGTGTAAAATGCTCACCTTGCTGTATTCATACAATTGTGTTAGTATACTGTATAACGCTCACCTTGCGATATTCAAACAAATGTGTTAGCATACTGCAGAACGCTCACCTTGCTGTATTCATACAATTGTGTTAGCATACTGTATAACGCTCACCTTGCTGCATTCATACAATTGTGTAAGCATACTGCAGAACGCTCACCTTGCTGTATTCATACAATTGTGATAGCATACTGTATAACGCTCACCTTGCTGTATTCATTAATACAATTGTGTAAGCATATTGTATAACGCTCACCTTGCTGTATTCATACAATTGTGTTAGCATAGTGTAAAACGCTCACCTTGCTGTCTTCATACAATTGTGTTAGCATACTGTATAACGCTCACCTTGCTGTATTCATACAATTGTGTTAGCATAGTGTAAAACGCTCTCCTTGCGATATTCAAAGAATTGTGAAAGCATAGTGTATAACGCTCACCTTGCTGCATTCATTAATACAATTGTGTAAGCATAGTGTATTACGCTCACCTTGCTGTATTCATTAATACAATTGTGTAAGCATAGTGTATAACGCTCACTAGCTGTATTCATTAATACAATTGTGTAAGCAGAGTGTATAACGCTCACTAGCTGTATTCATAAATATAATTGTGTAAGCATAGTGTATAACGCTCACCTTGCTGTATTCATTAATACAATTGTGTAAGCAGAGTGTATAACGCTCACCTTGCTGCATTCATTAATACAATTGTGTAAGAAGAGTGTATAACGCTCACTAGCTGCATTCCTTAATACACTTGTGTAAGCATAGTGTATAACGCTCACTAGCTGTTTTCATAAATATAATTGTGTAAACATAGTGTATAACGCTCACCTTGCTGCATTCATTCATACAATTGTGTAAGCATACTGTAAAACGCTCACCTTGCTGTCTTCATACAATTGTGTAAGCATATTGTAAAACGCTCACCTTGCTGCATTCATACAATTGTGTTAGCATATTGTATAACGCTCACATTGCTGCATTCATACAATTGTGTTAGCATACTGTATAACGCTCACCTTGCTGCATTCATACAATTGTGTAAGCATACTGCAGAGCGCTCACCTTGCTGTATTCATACAATTGTGATAGCACACTGTATAACGCTCACTTTGCTGCATTCATACAATTGTGTAAGCATACTGCAGAACGCTCACCTTGCTGTATTTATACAATTGTGATGGCATACTGTAAAACGCTCTCCTTGGTGTATTCATACAATTGTGTTAGCATACTGTATAACGCTCACCTTGCTGCATTAAATTATGATAGCATAGTGTATAACGATCACCTTACTGCATGTATACAATTGTGATAGCATACTGTATAACGATCACCTTACTGCATTTATACAATTGTGTTAAGCATAGTGTAAAACGCTCACCTTGCTGCATTTATACACTAGTAATATCAAACTGTATAACGATCACCTTACTGCATTTATACACTTGTAATATCATACTGTATAACGATCACCTTGCAGCATTCATTCAATTGTGCTAGCATACTGTATAATGATCACCTTACTGCATTTATACAATTGTGATAGCATATTGTATAACGATCACCTGACTGCATTTATACACTAGTAATATCATACTGTATAACGATCACCTTACTGCATTTATTCAATTGTGTTAAGCATAGTGTAAAACGCTCACCTTGCTGCATTTATACACTAGTAATATCATACTGTATAACGATCACCTTACTGCATTTATACACTAGTAATATCATACTGTATAACGATCACCTTGCAGCATTCATTCAATTGTGCTAGCATACTGTATAATGATCACCTTACTGCATTTATACAATTGTGATAGCATATTGTATAACGATCACCTTACTGCATTTATACACTAGTAATATCATACTGTATAACGATCACCTTGCTGCATTTATACACTAGTAATATCATACTGTATAACGATCACCTTACTGCATTTATACACTAGTAATATCATACTGTATAACGATCACCTTGCAGCATTCATTCAATTGTGCTAGCATACTGTATAATGATCACCTTACTGCATTTATACAATTGTGATAGCATATTGTATAACGATCACCTTACTGCATTTATACACTAGTAATATCATACTGTATAACGAACACCTTACTGCATTCATTCAATTGTGTTAAGCATAGTGTAAAACGCTCACCTTGCTGCATTTATACACTAGTAATATCATACTGTATAACGATCACCTTACTGCGTTTATACACTAGTAATATCATACTGTATAACGATCACCTTGCAGCATTCATTCAATTGTGCTAGCATACTGTATAATGATCACCTTACTGCATTTATACAATTGTGATAGCATATTGTATAACGATCACCTTACTGCATTTATACACTAGTAATATCATACTGTATAACGATCACCTTACTGCATTCATTCAATTGTGATAGCATACTGTATAACGATCACCTTACTGCATTTATACAATTGTGATAGCATATTGTATAACGATCACCTTACTGCATTTATATAGTAGTAATATCATACTGTATAACGATCACCTTACTGCATTTATACACTAGTAATATCATACTGTATAACGATCACCTTGCTGCATTCATTCAATTGTGCTAGCATACTGTATAATGATCACCTTGCGGTATTTTTTCAATTATGATAGCATACTGTATAACGCTCACCTTACTGCATTCATACAATTGTGTAAGCATGCTGTATAACGATCACCTTGCTGTATTCATTCAATTGTTAGCATGCTGTATAACGCTCACTTTGCGGTATCCATACAATTGTGTAAGCATACTGCATAACGATCACCTTGCTGTATTCATTCAATTGTGTTAGCATACTGTATAACGCTCACCTTGTTGTATTCATACAATTGTGTTAGCAGACTGCAGAACGCTCACCTTGCTGTATTCATACAATTGTGTTAGCATACTGCATAACACTCACCTTGTTGTATTCATACAATTGTGTTAGCATAGTGTTAAACGCTCAACTTGCTGTATTCATACAATTGTGTAAGCATACTGTATAACGCTCACCTTGTTGTATTCATACAATTGTGTAAGCATACTGCATAACGCTCACCTTGCTGCATACATACAATTGTGTCAGCATACTGTAGAACGCTCACCTTGCTGTATTCATTCAATTGTGTTAGCATAGTGTAAAACGCTCAACTTGCTGTATACATACAATTTTGATAGCATACTGTATATCATTCACCTTGCTGTATTCATTCAATTGTGATAGCATACTGTATAACGCTCACCTTGCTGCATTCATACAATTGTGATAGCATACTGCAGAACGCTCACCTTGCTGTTTTAATACAATAGATGCCATCTCCAGTTATATTGGATGAAATTTCACGAAGGTGCAGGCAGATCTTGATATATTCTGTCTTCGTAAATGTTGCTGAAACCTTACCAAGCTGCACAAACATTTTAGTGCAACTGTAATAGTCGACGTTTGTAAGCATTTCTGACAAACGAGAAACTGATCATAACGTGCAATTTCTCCTTCTGCCGCATCGTTTTCAACTCTATGCATTCATAATACCTTGAGGTATTCAAGACAATTCGTCTGCACCAGATTTGTTGTGTGTGGGAACGGGTTAAATCCATACACATCATGATAATCAAATATGGTATAAAGAACGGGTTAAATCCATACATATCATGATAATCAAATATGGTATAAAGAACGGGTTAAATCCTTACACATCATGATAATCAAATATGGTATAAAGAACGGGTTAAATCCTTACACATCATGATATTCAAATATGGTATAAAGAACGGGTTAAATCCATACACATCATGATAATCAAATATGGTATAAAGAACGGGTTAAATCCTTACACATCATGATAATCAAATATGGTATAAAGAACGGGTTAAATCCTTACACATCATGATAATCAAATATGGTATAAAGAACGGGTTAAATCCTTACACATCATGATAATCAAATATGGTATAAAGAACGGGTTAAATCCATACACATCATGATAATCAAATATGGTATAAAGAACGGGTTAAATCCTTACACATCATGATAATCAAATATGGTATAAAGAACGGGTTAAATCCATACACATCATGATAATCAAATATGGTATAAAGACGCTGACAATATGATAGAAAGTGTAATAAGAAATGTCAGTAACTGAACGGAGAAGTTTGAACAAAATACGCAATAACCATTGTGTCTTAGGATTCGTTTATTTCCGACTAACACGCGGAAAAATGATCGGCTGTAAGGTCTCGGTGAGAGCATCGATGTTTCTCGAATTCACAGCTGAAATGGAAATAGATTTAGACTTATACATCGATAAAGTCGCATCACACTCTGATAAGGGACTTAACTACCAGCCCGGTTTAACTCAGCATTCCATGTCTCTCTCTTTCTCGCTCTACCTCTCTTTCTCTCTTTCTCTCTCTCTCACCATATTTCTCTCTCTCTCTCTCTCTCTCTCTCTCTCTCTCTCTCTCTCTCTCTCTCTCTCTCTCTCTCTCTCTCTCTCTCTCTCTCTCTCTCTCTCTCTCTCTCTCTCTCTCTCTCTCTCTCTCTCTCTGTCTCTCTCTCTCTCTCTCTCTCTCTCTCTCTCTCTCTCTCTCTCTCTCTCTCTCTCTCTCTCTCTCTCTCTCTCTCTCTCTCTCTCTCTCTCTCTCTCTCTCTCTCTCTCTCTCTCTCTCTCTATCTCTGTCTCTGTCTCTCTTCCTCTCTCTCTCCTTACCTCGGGTGATCAGATATCGTGTGTTCCCCACCCTGTAACATAGGGTTTAAATCTTCCCACCCATAACTCGCTGAATACATGTAACATAGGGTTTAACAAATTGACATGACTTCATAGAACCACATTTTGATGCTAATATTTGACGTTGCACATACTCCTTTTTATTCGGTATCAATGTATAGTTGGTTTGTGAGGTAGCTGGCCTTAGCATGTCAGACGAAACATGATTTCTGGCCAACTCATGATTAAAATCGTGCATTGCGTTGCGTGAATGTTGGTTAAAATTAAAAAGGGTGCATTGCGGTGCGTAAATGTTGGTTAAAGTCTTGCTTTGCGGTGCGTAAATGTTGGTTAAAGTCGTGCATTGCGGTACGTAAATGTTGGTTAAAGTCGTGCACTGCGGTGGGTAAATGTTGGTTAAAGTCGTGCATTGTGGTGCGTAAATGTTGGTTAAAGTCGTGCATTGCGGTGCGTACATGTTAGTTAAAGTCGTGCACAGCATGATCAGGATTAAGTCATTGATACTTACAAATTAGGATAAAGATTGCCGTCCGATCCGCAGACCGCTTCCGTGTCATTCGGACACTGTTCATGGCTCAGCTCCAGACAGAAAAAGTCGAAGATAAGATCATGGCCAAGGAACACCGGTTTATGTGTGGTCGTTGGAGCAGCCATGGTTGTGGTGGTCGTCTGTGTAGGTACGGCTGTGATCGGTTTAACGGTCGTTACTGGTACAATTGTAGTGGGTGGGGTTATGGGTCTACCTGTAGTTGTTGTTTGTGTATATCCAGCGGCTTCGCATGTTGTTTCAGTTAGTATGTTCACGTTTGGTTTCTTACAGTGGAGTTTAGCAAACACACACCTGGAGTCAAAAGCGTAACAACATTAAACAGTAGTTTGCAGATAGTGTAAAGACTATCCAACATGAAGTTGGATTAACCGGTACCCTGATACAGATGATGCCGTTAATACATTTCCTAGTCTTGTACTGGTTTGTTACTCAGGGCTCATGTCGCATGGAAGCCGAAATTAAACAATATAAACAATCTCAGGCATCAGACTCTTTTAATTTTCTATAATTAGTAGCCATGTTTTTGCATATATTCGATGGAAGCACTATCAATCGTAACATAGGTTAATAAAAGATAAATTGATGCCAACATAGAACTATGTATGAGCTGTGCATTACGAAAACCGTTTTAACAGAAACCAGTACAATTTAATCTCATTTAATCCAATTAAACAAATACCAGTTAATCACTGTACAATTTAATCTCATTTAATCCAATTAAACAGTACCTGTTGAACACTGTATAATTTAACATCTGTTAAACACTGAACAATTTAATCTCATTTTATTCAATTAAACAGAAATATTTAAAAGTTGATGACATTTATTCATATTTATTGCACATATTGGAAATAGATTGTCATTTATAAAGACGTTAACAAGTTTAGATCCGACTATTCTATAAAAGGTTATCTGCCCTTGAAACAGCTATAACTTCATAATTTATCATTGTATTTTCAAATAACTTGCTACAACTGTTGATCGCTTTGAGAAAAACGTCATACTTATGAAATTTCACAACTGTAGCTCAAAGGTCAAAGTCACATTTCAAGATCAAAGGTCAACTAGGGGTTTTAAAATGACATATCTTAAGATTTGTTAAGGGCATTTTCGAATTACTTGTTTCATTTGTTCATCTTGTTGACACAGTCTGTGACTTGAAAGATTCAAGTTTATAGTTTAAAGGTCATGATGACAATATAGGGTCAAAGGTCAAATTTGGGTAATATTAAGCTTTTCGATATTTAAATTATAGATATATCGATGGATTTTAAAATAACCAGGCACAATTGTTCACCTTAGCAAGAGGATGTGTCATGTGAAAGATCCAGGACTAAAGCTTGCAATTCACTGTTAAGTTGTTAAGTTATTGCTAAGATAATCTCTATTGTCCCTGTTTTTGGACCTTTTACAATTGTGGATTTTTATATGCTATACCAATTCACACAGACGAACAACCGTGGCAAGTTTTTTTGAAAATTCACTCATGAATTATATAGTTATAGCTCCACTAAGTTCTATTGAACCCAATTTGATTTTGACCTGGACTTGTGACCTTGCTCAAAAGCTATACTTATTGATGTTTATGTGACACAACGTCTTATCAAGATAAACAAGTATACAATATTATTTTAAAATATAATTATGTATGTAAACGTTGTAGTGCCGATGAGCAGTCTGCATGCACAGAAAAAATCATGCACATACAAACGCACACACGCACAAATACACAAACATACATTGATTTGACATTGTGGCGACTACATGTATGTCTTGCTAAACGGAAATGCCATCGACAAAAAAACAAACAAACAAAAAACAACAAAATGAATATTGTCTGTATTGCTGTTTAAATACTCAATTTATGCTTATTCAAGGCAGATTACTCAGTGTAGAAGAGTCTGAGAGGAACCATTTAACCTCTTTATAAATGACAATATATTTCCAATTATGTTAGAAGATTCTGCCAGTTTGTGTAACTTCTTATAAGACTGAAACAGGTGTACAAGTTGATCTGAACCTACCGTCTTCAGAATTGTAACCCGTACCCTTTCTCATGCACTGGCTTATATATACCTGTTTCCGTATGTCACAAGATTGCTCCCACATAGTGGACTTGAACCATAATTTGCGCAGTTTAATTGATTGATCCAGTTACAGTCCTGCCCACTGACCGCTGTTAAATGAAAAAACATAGTTTATAAAGGATTATAAAGGATTATGTCAAATCCTACGTCAAAGAGTTCAACCAACGTCATCCAGCGGTCGGGCGTCAAAAACGTCTTCGCATTTACAGATAAGTCAGTTCAATCAGGATAATTTCGTCTTCGATCAGTAGAAAGAAAAGAGCAAATTGCACGAAAAGTACTGGTGAGAGGCAGCACAGATTAAAATAGGGTTGAGAAGTAACAAATATCTTTATAAAAACTCCCCCGCTTAAATAAATCTATCTTTGGAAATTATGCATGTCCCCCTTATAAAATAGATATATTTACCCTTCTAAATGTTTAGTAAGCAGCCGAAATTTAATTATTATATCAGGCCAAGGGTTAAGGGATTTCAGGCTGTGATTTCTGTAAAAGTGTTCTTGCAGACTTTGGAATGGATGTCCTCATTTCGTGGAACTATGTTAAACAATATACTGTTAATCCTGACGCTTTCTTGGTGGAACTATGTTAAACACTATACTGTTAACCCTGACGCTTTTTTGGTGGAACTATGTTAAACACTATACTGCTAACCCTGACGCTTTCTTGGTGGAACTATGTTAAACACTATACTGTTAACCCTGACGCTTTCTTGGTAGAACTATGTTAAACACTATACTGCTAACCCTGACGCTTTCTTGGTGGAGCTATGTTAAACAATATACTGCTAACCCTGACGCTTTCTTGGTGGAACTTTGTTAAACACTATACTGTTAACCCTGACGCTTTCTTGGTGGAACTATGTTAAACACTATACTGTTAACCCTGACGCTTTCTTGTTGGAACTATGTTAAACACTATACTGTTAACCCTGACGCTTTCTTGGTGGAACTTTGTTAAACAATATACTGTTAACCCTGACGCTTTCTTGGTAGAACTATGTTAAACACTATAATGTTAACTCTAACGCTTTCTTGGTGGAACTATGTTAAACAATATACTGTTAACCCTGACTCTTTCTTGGTGGAACTATGTTAAACACTATACTGTTAACCCTGACGCTTTCTTGGTGGAACTATGTTAAACACTATACTGTTAACCCTGACGCTTTCTTGGTAGAACTATGTTAAACACTATACTGCTAACCCTGACGCTTTCTTGGTGGAGCTATGTTAAACAATATACTGCTAACCCTGACGCTTTCTTGGTGGAACTTTGTTAAACACTATACTGTTAACCCTGACGCTTTCTTGGTGGAACTTTGTTAAACACTATACTGTTAACCCTGACGCTTTCTTGTTGGAACTATGTTAAACACTATACTGTTAACCCTGACGCTTTCTTGGTGGAACTTTGTTAAACAATATACTGTTAACCCTGACGCTTTCTTGGTAGAACTATGTTAAACACTATAATGTTAACTCTAACGCTTTCTTGGTGGAACTATGTTAAACAATATACTGTTAACCCTGACTCTTTCTTGGTGGAACTATGTTAAACACTATACTGTTAACCCTGACGCTTTCTTGGTGGAACTATGTTAAACACTATACTGTTACCCCTGACGCTTTCTTGGTGGAACTTTGTTAAACAATATACTGTTAACCCTGACGCTTTCTTGTTGGAACTATGTTAAACACTATACTGTTAACCCTGACGCTTTCTTGGTGGAACTTTGTTAAACAATATACTGTTAACCCTGACGCTTTCTTGGTAGAACTATGTTAAACACTATAATGTTAACTCTAACGCTTTCTTGGTGGAACTATGTTAAACAATATACTGTTAACCCTGACTCTTTCTTGGTGGAACTATGTTAAACACTATACTGTTAACCCTGACGCTTTCTTGGTGGAACTATGTTAAACACTATACTGTTAACCCTGACGCTTTCTTGGTAGAACTATGTTAAACACTATACTGCTAACCCTGACGCTTTCTTGGTGGAGCTATGTTAAACAATATACTGCTAACCCTGACGCTTTCTTGGTGGAACTTTGTTAAACACTATACTGTTAACCCTGACGCTTTCTTGGTGGAACTTTGTTAAACACTATACTGTTAACCCTGACGCCTTCTTGTTGGAACTATGTTAAACACTATACTGTTAACCCTGACGCTTTCTTGGTGGAACTTTGTTAAACAATATACTGTTAACCCTGACGCTTTCTTGGTAGAACTATGTTAAACACTATAATGTTAACTCTAACGCTTTCTTGGTGGAACTATGTTAAACAATATACTGTTAACCCTGACTCTTTCTTGGTGGAACTATGTTAAACACTATACTGTTAACCCTGACGCTTTCTTGGTGGAACTATGTTAAACACTATACTGTTACCCCTGACGCTTTCTTGGTGGAACTTTGTTAAACAATATACTGTTAACCCTGACGCTTTCTTGGTGGAACTTTGTTAAACACTATATTGTTAACTCTGACGCTTTCTTGGTGGAACTATGTTAAACACTATACTGTTAACCCTGACGCTTTCTTGGTGGAACTTTGTTAAACACTATACTGTTACCCCTGACGCTTTCTTGGTGGAACTTTGTTAAACAATATACTGTTAACCCTGACGCTTTCCTTGTGGAACTTTGTTAAACACTATATTGTTAACTCTGACGCTTTCTTGGTGGAACTATGTTAAACAATATACTGTTAACCCTGACGCTTTCTTGGTGGAACTTTGTTAAACACTATACTGTTAACCCTGACGCTTTCTTGGTGGAACTTTGTTAAACAATATACTGTTAACCCTGACGCTTTCTTGGTAGAACTATGTTAAACACTATAATGTTAACTCTAACGCTTTCTTGGTGGAACTATGTTAAACAATATACTGTTAACCCTGACTCTTTCTTGGTGGAACTATGTTAAACACTATTCTGTTAACCCTGACGCTTTCTTGGTGGAACTATGTTAAACACTATACTGTTACCCCTGACGCTTTCTTGGTGGAACTTTGTTAAACAATATACTGTTAACCCTGACGCTTTCTTGGTGGAACTTTGTTAAACACTATATTGTTAACTCTGACGCTTTCTTGGTGGAACTATGTTAAACACTATAATGTTAACTCTAACGCTTTCTTGGTGGAACTATGTTAAACAATATACTGTTAACCCTGACTCTTTCTTGGTGGAACTATGTTAAACACTATACTGTTAACCCTGACGCTTTCTTGGTGGAACTTTGTTAAACACTATACTGTTAACCCTGACGCTTTCTTGGTGGAACTTTGTTAAACACTATACTGTTAACCCTGACGCTTTCTTGGTGGAACTTTGTTAAACACTATACTGTTAACCCTGACACTTTCTTAGTGGAACTATGTTAAACAATATACTGTAACCCCTGACGCTTTCTTGGTGGAACTTTGTTAAACAATATACTGTTAACCCTGACGCTTTCTTGGTGGAACTTTGTTTAACAATATACTGTAAACCCTGACGCTTTCTTGGTGGAACTTTGTTAAACAATATACTGTTAACCCTGACGCTTTCTTGGTGGAACTATGTTAAACACTATACTGTTACCCCTGACGCTTTCTTAGTGGAACTTTGTTAAACAATATACTGTTAACCCTGACGCTTTCTTGGTGGAACTTTGTTAAACACTATATTGTTAACCCTGACGCTTTCTTGGTGGAACTTTGTTAAACACTATACTGTTAACCCTGACGCTTTCTTAGTGGAACTTTGTTAAACAATATACTGTTAACCCTGACGCTTTCTTAGTGAAACTTTGTTAAACAATATACTGTTAACCCTGACGCTTTCTTGGTGGAACTTTGTTAAACAATATACTGTTAACCCTGACGCTTTCTTAGTGAAACTTTGTTAAACAATATACTGTTAACCCTGACGCTTTCTTGGTGGAACTTTGTTAAACAATATACTGTTAACCCTGACGCTTTCTTGGTGGAACTTTGTTAAACAATATACTGTTAACCCTGACGCTTTCTTGGTGGAACTTTGTTAAACACTATATTGTTAACTCTGACGCTTTCTTGGTGGAACTTTGTTAAATAATATACTGTTAACCCTGACGCTTTCTTGCCGCCATTCCAGCAGACTATTTCTGAAAACATAATGGCAAAATGAGAAATTGCTCATGACGAGCAATCTCTCCATTTGCCACAATGTTTTCAACTCTTTTAAACTTGCATTAAGAGAGATTTCTAAGTTTGCGATCAAATGTTTCTAAAGTAGTCTGATTCATATTTGTTGCATGTGAGAAAGGGTTAAATAGACTTACCTGTCAAGCAAATGCCAGCTATGAATATATAAAGCAACATTCTTTTGTAGAAATATATATCAACTATATCAAACAATAAACTCACAGAAAAGAAAAATAAAGACAATTATGATGTCTGATGATAAGATATATACCGCGCCGTTCAAAAACACATCTGTGAACCACATTTGATTTTCCTATCTTAGTGTACTGAGAGAAATACGTTATTAACCCTTTCGAACTTGCAACAAATCTGCAACAGACCACTTTGAAAGCATCCAGGCAAAATAAGGAAACTATCTTAAAGGGAAAGTATTATTATTGAAAAGAGTTGAAACAATTGTGGCAAAAAACAAAATTCCTCCTCATGAACAATTTCTCCTTTTGTCACCATGTTTTGAAGAGTCGTCAGCTGCAGAGCGTCAGAAGGCGTATGTACGTGGGAAAGGATTTTATGTATTATTAGGCACAGGAAAACTAATCTTAACTATGGCCAGACGGAATAAGTCTGTATTTGGGGTTATCTGCCATTTATCGTGGGAACGATACCATAGTGTGATATGTATAGCCAACCATAAATTTAGAATAGTATTGTACTGTTTCACAGACATCTAGGTGGAGTTTCAAATCCTGGATTGTCTCCCCTTTCTTATAAGGCATACGCATATAGTTTCATGTATACGTTGGCTAAGGAATAAGATCACCATACTATTGTAAAACAGTTAATTAGTTCAACTTTAAAATTTTGATTTTCGGTCCTGTTCTAACTTAGTAGAGTTCTCGCCTTACTAGAACTGGTCCAATTACAAACGAATGCACTAATCAATTCGCAGCTCTTTTATTATAGTAACTAGCCACTTAAATTACTGCACCGAGGGGTAATTCTGGAAATCATCAAATATAAACCAACTTAATAATCATCCTGAAACAGACGATATTTGGCCCCGATGCAGTAGAAGACTTGAAATGTCGGAAATAAATTTGCCCAAAATGGTCTACAGCGATTGCAAAATACACATGTATGTTGAATGTCGAGTTAAGCAGGTTAACTGTACTTCTATATAAAGGATATGTTTATTAAATGTCGAATAAAGCAGGATAATTACACTTCTATATAAAGGATATGTTTATTAAATGTCGAATAAAGCAGCTTAAAGGGATCTGTTGGTCTTGTAATTTAGGGAGTTTTAGCAGTTTTAATGTGGCGAATGATGTAGACCTTGGTCCGTAATCACCGGTATATAGAAAATATCCTTGAATGATGTAGACCTTGGTCTGTAATCACCGGTCTATAGGAAATATCCTGGAATGATGTAGACCTTGGTCTGTAATCACCGGTCTATAGGAAATATCCTGGAATGATGTAGACCTTGGTCCGTAATCACCGGTCGATAGGGATATTTCCCCGTGACGAGGCCCGAGATAGTGAGCTGAAGGAAACCATCACGAAGTTCTATATTTGAATCATATAGTCAATGATAACGAATTATATAAAATCATTTAGCCCGACTTAAAATTCCCAAAATAGACGAACCAAGCACGGGATTTCCAGAATGTCATGATTTTTTTTTTCTCCTTTAATTTTAAAATTATGTTTCGGCGATCACATATCTGTTTCCCTAGTTTGTTGTTGCTATAGTTCGCTTCACCAATGTTTTTCCATGTGTCTGTTTGTCCAAAGTTAGTAAGTCACATACTGTAAGATGCAGGCACAGGAATCCGCCGTGGCCGAGAGGTAAGCGTCGGGTATTTCGAACATGGGTTTCCGGACATGGTGGAGTGACGTTTGGCAATTTGCATTTCCTAGCCTAGTACTGGTTACAACTCTTCAATTTGCTCCACCTGTTTCCCTTTCTCATGCGTAACCAGCCCTACCCATTACTTTCACTTCATTACGGTAATCCAGCGATGACCCAACGTGAAAGTCAATGAAAAAAGAAAACGGTATCAGCACGGCACTTTGTAACAAGGAAGATTATCATTAACTATTAAATCACATCTATTTATACAGATTTTTATATCACGCATCTATACAGTATATTTCAACACGAACCACGCATATATACAGAAGACCGCTGGGATTTCAACACGAACCGTCTATACAGTATACTTCAACACGAACCACGCATATATACAGTAGACCGCTGGGATTTCAACACGAACCGTCTATACAGTATATTTCAACACGAACCACGCATATATACAGTAGACCGCTGGGATTTCAACACGAACCGTCTATACAGTAGATTTCAACACGAACCATGCATCTATACAGTATATTTCAACACGAACCACGCATCTATACAGTAGATTTCAACACGAACCACGAATCGATACAGTAGACCGCACTTTCGGTCACACGATGACACATGACAGTGCCGATTGCAATATTAAATTGCTATAACCAAATCGTATCGTAGAGCAGCCCCAGTATAACAGGTCGGTAAATTCTGAAATTAACCATAGAAGTCAATCACACGGATTCTTTGCGGTCCATACACGCGTTCAATACATACCTGCATATTGTCACACGCAAATACAACTGACGGATACAATTTCCCTATTTGACATAATTCACCTCACAATTCTAAATATAAACACTTTTTTCCGACGACAAAACCGAGGTTTCTTTTTAACATTGTCGTCAATGGAGAATGTTTTTTTTTTTTTTGTTGCAACAACTTTAAGACAGTCTAAAAAATAGGTTGAGTAATTTGTCCACTAAATGAAGTTGGTGGCACTGTGTACATATGACCTGACGACACTGCGTACAAAGGACCTGACGACACCGCGGACATATGATCTGACGACACCGCGGACATATGATCTGACGACACCGTGTACATATGATCTGACCACACTGCGTACATATGACCTGACGACACCGTGTACATATGCTCTAACGACACTGCGTACATATGATCTGACGACACTGCGTACATAGGACCTGACGACACCGCGTACATATGATCTGACGACACCGTGTACATATGACCTAACGACACCGCGTACATATGACCTGACGACACCGTGTACATATGATCTGACGACACCGCGTACATATGATCTGACGACACCGCGTACATATAATCTGATGACACTGCGTACATAGGACATGACGACACCGCGTACATATGATCTGACGACACTGCGTACATAGGACCTGACGACACCGCGTACATATGATCTGACGACACCGCGTACATATGATCTGACGACACCGCGTACATATCATCTGACGACACCGCGTACATAAGATCTGACGACACTGCGTACATATGACCTAACGACACCGCGTACATATGATCTGACGACACCGTGTACATATGATCTGACGACACCGCGTACATATAATCTGATGACACTGCGTACATAGGACCTGACGACACCGCGGACATATGATCTGACGACACCGTGTACATATGACCTGACGACACCGCGTACATATGATCTGACGACACCGCGTACATATGACCTGACGACACCGCGTACATATTACCTTACGAAACTGCGTACATATGATCTGACGACAATGCGTACATATGATCTGATTACACCGTGTACATATGACCTGACGACACTGCGTACATATGACCTGACGACACTGCGTACATATGATCTGACGACACCGTGTACATATGATCTGACGACACCGCGTACATATGATCTGATAACACTGCGTACATATGACCTGACGACACCGCGTACATATGATCTGATGACACTGCGTACATATGACCTGAAGACACTGCGTACATATGATCTGACGACACTGTACGTACATATGATCTGACGACACTGCGTACATATGATCTGACGACACCGCGTACGTATTATCTGACATGTGCAGAAGAAACTGTTATTTCTCACCAGGATACACATGGGTAGGAGAAACTGTTAGTTCACAACTGGAAACACATGGGTAGGAGAAACTGTTATTTATTAACAGGAAACACATGCGTAGGCAAAAAAGTTATTTCTTAACAGGAAACACGTGGGTATGAGAAACTGTTATTCCTCAACCGGAACCATATGGGTAAATGAAACTGTTATTCCTCAAAAGGAAACACATAAGTAAATGAAACTGTTATTCCTCAACAGGAACCATATGGGTAAATGAAACTGTTATTCCTCAAAAGGGAACACATAAGTAAATGAAACTGTTATTCCTCAATCGGAACCATATGGGTAAATAAAACTGTTATTCCTCAAATGGAAACACATGGGTAAATGAAACTGTTATTTCACAACAGGAAACAGATGGGTAGTGTGAAACTGTTATTCCTCAACAGGAAACAGATGGGTAGTGTGAAACTGTTATTCCTCAACAGGAAACAGATGGGTAGTGTGAAACTGTTATTCCTCAACAGGAAACAGACAGGTAGATGAAACTGTTATTCCACAACAGGAAACAGATGGGTAGTGTGAAACTGTTATTCGTCAACAGGAAACAGATGGGTAGTGTGAAACTGTTATTCCTCAACAGGAAACAGATGGGTAGTGTGAAACTGTTATTCCTCAAATGGAAACACATGGGTAAATGAAACTGTTATTCCACAACAGGAAACAGATGGGTAGTGTGAAACTGTTATTCCTCAACAGGAAACAGATGGGTAGTGTGAAACTGTTATTCCTCAACAGGAAACAGATGGGTAGTGTGAAACTGTTATTCCTCAACAGGAAACAGATGGGTAGGTGAAACTTTTGTTTCTCAACAGGAAACACATGTGTAGGCAAAACTGTTATTTCTCAATGGGAAATATATGGGTATGTTAAACTGTTATTTCTCAACAGGAAACGCTTGGGTAGATGAAACTGTTATTTCTCAACAGGAAACACTTGGGTAGATGAAACTGTTATTTCTTAACAGGAAACACATAGGTAGTGTGAAATTGTTATTCCTTAACAGGAAACACATGTGTAGGCAAAACTGTTATTTCTGAATGGGAAATATATGGGTATGTAAATCTGTTATTTCTGAATGGGAAATATATGGGTATGTAAAACTGTTATTTCTCAACGGGAAATATATGGGTATGTAAAACTGTTATTTCTCAACAGGAAACACATCGGTAGATGAAACTGTTATTTCTCAACAGGAAACACATGGGTAGATGAAGCTGTTATTTCTCAACTGGAATCTCATGGGTAAATGAAACTGTTATTCCTCAATAGGAAACACATATGTAGGCAAACTGTTATTTCTTACATGAAACACATGGGTAGGTTAAGAAGTTAACGGAGAAGGCGCTAACAGATCGTTTTAATAAGTGTTTGGATGCTCTCCTAATAGTGGTTTGTGACGGATATAGAATCTGAACGGTTAAGTAGGCTAACGGAGTAGGCGCTAACAGATCGTTTTAATAAGTGTTTGGATGCTCTCCTAATAGTGGTTTGTGACGGATATAAAATCTGAAACGGTTAAGTAGACTAACGGAGTAGGCGCTAACAGTGTTTGGATGTTCTCCTAATAGTGGTTTGTGACGAATATAGAATCTGAACGGTTAAGTAGACTAACGGAGTAGGCGCTAACAGATCGTTTAAATAAGTGTTTGGATGTTCTCCTTATAATGGTTTGTGACGAATAAAGAATATGAAAGGTTAGGAAGTTAACAGGGTAGGCGCTTACAGATCGTTTAAATAAGTGCTAGACCTAAGAACCACATAGTCACTGATGTTAACCTGAACACTCGGACCGCCTCGGTGTTGGTTTGATAGAGCTTCCGCACCGGGTTCGATTCCCGATCTGTCCAAATACTTTAAAATGGTTGTAATGACTTCCCCTCCTTGGCTATCAGGCTTTTGGGGTTAGCATTAGGACTGACTCGCTGGTGTTAGAATACATGGACTAGTAGTACTGGTAAGTTACCCAGGAAACGCAGTGAGATATAACAGCAATATTGTTGAAACAGGCGTAACACAACATACAAAACATTTTTGGATATTGAGGAAGGTCAAATCTTTAAATACCGTGGCAATATTTTACTCATCGGAAACAATATAGTCTTAAAACGATATAACCATCCGTAGAGAGCAGTTGTTTTATTGGTTTTGCTTTGTATAGGGTTAAGCGCCGTTTTCAACTCAAATGACAACAGTTCAATTACCCATGATCCCCATCGTTAGGAAATGTAACTTGTCCAATGGCATTACATCGTGTCCCATATGTAACTAACTATCAATAGGTTAGGGAATGTACCGTGTCCAATGGCCTTACATCGTGTCCCATATGTAACTAACTATCAATAGGTTAGGGAATGTACCGTGTCCAATGGCCTTACATCGTGTCCCATATCTAACTAACTATTAATAGGTTAAGAAATGTACCGTGTCCAATGGCATTACATCGTGTCCCATATGTAACTAACTATCAATAGGCTAGGAAATATACCGTGTCCAATGGCATTACATCGTGTCCCATATATATATATGTACATCGGTCGAATCCGTTGTCTCAAACCATGGACACTAAAGACTCTCGGCCACAACATATTTCCGACTTTGTTTTAAAAGGGGTTGCTTTTGTTAGCAGATTATGTTTATAAACACAAACAATTCATGCGATATTTATCAGCCTTTTTACTGTTTTTTATTTATTTACGGAATATGCATTGTATATAAACAACAAACACAATAACCAACACACGAGTGATGTAGCGCAGATGTTGCCTGTTCAGGGACACGTTCCGAAGCTGGATACATGTACATCTCTATGCGTGCATCGGTTTTTGTCGTATTCACAGCTGTTGATAAAAATACACATATTACTCGTTAACTTACACGCTGCATACCATGATACTTACAGCAATCGAACACAACATGATGATGGTAGTAAAAGCAGCATGGATTGGAAAACACGTTGCTTATACTCCCTATCCGTGGAATCATTGTGGCAAGAGGAGAAATGGATAATTGATCGATTTCTCATTTCTTAACAATGTCAACATGTTCTGTGAAAATTACACTGACAAAATGTCAGGTCATTGTTTTAGTGTTATATCCAACCCTGCTTAACAAACCATCAATATAGAATACATTTCGCAAAGAAGTCTTGTAATTATACTTTTAATTTGGAGCTCTTTCTATTTTCGTGTTATACTTGGTTGTCCAAGAAATTGTGACTGTACCCCAGTCTAGTGTTATAGACACAACTAAGTCAGCACAGTTACTACCCCCAGTCTAGTGTTATAGACACAACTAAGTGAGCACAGTTACTACCGCAGTCTTGTGTTATAGACACAACTAAGTCAGCATAGTTACTACCCCAGTCTAGTGTTATAGACACAACTAAGTGAGCATAGTTACTACCCGAGTCTAGTGTTATAGACACAACTAAGTGAGCATAGTTACTACCCGAGTCTTGTGTTATAGACACAACTAAGTGATCACAGTTACTACCCGAGTCTTGTGTTATAGACACAACTAAGTGATCACAGTTACTACCCGAGTCTAGTGTTATAGACACAACTAAGGGATCACAGTTACTACCCGAGTCTTGTGTTATAGACACAACTAAGTCAGCATAGTTACTACCCGAGTCTAGTGTTATAGACACAACTAAGTGAGCACAGTTACTACCACAGTCTAGTGTTATAGACACAACTAAGTGAGCATAATTACTACCCAAGTCTAGTGTTATATACACAACTATGTCAGCACAGTTACTACCCCAGTCTAGTGTTATAAACAACACTAAGTGAGGACAGTTACTACCCGAGTCTTGTGTTATAGACACAACTAAGTGAGGACAGTTACTACCCCAGTCTAGTGTTATAAACACAACTAAGTGAGCACAGTTACTACCCCAGTCTAGTGTTATAAACAAATCTAAGTGAGCACAGTTACTATCCCAGTCTAGTGTTATAGACACAACTAAGTGATCACAGTTACTACCCGAGTCTTGTGTTATAGACACAACTAAGTCAGCACAGTTACTACCCCAGTCTAGTGTTATAAACACAACTAAGTGAGCACAGTTACTACCCGAGTCTAGTGTTATAGACACAACTAAGTGAGCACAGTTACTACCCCAGTCTAGTGTTATAAACACAACTAAGTGAGCACAGTTACTACCCGAGTCTTGTATTATAGACACAACTATGTGAGCACAGTTACTTACCCACTCTTGTGTTATAGACACACCTAAGTGTATTTAATCCTTAATCGACCATGGAAACCAAGTGACACGTCTACTCAAATTGGTCACCCGTAATCCTATACTAGACTAGGCTTTTGTAAGATTGAGATGACAGAGGTCAAAATGCATGTTTAAGGCTTTGCATGTTCATATTACGCAATAAAAATTAGATATTTGAATATTTCTTATTGCTGAATTATGGAAACCACCTGTCAAGGTAAAAAATCAAAGCCGATTGAGGATTTTAATATTGTCAGCATTACTGCATTATCGCGTTATAAAAAGGTAAAAGATGATTCATATTAAGTAAGGCAATACGTACTAATTTGGATATGTCCGCCCATCAGTTCCACATACTAGGCTGGTTTCATTACCACATGGCTGCTTACTTAAAGTAGTGCAGAAAAAATCAAGAACAGCTTCTCCACCGTCGATCGCCGGGGTAGTTGTCATGCCCGGTGCGGGGGTACTAGTCTCACTTTGGGAACAAGCACCATCGTGTAGAATGTGGAGATCCGTGTCTATACAAGACGCCTTTGCGAAGTAGCATCTGTCCAATAGAGAACCATTTATTATTTACATAAATGAGATAGCCGCGCTCAAGGTTACCTAAACTTAGCGGAATTGTGAAGTGAGATCTGTCAGCACATCCATTTCGTCTCATCAACACAGACAGTGAAGTTGTGACGTGATATCTGTCAGCACATCCATGTCGTCTCATCAACACAGACAGTGAAGTGAGATCTGTCAGCACATCCATGCCGTCTCATCAACACAGACAGTGAAGTTGTAACGTGATATCTGTCAGCACATCCATGCCGTCTCATCAACACAGACAGTGAAGTGAGATATGTCAGCACATCCATGCCGTCTCATCAACACAGACAGTGAAGTGAGATATGTCAGCACGTCCATGCCGTCTCATCAAAACAGACAGTGAAGTTGTGACGTGAGATATGTCGGCATATCCGTGCCGTCTCATCAACATAGACGGTGAAGTCAGATCTGTCAGCACATCCATGCCGTCTCATCAAAACAGACAGTGAAGTTGTGACGTGAGATATGTCAGCATATCCATGCCGTCTCATCAACATAGACGGTGAAGTGAGATCTGTCAGCACATCCATTTCGTCTCATCAACACAGACAGTGAAGTTGTGACGTGATATATGTCAGCAAATCCATGCCGTCTCATCAACACAGACAGTGAAGTTGTGAAGTAAGATCTGTCAGCACATCCATGCCGTCTCATCAACACAGACAGTGAAGTGAGATCTGTCAGCACATCCATGCCGTCTCATCAAAACAGATAGTGAAGTGAGATATGTCAGCACATCCATGCCGTCTCATCAAAACAGACAGTGAAGTGAGATCTGTCAGCACATCCATGCCGTCTCATCAAAACAGACAGTGAAGTTGTGACGTAAGATATGTCAGCACATCCATGCCGTCTCATCAACACAGACAGTGAAGTGAGATATGTCAGCACATACATGCCGTCTCATCAAAACAGACAGTGAAGTGAGATATGTCAGCACATCCATGCCGTCTCATCAACACAGACAGTGAAGTTGTAACGTGATATCTGTCAGCACATCCATGCCGTCTCATCAAAACAGACAGTGAAGTTGTGACGTGAGATATGTCAGCATATCCATGCCGTCTCATCAACATAGACGGTGAAGTGAGATCTGTCAGCACATCCATTTCGTCTCATCAACACAGACAGTGAAGTTGTGACGTGATATATGTCAGCAAATCCATGCCGTCTCATCAACACAGACAGTGAAGTTGTGAAGTAAGATATGTCAGCACATCCATGCCGTCTCATCAACACAGACAGTGAAGTGAGATATGTCAGCACATCCATGCCGTCTCATCAAAACAGATAGTGAAGTGAGATATGTCAGCACATCCATGCCGTCTCATCAAAACAGACAGTGAAGTGAGATCTGTCAGCACATCCATGCCGTCTCATCAAAACAGACAGTGAAGTTGTGACGTAAGATCTGTCAGCACATCCATGCCGTCTCATCAACACAGACAGTGAAGTGAGATATGTCAGCACATCCATGCCGTCTCATCAAAACAGACAGTGAAGTGAGATATGTCAGCACATCCATGCCGTCTCATCAAAACAGACAGTGAAGTTGTCACGTGCGATCTGTCAGCACATCCATGCATTATCATCAAAACAGACAGTGAAGTTCGTCAACAGTAGCTTTAAAATATGTGATTAATTGACAAAGTTGCAGTTCACAGCTGTATTCATTGGCGTGGATCTCTATGTAGTCTGGTCGCAAATATATGATTGGGTTTCGAAAAGTATCGTTCAGTTTGACTTTTATTGTGATGAACAATATCTATAGTTCCATGTACAGACTTTACATTGGACCTTTTCGTGCAGTCCATTTCTTCCACAAACAATATTTTAGTAAAAAACATTGCAAAGATATAAGGTTTTATATGCAATTTACTTCGATTTTAGTGGTTCTATTATATCTTTCAAAGTGTTACAAAATAAAGTACTTACATCATCTGTACATAAAACTTAACGCACCAGGAAAGGTTTATTCATGACAACGCTTCAGCCCTCAAACGTATATTCTTTGTTAGAACAAGAACATGTTATTCAGGTGGAACACACTAACCGTATTCCCCTTACCTATAAGCCCCTCTGGCGTAGGTAAAAGGTTTGCTCTCAGGTAAGCGCTATGCTGCTAGAAGTACCATTGATTCTAGTATTGTTGATTTTGAAGGGTTGACGGGTACAAATAACGGATGCTGTGCCCATTTTATACACAGGCAGACGAATATTGAATGCTCCTCGTATTATACACAGAAGGGTCGGTTAGGACTCAAGTGAGATAGCGCGTATGTACAGACTTATTTGTGCTTTAACTGTCTCTCGCACTACACACAGCGGGGTCAGTGAGACAGCGTGTATGTACAGACTTGTTTGTGCCTGAACTGTCTCTCGCACTACACAGAGCGGGTCAGTGAGACAGCGCGTATGTACAGACTTGTTTTTACCTGAACTGTCTCTCGCACTACACACAGCGGGGTTAGTGAGACAGCGCGTATGTACAGACTTGTTTGTGCATGAACTGTCTCTCGCACTACACAGAGCGGGGTCAGTGAGACAGTGCGTATGTACAGACTTGTTTTTACCTGAACTGTCTCTCGCACTACACACAGCGGGGTCAATGAGACAGCGCGTATGTACAAACTTGTTTGTGCCTGAACTGTCTCTCGCACTCCACACAGCGGGGTCAGTGAGTCAGCGCGTATGTACAGACTTGTTCGTGCCTGAACTGTCTCTCGCACTACACACAGCGGAGTCAATGTGACAGCGCGTATGTACAGACTTGTTTGTGCCTGAACTGTCTCTCGCACTACACACAGCGGGGTCAGTGAGACAGTGCGTATGTACAGACTTGTTTTTGCCTGAACTGTCTCTCGCACTACACACAGCGGGGTCAGTGAGACAGCGCGTATTTACAGACTTGGTTGTGCCTGAACTGTCTCTCGCATTACACACAGAGGGTTCAGTGAGACAGCGCGTATGTACAGACATCGTTTGTGCCTGAACTGTCTCTCGCACTACACACAGCGGGGTCAGTGAGACAGCGCGTATGTACAGACTTGTTTGTGCCTGAACTGTCTCTTGCACTACACACAGCGGGGTCAGTTAGAAATCCAGTGAGACAGCGCGTATGTACAGACTTGTTTGTGCCTGAATTATCTCTCGCATTACACACAGAGGGTTCAGTGAGACAGCGCGTATGTACATACTTGTTTGTGCCTGAATTATCTCTCGCATTACACACAGAGGGGTCAAAGAGACAGTGCGTATGTACAGACTTGTTTGTGCCTGAACTATCTCTCGCATTACACACAGCGGGGTCAGTGAGACAGTGCGTATGTACAGACTTGTTTGTGCCTGAACTGTCTCTCGCACTACACACAGCGGGGTCAGTTAGAAATCCAGTGAGACAGCGCGTAGGTACAGACTTGTTTGTGCCTGAACTATCTCTCGCATTACACACAGAGGGGTCAAAGAGACATTGCGTATGTACAGACTTGTTTGTGCCTGAACTAGCTCTCGCATTATACACAGAGGGTTCAGTGAGACAGTGCGTATGTACATACTTGTTTGTGCCTGAACTATCTCTCGCATTACACACAGCGGGGTCAGTGAGACAGTGCTTATGTACAGACTTGTTTGTGCCTGAACTGTCTCTCGCATTACACACAGCGGGGTCAGTGAGACAGTGCGTATGTACAGACTTGTTCGTGCCTGAACTATCTCTCGCGTTACACACAGCGGGGTCAGTGAGACAATGCGTATGTACAGACTTGTTTGTGCCTAAACTATCTCTCGCATTACACACAGAGGGGTCAAAGAGACAGTGCGTATGTACAGACTTGTTTGTGCCTGAACTATCTCTCGCATTACACACAGAGGGGTCAGTGAGACAGTGCGTTATGTACAGACTTGATTGTGCCTGAACTATCTTTCACATTACACACAGCGGGATCAGTGAGACAGTGCGTATGTACAGACTTGTTTGTGCCTGAACTGTCTCTCGCATTACACACAGCGTGGTCAGTGAGACAGTGCGTATGTACAGACTTGTTTGTGCCTGAACTATCTCTCGCATTACACACAGCGGGGTCAGTGAGACATTGCGTATGTACAGACTTGTTTGTGCCTGAACTATCTCTCGCATTACACACAGAGGGGTCAAAGAGACAGTGCGTATGTACATACTTATATGTGCCTGAACTATCTTTCGCATTACACACAGAGGGGTCAGTGAGACAGTGCGTTATGTACAGACTTGTTTCTGCCTGAACTATCTCTCGCATTACACACAGAGGGGTCAGTGAGACGTTCAGTGAGACAGTGCATATGTACAGACTTGTTTGTGCCCTATCTGTCTCTTGTATTACACAAAGGGGTCGTTAGAACTCAAGTGAGACAGTGCGTATGTACAGACTTGTTTGTGCCTGAACTATCTCTCGCATTACACACAGCGGGGTCAGTGAGACAGTGCGTATGTACAGACTTGTTTGAACGGTCCCTCGGTTTACACAAAGGGGTCGGTGAGGACTCGAGTGAAACAGTGCGTATGTACAGACTTGTCTGTGAATGAACTGTCCCTCGTATTACACAAAGGGGTCGGTGAGGACTCAAGTGAGACAGTGCGTATGTACAGACTTGTCTGTGAATGAACTGTCCCTCGTATTACACAAAGGGGTAGGTGAGGACTCGAGTGAAACAGTGCGTATGTACAGACTTGTCTGTGAATGAACTGTCCCTCGTATTACACAAAAGGGTCGGTTAGGACTCGAGTGAGACAGTGCGTATGTACAGGCTTGTTTGTGCCTGAACTAGCCCTCGTATTACACAAAGGGATCGGTTAAGACTCGAGTGAGACAGTGCATATGTACAGACTTGTTTGTGCCTGAACTGGCCCTCGTATTACACAAAGGGGTCGGTTAGGACTCGAGTGAGACAGTGCGTATGTACAGACTTGTTTGTGCCTGAACTCTCCTTCGTATTACACAAAGGGGTCGGTTAGGACTCGAGTGAGACAGTGCGTATGTACATACTTGTTTCCTCAACTGTCCCTCGTATTACACAAAGGGGTTGGTTTGCACTCAAGTGAGACAGTGCGTATGTACAGACTTGTTTGTGCCTGAACTGTCTCTCGTATTATACAAAGGAGTTAGTTTGGACTCAAGTGAGACAGTGCGTATGTACAGACTTGTTTGTGCCTGAATTGTCCCTCGTATTACACAAAGGTGTCGGTTAGGACTCGAGTGAGACAGTGCGTTTGTACAGGCTTGTTTGTGCCTGAACTGTCCCTCGTATTACACAAAGGGGTCGGTTAGGACTGAAGTGAGACAGTGCGTATGTACAAACTTGTTTGTGCCTGAACTGTCCGCATACGCAACAAGACCCATTTCAATAAGATGTTACTCCAATATAAGGTCCCAAAATGTTTAGATTAACTTACCTGTTCGGATAAGTGAGTCCGTTAGTTCCACATTCCAAGGCGTTCGTATAGGTTGTGCAGTCTAAGGTATTTACCCAGTCACAATTCAGGAACTGGCCGTTAGAATCTGAAATTATACCGCGTCAGGCAAACAGAGGATTTATATTTCATCCGCAAACTATGAACAGTCTCACCAGCGGCCTCACGACAGTGTTCTGTTTTCCTCTTAATTTATGACCAAACAACTGGAAGTGTAACACACTTTGTACTACGTAAAAACTCTCGAAGTGAAATATTTACAAATCGACATTGATTTTTAAATGATAGACCTTTGACCCTAAAGACATCATCATCATCATATAGTTTTAAGTTACAGCATAACACCCCTGAAGATTCTTTTTCAAGTACTCTTCGAATATGAAAGTACTTCTACAAAGCAAAATCTGTCTATTTCTGCCTCAAACCAATGTTGCATGGGTACGTGCTGCATGGCACTGCTGAGCCGGTGCATGAGAAAAGCCAGTGCATGAGAAAAGGTACAAGTTGATATTTCAAAACCAACAGGCTGACCTGGATCTATACTGTTCACAAATGTCAACGTGTACTTTTTCTCATGCACTATCTCGTTTAGTTCTTTAGAATAGGACGGTATACTTCATAGTTTCTGACGAGATCGTACTCACTGTTCGAAAATGCTAATTTGAAATATAAGACGACTTTTGACGTATCTGCAACAGACATTATTTGGTAAAAAGACGAATTTACTCAAAATACTACGCACTAGACGGGAAATCGCTACTGATTAAGTTGAGAATAATACGAGTTGGCAAGAACATGTTATACACTAGTTGTACTGTCTATCTTATTTCTACAAAACGAATCTACTTACAACAAGAAAGAGAAACTATCAGAATGACGGTGGCGAGCTTCATCTTGATGTGTGGTTCTGTTGTATATGTGAACGAGCCCAACTAATCCGTAGATAGGGTCGTGACGCGAGATTTTGTAATGTCTTCACGAAGTGCCCGTCCGCTATCTCTGTTAAAGATGGGAACATGGTCCGTTCTTCCTCTTCTAGGCACCATAGGCACCTGATAACTTACTAACATAGTTCAGTGTAATTGTTCTTTAAATAGTACAGTGTAATTGTTCTTTAAATAAAACAGTGTAATTGTTCTTTAGATATAACAGTGTAATTGTTATTCAAATAGAACAATGTAATTGTTATTCAAATAGAACAATGTAATTGTTATTCATTATAGCAATGTAATTGTTATTCAAATATAACAATGTAATTGTTATTCAAATAGAACAATGTAATTGTTCATCAAATAGAATAATGTAATTAGTCTTCAAATAGAACAATGTAATTGTTCTTCTAATAGAACAACGCAATTGTTCTTTAAATAGTGCAGTGTAATTGTTCTTTAAATATAACAATGTAATTGTTCTTTAGATATAACAGTGTAATTGTTATTCAAATAGAACAATGTAATTGTTATTCAAATAGAGCAATGTAATTGTTATTCAAATATAACAATGTAATTGTTATTCAAATATAACTATGTAATTGTTATTCAAATAGAACAATGTAATTGTTCATCAAATAGAATAATGTAATTGTTCTTCAAATAGAACAATGTAATTGTTCATCAAATAGAATAATGTAATTGTTCTTCAAATAGAACAATGTAATTGTTCTTTTAATAGAACAACGTAATTTTTCTTCACATAGAAGAGTGTAATGTTCTTAAACAGTTGACCTCGCTCTAATATCATAAAACTGATGTGTAGATCAACTGTGTCAGAACGTTGCACTGTGATATTTCTTATTTACTTTCTTTTGCAAACAATTATTTAAACGCCTATCAGTGAATCAAGACATGACTTGTTTGTTTTTGTTTATATTATATAAATCAAGCACAATTGTATCTGTTGTTATAAATAATATTGTACTTATTGAATATATTTTCATTGATATGGTAAGGACAACTTTAAACGATACCAGACTATTCGAATGTAATCCTTTCCCACATGAAACAGATCTGCAACAGACGACACAGAAGTGTATACTCTTTTATCAGCGAAATGTTGTTAACGTTGTTACTGCTGCAACAGTAATCCCCCGTCCGTGTTACCGGGCCTCACCGGACTGACCTTAAATGGGACATTACACTAATATGACTTATACATGTATATGATAAGGTAAATCGGTTTATATAAGATTTTATCGGCACATGTACAGAGCGATTTTATAAGGTTTTTCTAGTAAAACTAAAACGAATTCTTATGACCCCGTCTCACAAATCTATACCAGACAACTTTGAAAATATCTCGACGAAATCGAATAGAAAATAGGAAATCGCTCTATAAATTAAAGGATATTTTTGATGGAGTTCTCCTTATGTCACAATTTTGTTACAACGTTTTCAAAAGTATTATGCTGAGGCGTCAGAAAGCGTCTGTATGTGAGAAATAATTAAATCAGATGAGCCGTAGAAACATTCGGTGATCTCGAAAGCCCCGTAAATCAGGGTAAAGTCGACAATCAAACAATCGGTGATCTCGAAAGCCCCGTAAATCAGGGTAAAGTCGACAATCTCAAACATTCGGTGATCTCGAAAGCCCCGTAAATCTGGGTAAAGTCGTCATTCAAACGTTCGGTGATCTCGAAAGCCCTGTAAATCTGGGTAAAGTCGTCATTCAAACATTCGGTGATCTCGAAAGCCCTGTAAATCTGGGTAAAGTCGTGGAAGACAGTGGTGCAGAGTGGAAGACAGTGGTGCAGAGGTAGAGCGTCGGCCTCTCACATCAAAGGTCCCTGGTTCGAGTCCCGTGATGAGCGGGTCCTGACTTTGGGATTTTTCCACACAATCGGCGCGAGTACTGGTTAAGTATCCAGGAAGCAGACATCGAGCGTGATTAATATAAGCTTAAAGCTTGTTTCGCAATCGATTTAAAATAAATAAGTTTAAACTAAAGTCGTCATTCAAACATTCGGTGATCTCGAAAGCCCCGTAAATCTGGGTAAAGTCGTCATTCAAACATTCGGTGATCTCGAAAGCCCCGTAAATCTGGGTAAAGTCGTCATTCAAACATTCGGTGATCTCGAAAGCCCCGTAAATCTGGGTAAAGTCGTCATTCAAACAATCGGTGATCTCGAAAGCCCCGTAAATCAGGGTAAAGTCGACAATCTCAAACATTCGGTGATCTCGAAAGCCCCGTAAATCTGGGTAAATTCGTCATTTAAACATTCGGTGATCTCGAAAGCCCCGTAAATCTGGGTAAAGTCGTCATTCAAACATTCGGTGATCTCGAAAGCCCCGTAAATCTGGGTAAAGTCGTCATTCAAACATTCGGTGATCTCGAAAGCCCCGTAAATCTGGGTAAAGTCGTCATTCAAACATTCGGTGATCTCGAAAGCCCCGTAAATCTGGGTAAAGTCGTCATTCAAACATTCGGTGATCTCGAAAGCCCCGTAAATCTGGGAAAAGTCGTCATTCAAACATTCGGTGATCTCGAAAGCCCCGTAAATCTGGGTAAAGTCGTCATTCAAACATTCGGTGATCTCGAAAGCCCCGTAAATCTGGGAAAAGTCGTCATTCAAACATTCGGTGATCTCGAAAGCCCCGTAAATCTGGGTAAAGTCGTCATTCAAACAATCGGTGATCTCGAAAGCCCCGTAAATCTGGGTAAAGTCGTCAATCAAACTTACATTTTTCTAAGAATACGTCGTGGTCAAGTGCTTAGCGTCCGGCTTGCTTACTATACAAGGGCTCGTTTCCTATCCAAGGGCTCGTTTGCTATTCAAGGGCTCGTTTCCTATCCAAGGGCTCCAGTTTACCATCTAACGGCTCGTTTCCTATCCAAGGGCTCGTTCCCTATCCAATGGCTCGTTTCCTATCCAAGAGCTCGTTCCCTATCCAAGGGTTCGTTTCCTATCCAAAGGCTCGTTACCTATCCAAGGGCTCGTTTCCTATCCAAGGACTCGTTCCCCTTTCAAGGGCTCGTTTCCTATCCAAGTTTTCGTTTCCTACCCATGGGCTCGTTTCCTATCCAAGTTTTCGTTTCTTACCCATGGGCTCGTTTCCTATCCAAGTTTTCGTTTCCTACCCATGGGCTCGTTTCCTATCGTAAAACTAAAAAAACAATCAAACAACCAACCGATTTTGTTTACATTATAAAAAAAATAATACGATCGAAAAGTTGCGATTGGCGAATATCTAAATCAGCCGTTTATCAGCCTCCGCCTACCGTCAGTGCGATCAGGCATTACTCCATTTATCATTCAAACAGTCATTAGGTTCCGACGATAAATGTGATCACAAAGTTATAGTATACATATGAACCTCGTGGTTCTGGGTCTTAAACCATCTGTGTACACTGATGACGTATAAGCATGCACAAAGTATCACAATACTCTTTGCTGATCCCAAATACGGTATATGAAGCTAAATGCATGTTCTGCAAAAATCCAAATGTTCTGCAAAAATCCAAATGTGTATTTACTAGATTGACTATGTCGTAATGATTGAGTATTACTGTTTATGTTGCATCGCCAACAAAAAAAGCAACGTTACGGTTTATGGTTTAGACGAGCATGAACTGCGTAAGCTTGAAATGTATGATTAAGAAGTATTAAGTTCGTAATTACGTTCCAGTATTTGGTGATTACGTTCCAGTAGTTGGTGATTACGTTCCAGAATTTGGTGATAACGTTCCAGTATTTCAAAGAACGATTTTAAACTTACCACATACACACGCATGTTGACGCATTTGCTGCAGCAGACGGCTTTAGGCTTTTATAGAATCTGAAAGGTTAAGAAGTTAACGGAGTAGGCGGTAATAGATCGTTTAAATAAGTGCTAGACCTAAGTGTTTGGTTGTTGTCCTTACAGTGGTTTGTGACGAATATAGAATCTGATTAGTTAAGAAGTTATCGGATTAGGCGCTAACAGATCGTTTAAATAAGTGCTAGACCTAAGTGTTTGGTTGTTGTCCTTACAGTGGTTTGTGGCGAATATAGAATCTGAATAGTTAAGAAGTAAACGGAGTAGACGGTAATAGATCGTTTAAATAAGTGCTAGACCTAAGTGTTTGGTTGTTGTCCTTACAGTGGTTTGTGGCGAATATAGAATCTGAATAGTTAAGAAGTAAACGGAGTAGGCGGTAATATATCGTTTTAATAAGTGCTAGACCTAAGTGTTTGGTTGTTGTCCTTACAGTGGTTTGTGACGAATATAGAATCTGAATAGTTAAGAAGTTATCGATGTAGGCGCTAACATATCGTTTAAATAAGGGCTAGACCTAAGTGTTTGGTTGTTGTCCTTACAGTGGTTTGTGACGAATATAAAATCTGAATAGTTAAGAAGTAAACGGAGTAGGCGGTAATAGATCGTTTTAATAAGTGCTAGACCTAAATGTTTGGTTGTTGTCCTTACAGTGGTTTGTAGCGAATATAGAATCTGAATAGTTAAGAAGTAAACGGAGTAGGCGGTAACAGATCGTTTTAATAAGTGCTAGACCTAAGTGTTTGGTTGTTGTCCTTACAGTGGTTTGTAGCGAATATAGAATCTGAATAGTTAAGAAGTAAACGGAGTAGGCGGTAACAGATCGTTTAAATAAGTGCTAGACCTAAGTGTTTGGTTGTTGTCCTTACAGTGGTTTGTGGCGAATATAGAATCTGAATAGTTAAGAAGTAAACGGAGTAGACGGTAATAGATCGTTTAAATAAGTGCTAGACCTAAGTGTTTGGTTGTTGTCCTTACAGTGGTTTGTGGCGAATATAGAATCTGAATAGTTAAGAAGTAAAAGGAGTTAGGTTGTAATATATCGTTTTAATAAGTGCTAGACCTAAGTGTTTGGTTGTTGTCCTTACAGTGGTTTGTGACGAATATAGAATCTGAATAGTTAAGAAGTTATCGATGTAGGCGCTAACATATCGTTTAAATAAGGGCTAGACCTAAGTGTTTGGTTGTTGTCCTTACAGTGGTTTGTGACGAATATAAAATCTGAATAGTTAAGAAGTAAACGGAGTAGGCGGTAATATATCGTTTTAATAAGTGCTAGACCTAAGTGTTTGGTTGTTGTCCTTACAGTGGTTTGTAGCGAATATAGAATCTGAATAGTTAAGAAGTAAACGGAGTAGGCGGTAACAGATCGTTTTAATAAGTGCTAGACCTAAGTGTTTGGTATCGGAGTGATAGAGCTTCCGCCCCGGGTTCGATCCTCGATCTGTCTAAACACTTAAAATGGTTGTAATGACTTTCCCTCCTTGGCGATCATGCTTTTGGGGTTAGCATTAGGACTGACTCGCTGGTGTTAGAAAACATGGACTAGTAGTACTGGTAAGTTACCCAGGAAACTCAGTGATATAACAGCAATATTGTTGAAACAGGCGTAAAACAACATACAAAACATTTTGTGAGATTGAGGAAGGTCAAATCCTTACCGTGGCAATATTTTACTCATCTGAAACAATAGTCTTAAAACGATATAAACATCCGTAGAGAGCAGTTGTTTTTATTGATTTTGCTTTATATGATGTTTATCGTCGATTCCAACTCAACACTGTTTCAGCTAAAAGGTCAACAGTTAAATTAGTAACTAACTATCAATAGGTTAGGAAATGTACCGTGTCCAATGGCATTGAATCGTGTCCCATATGTAACTAACTATCAATAGGTTAGGAAATGTACCATGTCCAATGGCATTGAATCGTGTCCCATATGTAGCTAACTATCAATAGGTTAGGAAATGTACCATGTCCAATGGCATTGAATCGTGTCCCATATGTAACTAACTATCAATAGGTTAGGAAATGTACCGTGTCCAATGGCATTGAATCGTGTCCCATATGTAACTAACTATCAAATGGTTAGGAAATGTACCGTGTCCAATGGCATTGAATCGTGTCCCATATGTAACTAACTATCAATAGGTTAGGAAATGTACCGTGTCCAATGGCATTGAATCGTGTCCCATATGTAACTAACTATCAATAGGCTAGGAAATGTACCGTGTCCAATGGCATTGAATCAAACCAAGGACACTTACGACTCTCGGCCACAACGGATTGCCGACTTTGTTTTAAAAGGGTTTGCTTTTGTAAGCAGATTATGTTTATAAACACAAACAATTCATGCGATATTATCAGCCTTTTTACTTTTTTTTTATTTTACGGAATATGCATTGTATATAAACAACAAACACAATAACCAACACACGAGTGATGTAGCGCAGATGTTGCCTGTTCATGGACACGTTCCGAAGCTGGCTACATGTAGATCTCTATGCGTGCATCGGGCTTTGTCGTATTCACAGCTGTTGATAAAAATACACATATTACTCGTTAACTTACACGCTGCATACCATGATACTTACCGCAATCGAACACAACATGATGATGGTAGTAAAAGCAGCATGGATTGGAAAACACGCTGCTTATACTCCCTATCCGTGGACTCATTGTGGCAAGGGGAGAAATGGATCATATTGATCGATTTCTCATTTCTTAACAATGTCAACATATTTTGTGAAAATTACACTGTCAGGTCATTGTTTTAATGTTATATCAAACCCTGCTTTACAAACCATCAATATAGAATAAATTTCGAAAAGAAGTCTTGTAATTATACTTTTAATTTGGGGCTCTTTCTATATTCGGGTTATACTTGGTTGTCCAAGAAATTTGTGGCTGTATGCTGTGCATATGTACAGTTGTATTACAACCCACACCAGTCTAAGTAATATACAAGAGAAAGTTGATGTAACGCATCAATGTCGCCGGATATCCATAGTGCAGTTATGCATAACACTAACATTATAGTACTTGAATAAACAGTTATCAACTGAGGGGCATATTGGAACATAAGGGGTGGGGTCAAGTAAAAATGTATCATAACTTGCATTGTTTTGTCAACGAAGTGAATGATAATTGAAGCCTTTCATTGTTTATGATCAATCTCCATTCCAAATCTTGCCAATCATTAGTCTTAGTATGTATACAGTGCTTTCATTAAGGAATTATTATAAGATTTGTGAATTCCACATACACTTTTCAAGATGTTTGTCAGAATATTTGAATTTTATTATTTTTCAATAAAACCACAAAACAGACAATTTAGGATTTGCATGCAATAGCACGTCATTTTACATTTCCTCTATTAAAGTCAACAGTGGACACCTTTGCAGCAATCTACTTTTAAAACAATGAGTTAAGGGTTAAATCGCTGAAGACATGAGTTTTCTCTTTTTCTCAAAATGATATTAGCTTGGCATCCTAATTATATCATACTTTAACAAATGTTGAAATGTGGTCCAATATTTATAAATTAGACCACCTTCGAAATATAATATCAACTAAACGGTTAAATCTCCTTGAAATTGTTGTATAATTTAAACTTAATTTCGAACATAAACTGAGCCCTACAACATGTTAATTTATTTTAATTCTTTCCTTCTTTTTTTATAATGAAAATAACAAACTACTCATGTTTTAAAATTATATTATGATGAGCGCCCTTGTGTCAATGATGCATAACAATATGCAGATCGGAAGCAACATGCCTTTAGGGAATTAAATGACACATTTAAAATTGTCAAGGACGAAATAATTTTGTACGAAAGACCCGATTCTTTCTTTTTCGCAGAGGTGTCGTTCTTGAAACTCTCTTTATAGGCAGAGAGTGTTCGTTCAAAGTAATTTTTCTATTAAAACTAGTTTTATCTCGGTTTGTTCATTTGTTCATTTGTTTCGAACCAAATAAACATTTTAAATCACCTACGATTTACTATTTGTAAGCAGGGTCTTTGAAAGACCCTGTTGTAAGTGAGTGTAAAGAGACGACTCTCTGCAAAGGAGATTGATCTACGCAGTTGGTATTCGCGAGTCACGCTTCAAGCAGGTGCGCGTATGTAAACAAATTAGACTGCGACGTAAAGGTTTGTAGTTATCGCATAGTGTAAAATAAAGTATACCAGTCTAGCTAATAGGGACTGTTTTGTCTTCGTAAATAAAACAAAAAAACATAAATGCGATTCAAAATAAAGAAACTGAAAATACCTAAAACATCGGAATATTTATTTCATTTTAGATGTGTCATTACTTAGTGTTTTTAAACAAACACAATTGTAATATGTTCAACAAGACATCTAAATGTGTTTCTTTCTAATAATAATCCCCCCCCCCCCCCCCCCCCCCCCCCCCCCCATGTGAGCCAACTTGTTCCATGGATTGGCTCATATCTTCATTAATAAAAAGTTTCCAAATATCCACCCTTTCATTGACGCCGCGTGGGAGCGCGGCGTCAGTATGGGATAGGTTTTAATTTTGTACCATGGGGTGACGTAATCAAAAAGGGAGAAACCAATAAATATTATTGTAAAGAAAAACTCTGTAATATGTTTGAAAACACAACCTTTATGAATGAATATGTTTGAAAAAATAACCTTTATGAATGAATAAATTGTATTAACTGATTTAAGAAACAACACGATACAAAATATGTACATTTTCTACCGTTATTACAAAACTTTAGACATATATAATTTGTAATTAATAACTGTTCCCAAACTTCCTAGGCTACGCTTTTTTTATAAGTTGGTTTACGGAGTTCACTAGGCTACGCTTGTTTAATTGTTTTGGTTTACTATTATGACGACTTGATTCATCAACGCTCAGAAAAAAGTTTCGGGGGATGTTTTTTCCTATTTATTATGTCTCCAAATGGTCAGACAACATTGAAACTTGGAACATAGATAGATGGCAATGTGAAGTTGTGCAACATGCAAGAATGATAACTCTGGGCCACTTTGTTGCAAAGTTATCTCCCCTTATTCAATATTTCAATCAATTGTTGTCCGAGCGATATCTTGTGAACTAATAGTCAGATAATATTGAAACTTGGAACATAGATAGATGGCAATGTGAAGTTGTGCACCTTGCAAAAATTATAACTCTGGGCCACTTTGTTGCAAAGTTATCTCCCCTTGTTCAATATTGACAAAAGTCGATTGTTCGGACTTGTATTACTCAATAACAACCAGTGATAGAGACTTGAAACCTAGTACATGTGTTCCTTATCAAGTGATACTACTTTCTCAATTGGATTCGTGCATGTCCGAATCCTCGTTTCTGATTGGTCGAAATTTTTACCTTGAATAACTCAATAACGACAAGTGATAGAGACTTGAAACTTAGTACATGTTTCCAAATCAAGTAGTGGTACTTTCTCAAGTGCATTAGCACATGACCGAATACTCGTTTCTGATTGGTCGATTGTTTGGACTTGAATAACTCAATAACGACAAGCGATAGAGACTTGAAACCTAGTACATGTGTTCCAAATCAAGTAGTACTACTTTCTCAAGTGTATTAGCACATGACCGAATACTCGTTTCTGATTGGTCGATTGTTTGGACTTGTATAACTCAATAACGACAAGTGATAGAGACTTGAAACTTAGTACATGTGTTCCAAATCAAGTAGTACTACTTTCTCAAGTGTATTAGCGCATGACCAAATACTCGTTTCTGATTGGTCGATTTTTTGGACTTGTATAACTCAAAAACGACAAGTGATAGAGACTTGAAACTTAGTACATGTGTTCCTAATCATGTTATACTGCCTTTGCAAATGTTTTCGTGAATGATCGAATACTCGTTTCTGATTGGTTGATTTTCGGACTTGTATAACTTAGCAATGACAAGTGATAGCAACTTGAAACTTAGTACATGTGTTCCTTAACAAGTTATGTTGCTTTGACAAACGGATTCGTTCATGACCAAATACTCTTTTCTGATTGGTTGATTTTTCGGACTTGTATTACTCAAAAACGACCAGTGATATAGACTTGAAACCTAGTACATGTAATCATAGAGTGTGGGGAATCGTTCGTAACTGTTGCTACAGTTACAATGTCTAGTTATTCTTCTTAACTTTTTTTTGTCCGGAGCAGAACTCGGAAACTACTTGAAGGAATTTATTGAAACTTGGAACATAGATAGATGGCAATGTGAAGTTGTGCACCTTGCAAGAATTATAACTCTGGGCCACTTTGTTGCAAAGTTATCTGCCCTTGTTCAATATTTTAATAGTGTAAACTTTGTCCACAGCAGAACTCAGAAACTACTTGAAGGAATTTATTGAAACTTGGAATACAGATAGATGGCAATGTCAAGTTGTGCATCTTGCAAATATTATGACTTGTCTCCCCTTGTTCAATATTTTAATAGTGTAAACTTTGTCCAGAGCAGAACTCAGAAACTACTTGAAGGAATTTATTGAAACTTGGAATACAGATAGATGGCAATTTGAAGTTGTGCATCTTGCAAGAATTATGACTTATCTCCCCTTGTTCAATATTTTAATAGTGTAAACTTTGTCCACAGCATAACTCAGAAACTACTTGAAGGAATTTATTGAAACTTGGAATATAGATAGATGGCAATGTGAAGTTGTGCATCTTGCAAGAATTATAACTCTGGGTCACTTTGTTGCAAAGTTACCTCCCCTTGTCCAATATTTTAATAGTCATTGACAAACTGCAATGGGGAGACATATGTTTTTTTATAAAAACAACCTTTCTAGTTGCTGTTGTATTTCAAAACTTAAAACGTTCCTCCCAATACACCATTGTATTCTTGCTATATGTTGACTATACATGTGAATGTTTTCTTTTAATTTCATAAATGCTCAATTTTGATAATAAATATCTTTAAACTTGTTAAAATTACTTTGCATTTTTTGTTTGTTTTTGTTATCATACTTCTGCTAAACTGGAAGGAGAATATACTTCCCTCTCTCCTTCCAACGCTTGTGTCACACTTAACGTATAACAAGAGGCATTAACACGTACGTTAATATCTGTTTATATTTCAGCATCTATGTTTTTCTTTTATCTAATTGATCTAGTTAGAGCAGATTACAAAAAGCTTTTGGTAAAAATTAAGAAACTTCAGCTTGTATGACACATTATAGTTGCAGTCAATGTTAAGTAAACGGTAAACCAAATGGTTTGAAGACTAAACTTGTCCTTTCACGACTAAATTTACATGCTGAATATCACATAGATCGTAGCATATAAAATGTCTAATCCCTACGTCAAAATTGACCCATTTGCTCTTGATAACATTTTATTATAGACTATGGTAGCCAGGTGAGCAATGAAGGCACATCTCGGTCTTCTTGTTTAAACTTAAGAGACATTTGGCCTTCTTGTTCAAAATATTTACATCCTGTCCGTTTGCACAGGTTATTTAAATGTATTGAACTGCATCTGCTTCCCTTAAGTCATGCTTTCAAATCATGCGCGGCGTCTTTGATGCTTAGCATCAAAATTCGTCTTGTAGCATCCTGGGAAGCGTTAACCATTTTACACGTGCAATGAATTTACAGCAGGCGACTTTAAAAATATGAGCAATTTCTTTTATTTTCACAGTGTTTTTTTTAAACGTCGTCTGCTCCCTATTATTGACCCTTGCTACTAACAATAAGAAGAAATGTTAAAAAATAAAAATATTAGTGCCTGGATTCGAACCCATGTCCTTAATAAATTGATTAATCTTTCAGAAATTGTGTGATACTAATTAATCCATTTAAGCACAGTTACTACCCCAGCCTAGTGTTATAGACACACCTAGGAGAGCACAGTTACTACCCCAGTCTAGTGTTATAAACACAACTAAGTGATCACAGTTACTACCCGAGTCTAGTGTTATAAACACAACTAAGTGAGCACAGTTAGTACCCCAGTCTAGTGTTATAGACACAACTAAGTGAGCACAGTTACTACCCGAGTCTTGTATTATAGACACAACTAAGTGAGCACAGTTACTACCCGAGCCTAGTGTTATAGACACACCTAGGAGAGCACAGTTACTACCCCAGTCTAGTGTTATAAACACAACTAAGTGATCACAGTTACTACCCGAGTCTAGTGTTATAAACACAACTAAGTGAGCACAGTTACTACCACAGTCTAGTGTTATAGACACAACTAAGTGAGCACAGTTACTATCCGAGTCTAGTGTTATAAACACAACTAAGTGAGCACAGTTACTAACCCAGTCTAGTGTTATAGACACAACTAAGTGAGCACAGTTACTACCCCAGTCTAGTGTTATAAATACAACTAAGTGATCACAGTTACTACCCCAGTCTAGTGTTATAGACACACCTAGGAGAGCACAGTTACTAACCGAGTCGTGTGTTATAGACACAACTAAGTGATCACAGTTACTACCCGAGTCTAGTGTTATAAACACAACTAAGTGAGCACAGTTACTACCCCAGTCTAGTGTTATTAACACAACTAAGTGAGCATAGTTACTACCCCAGTCTAGTGTTATAGACACATCTAAGTGATCACAGTTACTACTCGAGTATTGTGTTATAGACACAACTAAATCGACACAGTTACTACCAAAGTCTAGTGTTATAGACACAACTAAGTGAGCACAGTTACTACCCCAGTCTAGTGTTATAAACACAACTAAGTGATCACAGTTACTACCCGAGTCTTGTACTATAGACACAACTAAGTCAGCACAGTTACTACCCCAGCCTAGTGATATAGACACACCTAGGAGAGCACAGTTACTACCCCAGTCTAGTGTTATAAACACAACTAAGTGATCACAGTTACTACCCGAGTCTAGTGTAATATACACAACTAAGTCAGCACAGTTACTACCCTAGTCTTGTGTTATAGACACAACTAAGTGAGCACAGTTACTACCCCAGTCTAGTGTTATAAACAAAACTAAGTGAGCACATTTACTAACCGAGTCTTGTGTTATAGACACAACTAAATGAGCACAGTTACTACCCCAGTCTAATATTATAAAACAAATAATTGAGCACAGTTACTACCCGAGTCTTGTGTTATAGACACAACTAAGTGAGCACAGTTACTACCCGAGTCTATGGTTATAAACACAACTAAGTGAGCACAGTTACTACCCCAGTCTAGTGTTATAGATAAAAGTAAGTGAGCACAGTTACTACCCCAGTCTAGTGTTATAAACACAACTAAGTGAACACAGTTACTACCCCAGTCTAGTGTTATAAACACAAATACATCAACACAGTTACTACCCGAGTCTAGTGTTATAAACAAATATAAGTGAGCACAGTTACTACACAAGTCTAGTGTTATAAACAAAACTAAGTGAGCACAGTTATTACCCGAGTCTTGTGTTATAGACACACCTATGAGAGCACAGTTACTACCACAGTCTAGTGTTATAGACACAACAAAGTGAGCACAGTTACTAACCCAGTCTAGTGTTATAGACACAACTAAGTGAGCACAGTTAATACCATAGTCTAGTGTTGTAGACACAACTAAGTGAGCACAGTTACTGCTCGAGTCTAGTGTAATAAACACAACTAAGTGAGCACAGTTACTACCCGAGTATTGTATTATAGACACAACTAAGTGAGCACAGTTACTACCCCAGTCTAGTGTTATAGACATAACTAAGTGAGTACAGTTACTACCCCAGTCTAGTGTTATAAAGACAACTAAGTGAGCACAGTTACTACCATAGTCTAGTGTTATAAAGACAACTAAGTGAGCATAGTTACTACCCCAGTCTAGTGTTATAGACACAACTAAGTGAGCACAGTTACTACTAGAGTCTTGTGTTATAGACAAAACTAAGTGAGCACAGTTACTACCCCAGTCTAGTGTTATAAACACAACTAAGTGAACACAGTTACTACCCCAGTCTAGTGTTATAAACACAAATAAATCAACACAGTTACTACCCGAGTCTAGTGTTATAAACAAATATAAGTGAGCACAGTTACTACACAAGTCTAGCGTTATAAACAAAACTAAGTGAGCACAGTTATTACCCGAGTCTTGTGTTATAGACACACCTAAGTGAGCACAGTTACTACCACAGTCTAGTGTTATAGACACAACTAAGTGAGCACAATTAATACCATAGTCTAGTGTTGTAGACACAACTAAGTGAGCACAGTTACTGCTCGAGTCTAGTGTAATAAACACAACTAAGTGAGCACAGTTACTACCCGAGTCTTGTATTATAGACACAACTAAGTGAGCACAGTTACTACCCCAGTCTAGTGTTATAGACATAACTAAGTGAGTACAGTTACTACCCCAGTCTAGTGTTATAGACACAATTAAGTGAGCACAGTTACTACCCGAGTCTAGTGTTATAAAGACAACTAAGTGAGCACAGTTACTACCATAGTCTAGTGTTAAAGACACAACTAAGTGAGCATAGTTACTACCCCAGTCTAGTGTTATAGACACAACTAAGTGAGCACAGTTACTACTAGAGTCTTGTGTTATAGACACAACTAAATCGACAAAGGTACTACGCAAGTCTAGTGTTATAAACCAAACTAAGTGAGCACAGTTACCATCCCAGTCTAGTGTTATAACCAAATATAAGTGAACACAGTTACTACCCCAGTCTAATGTTATAAACACAACTAAGTGAACACAGTTACTACCCCAGTCTAGTGTTATAGACACAATTAAGTGAGCACAGTTACTACCCGAGTCTAGTGTTATAAAGACAACTAAGTGAGCACAGTTACTACCATAGTCTAGTGTAATAAACACAACTAAGTGAGCACAGTTACTACCCGAGTCTTGTATTATAGACACAACTAAGTGAGCACAGTTACTACCCCAGTCTAGTGCTATAGACATAACTAAGTGAGTACAGTTACTACCCCAGTCTAGTGTTATAGACACAATTAAGTGAGCACAGTTACTACCCGAGTCTAGTGTTATAGACACAATTAAGTGAGCACAGTTACTACCCGAGTCTAGTGTTATAAAGACAACTAAGTGAGCACAGTTACTACCCGAGTCTAGTGTTATAAAGACAACTAAGTGAGCACAGTTACTACCATAGTCTAGTGTTATAGACACAACTAAGTGAGCACAGTTACTACTTGAGTCTTGTGTTATAGACACAACTAAATCGACAAAGTTACTAAACAACTCTAGTGTTATAAACCAAACTAAGTGAGCACAGTTACCACCCCAGTCTAGTGTTATAACCAAATATAAGTGAGCACAGTTACTACCCCAGTCTAGTGTTATAAACACAACTAAGTGAACACAGTTACTACCCCAGTCTAGCGTTATAAACACAAGTAAATCAACACAGTTACTACCCGAGTCTAGTGTTATAAACAAATATAAGTGAGCACAGTTACTACCCAAGTATAGTGTTATAAACAAAACTAAGTGAGCACAGTTACTACCCGAGTCTTGTGTTAAAGACACAACAAAGTGAGCACAGTTACTACCCCAGTCTAATATTATAAACACAATTAATTGAGCAAAGTAACTACCTGAGTCTTGTGTTATATACACAACTAAGTGAGCACAGTTACTACCCGAGTCTATTGTTATAAACACAACTAAGTGAGCACAGTTACTACCCGAGTCTATTGTTATAGACACAACTAAGTGAGCACAGTTACTTCCCCAGTTTAGTATAAACAAAACTAATTGAGCACAATGACTACCCGAGTCTTGTGTAATAGACACAACTAAGTCAGCACAGTTTCTATCCCAGTCTACTGTTATAAACCAAACTAAGTGGGCACAGTTACTACCCCAGTCTAGTGTTATAAACAAATATAAGTGATCATAGTTACTACCCCAGTCTTGTGTTATAAACAAAACTAAGTGAGCTCAGTTACTACCCCAGTCTAGTGTTATAAACAAATATAAGTGAGCACAGTTACTACCCAAGTATAGTGTTATAAACAAAACTACGTGAGAACAGTTACTATCCGAGTCTTGTGTTATAGACACAACAAAGAGAGCACAGTTACAACCCCAGTCTAATATTATAAAATTAATTGAGCACAGTTACTACCCGAGTCTTGTGTTATAGACACAACAAAGTGAGCACAGTTACTACCCCAGTCTAATATTTTAAACACAATTAATTAAGCACAGTAACTACCCGAGTCTTGTGTTATAGACACAACTAAGTGAGCACAGTTACTACCCGAGACTATTGTTATAAACACAACTAAGTGAGCACAGTTTTACTACCCCAGTCTAGTGTTATAAACAAAACTAAGTGAGCACAATGACTACCCGAGTCTTGTGTAATAGAAACAACTAAGTCAGCACAGTTACTACCCTAGTCTTGTGTTATAGACCCAACAAAGTGAGCACAGTTACTACCCCAGTCTAATATTTTAAACACAATTAATTAAGCACAGTAACTACCCGAGTCTTGTGTTATAGACACAACTAAGTGAGCACAGTTACTACCCGAGACTATTGTTATAAACACAACTAAGTGAGCACAGTTTTACTACCCCAGTCTAGTGTTATAAACAAAACTAAGTGAGCACAATGACTACCCGAGTCTTGTGTAATAGAAACAACTAAGTCAGCACAGTTACTACCCTAGTCTTGTGTTATAGACACAACTAAGTGAGCACAGTTACTACCACAGTCTAGTGTTATAAACAAAACTAAGTGAGCACAGTAACTACCCCAGTCTAGTGTTATAAACAAATATAAGTGAGCACAGTTACTACCCCCAGTCTAGTGTTATAGACACAACTAAGTGAGCACAGTTACTAACCCAGTCTAGTGTTATAGACACAACTAAGTGTGCATAGTTACTACCCCGGTCCAGTGTTATAAACACATATAAGTGAGCACAGTTACTACCGAGTCTTGTGTTATATACACAACTAAGTGAGCACAGTAACTACCCCAGTCTAGTGTTATAGACACAACTAAGTGAGCACAGTTACTACCTCAGTCTAGTGTTATAGACACAACTAAGTGAGCACACTTACCACCCCAGTCTAGTGTTATATACACAACTAAGTGAGCACAGTTACTACCCCAGTCTAGTGTTATAGTCACAACTAAGTGAGCACAGTTACTACCTCAGTCTAGTGTTATAAACAAAACTAAGTAAGCACAGTTACTAACCGAGTCTTGTGTTATAGACACAACTAAGTGAGCACAGTTACTACCCCAGTCTAGTGTTATAGACACAACTAAGTAAACACAGTTACTACCCGAGTCTTGTATTATAGACACAACTAAGTGAGCACAGTTACTACCCCACTCTTGTGTTATAGACACAACTAAGTGAGCACAGTTACTAACCCACTCTTGTGTTATAGACACACCTAAGTGTATCTAATCCTTAATCGACCATGGAAACCAAGCGACACATCTACTCAAATTGGTCACCCGTAATCCTATAATAGACTAGTCTTTTATAAGATTGAGATGAGAGAGGTCAAAATGCATGTTTAAGGCTTTGCATGTTCATATTATGCAAATAAAAAGATGAGACATTTGAATATTTCTTATTGCTGAATAATCGAGACCACATTTCAAGGTCAAAAATCAAAGCTGTTGGATGATTTCAATATTGTCAGCATAACTGCATTATCGCGTAATAAAAAGGTAAAAGATGATTAATATTAAGTAAGGCAATACGTACTAATTTTGATATGTCCAATCATCAGTTCCACATACTAGGCTAGTTTCATTACCACATGGCTGCTTACTTAAAGCAGTGCAGAAAAAATCAAGAACAGCCTCTCCACCGTCGATCGCCGGGGTAGTTGTCATGCCCGGTGCGGGGGTACTAGTCTCACTTTGGGAACAAGCACCATCGTGTAGAATGTGGAGATCCGCGTCTATACAAGACGCCTTTGCGAAGTAGCATCTGTCCAATAGAGAACGATTTATTATTTACATAAATGAGATAGTCGCGCTCAAGGTAAACCAACCTTAGCGGAGGTGTGACTTTATATATGTCAGCAAATCCATGCATTCTCATCAATCAAAACAGACAGTGGAGTTCGTCAACAGCAGCTTTAAACTGTGTGATTAGGTGAAAAACAGTTCAGAGCTGGATCCATCGGATACGATCATCTCTATTGTCTGGTCGCATTTATATGGTTGGGTTTTGAAAAAGTGTCGTTCGGTTTGACTTTTATTGTGATGAACAATATCTATACTTCCATGTACATACTTTACATTGAACCTTTTGGTGTAATTTATTTCTTCCACAAACAATATTTTAGTAAAAAACATTGCAAAGATATGTACAAGTGCCAAAAAGGTTTTATATGCCATTTACTTCGATTTTAGTGGTTCTGTTATACATTGTATCTTTCAAAGCGTTACAAAATAAAGTACAAATGTACTTACATCATCTGTACATCAAACTTAACGCACAAGTAAAGGTTTATTCGTGACAATGCTTCAGCCCTCAAACGTACAATCAAAAAACATAATATTCAGGTTGAACACACCAACCGTATTCCCCTTACCTATAAGCCCCTCTGACGTAGGTAAAAGGTTTGCTCTCAGGTAAGTGCTATGCTGCTAGAAGTACCATTGATTCTAGTATTGTTCATGTTGAAGGGTTGACGTGAACAAATAGCGGATGCAGTGCCTATTTTAAACACAGACAGACATCAATTATTGAATGCTCCTCGTATTACACACAGAGGGGTCGGTTAGGACTCGAGTGAGACAGTGTATAAGTACAGACTTGTTTGTAAGAAAGTGCGTTTGTACAGACTTGTTAGTGCCCGAACTGTCTCTCGCGTTACACACAGAATGGTCAGTTGGAAATGTAGTGAGATAGTGCGTATGTACAGACTGACTTGTTTGTGCCTAAACTGCCTCTCGCATATCACGCAGAGGGGTCAGCTAGGACTCCAGTGAGAAAGTGCGTACATACAGACTTGTTTGTGTCTAAACTGTCCCTCGTATAACACACAGAATGGTCAGTTAGAAATCCAATGAGTCAGTGCGTTTGTACAGAAGGGGTCGGTTAGGACTCAGCTGAGACCTTGCGAATGTACAGACTTGTTTGTGTTTGAACTGTCCCTCGTATTACACAAAGGGGTTGGTTTGGTCTCAAGTGAGACAGTGCGTATGTACAGACTTGTTTGTGCCTGAACTGTCCCTCGTATTACACAAAGGGGTTGGTTTGGTCTCAAGTGAGACAGTGCGTATGTACGAACTTATTTGTGTCTGAACTGTCCCTCGTATTACACAAAGAGGTTGGTTTGCATTCAAGTGAGACAGTGCGTATGTACAGACTTGTTTGTGCCTGAACTGTCTCTCGTATTACACAAAGGGGGTTGGTTTGGTCTCAAGTGAGACAGTGCGTATGTACGAACTTATTTGTGTCTGAACTGTCCCTCGTATTACACAAAGAGGTTGGTTTGGTTTTAAGTGAGACAGTGCGTATGTACAGACTTGTTTGTGCCTGAACTGTCTCTCGTATTACACAAAGGGGTTGATTTGGTCTCAAGTGAGACAGTGCGTATGTACAGACTTGATTGTGCCTGAACTGTCCCTCGTATTACACAAAGAGGTTGGTTTGGTTTTTTAAGTGAGACAGTGCGTATGTACAGACTTGTTTGTGACTGAACTGTCTCTCGGTTTACACAAAGGGGTTGGTTTGGTCTCAAGTGAGACAGTGCGAATGTACAGACTTGTTTGTGCCTGAACTGTCCCTCGTATTACACAAAGAGGTTGGTTTGGTTTTAAGTGAGACAGTGCGTATGTACAGACTTGTTTGTGACTGAACTGTCTCTCGGTTTACACAAAGGGGTTGGTTTGGTCTCAAGTGAGACAGTGCGAATGTACAGACTTGTTTGTGCCTGAACTGTCCCTCGTATTACACAAAGAGGTTGGTTTGGTTTTTTAAGTGAGACAGTGCGTATGTACAGACTTGTTTGTGACTGAACTGTCTCTCGGTTTACACAAAGGGGTTGGTTTGGTCTCAAGTGAGACAGTGCGAATGTACAGACTTGTTTGTGCCTGAACTGTCCCTCGTATTACACAAAGAGGTTGGTTTGGTTTTAAGTGAGACAGTGCGTATGTACAGACTTGTTTGTGACTGAACTGTCTCTCGGTTTACACAAAGGGGTTGGTTTGGTCTCAAGTGAGACAGTGCGAATGTACAGACTTGTTTGTGCCTGAACTGTCCCTCGTATTACACAAAGAGGTTGGTTTGCACTCAAGTGAGACAGTGCGTATGTACAGACTTGTTTGTGACTGAACTCTCCCTCGTATTACACAAAGAGGTTGGTTTGCACTCAAGTGAGACAGTGCGTATGTACAGACTTGTTTGTGACTGAACTGTCCCTCGTATTACACAAAGGGGTCGGTTAGGACTCAAGTGAGACAGTGCGTATGTACAAACTTGTTTGTGACTTAACTATCCCTCGTATTACACAAAGGGGTCGGTTAGGACTCAAGTGAGACAGTGCGTATTTACAGACTTGTTTGTGACTAAACTCTCCCTCGTATTACACAAAGGGGTTGATTTGGTCTCAAGTGAGACTGTGCGTATGTACAGACTTGTGTGTGCCTGAACTGTCCGCATACGCAACAAGACCCATTTCAACAAAATGTAACTCCAATATAAGGTCCCAAAATGTTTAGATTAACTTACCTGTTCGGATAAGTGAGTCCGTTAGTTCCACATTCCAAGGCGGTCGTATAGGTTGTGCAGTCTAAGCTATTTACCCAGTCACAATTCAGGAACTGGCCGTAAGAATCTGAAATTATACCGCGTCCGACAAACAGAGAATTTATATTTCATCCGCAAACAATGAACAGTCTCACCAGCGGCCACAAGGCAGTCTTCTGTTTTCCTGTTCATTTATGACCAAACAACTAGAAGTGTAACAACCTTTGTACTACGTAAAAATTGACAGGTCATAACTCAGCTTCTCGAAGTGAAACAGTTACAAATCGGCATTGATTTTTGAATGATTGACCTTGTACCCTAAATACATCATCATCATATATGTTTAAGTTACAGATTAACTTCTCAAAACAACACACCTGAAGATTCTTCCACAAGTACTCTTCGAATATGAAAGTACTTCTACAAAGCAAAATCTGTCTATTTCTGCCCCAAACCAATGTTGCATGGGTACGTGCTGCATGGCACATCTAAGCCGGTGCATGAGAAAAGCCAGTGCATGAGAAAAGGTACAAGTTGATATTTCTAAACCAACATGCTGACCTGGATCTATAATGTTCACAAATGTCAACGTGTACTTTTTCTCATGCACTATCTCGTTTAGTTTTTTAGAATAGGACGGTATACTTCATAGTTTCTGCTGAGATCATACTAATTTGAAATATAAGACGACTTTCGACGTATCCGCAACAGACATTATTTGGTAAAAAGACGAATTTACTCAAAATACTACGTACGCACTAGACGGGAAATCGCTACTGATTAAGTTGCGAATAATACGAGTTGGCAAGAACATGTTATACACTAGTTGTACTGTCTATCTTATTTCTACAAAACGAATCTACTTACAACAAGAAAGAGAAACTATCAGAATGACGGTGGCGAGCTTCATCTTGATGTGTGGTTCTGTTGTATATGTGAACGAGCCCAACTAATCCGTAGATAGGGTCGTGACACGAGATTTTGTAATGTCTTCACGAAGTGCCCGTCCGCTATCTCTGTTAAAGATGGGAACATGGTCCGTTCTTCCTCTTCTAGGCACCATAGGCACCTGATAACTTACTAAAATAGTACAGTGTAATTGTTCTTTAAATAGTACAGTGTAATTGTTCTTTAAATAGAACAGTGTAATCATTTTTCAAATATAACTGTAATTGTTATTCAAATAGAACAATGTAATTGTTATTCAAATAGAACAATGTAATTGTTATTCAAATATAACAATATAATTGTTCTTCAAATAGAACAATGAAATTGTTCTTCAAATATAACAATGCAATTGTTCTTCAAATATAACAATGCAATTGTTCTTCAAATATAACAATGTAATTGTTCTTCAAATAGAACAATGTAATTGTTCATCAAATAGAATAATGTAATTGTTCTTCAAATAGAACAATGTAATTGTTCTTCAAATAGAACAACGTAATTGTTCTTCACATAGAAGAGTGTAATGTTTTTAAACAGTTGACCTCGCTCTAATATCATAAAACTGATGTGTAGATCAACTGTGTCAGAACGTTGCACTGTGATATTTCTTATTTACTTTTTTTTTGCAAACAATTATTCAAACGCCTATCAGTGAATCAAGACAAGACTTGTTTGTTTTTGTTTAGATTATATAAGTCAAGCACAATCTTATTTGTTGTTATAAATAATATTGTACTTATTGAATATATTTTCATTGATATGGTAACAACAACTTTAAACGATACCAGACTATTCTGATTTAACCCTTTCCCACATGAAACAGATCTGCAACAGACGACACAGAAGTGTATACCTTTTATCAGCGAAATGTTGTTAACGTTGTTACTGCTGGCACAGTAATCCCCCCGTCCGTGTTACCGGGCCTCACCGGACTGACCTTACAAATATGACTTATATATATGATAAGGTAAATCGCTTTTATATAAGATTTTATCGGCACATGTACTGAACGATTTTATAAGGCTTTTCTAGTAAAACTAAAACGAATTCTTATGACCCCGTCTCACAAATCTATACCAGACGACTTTGAAAAGATCTAGACGAAATCGAATAGAAACCTTTAGGAAATTGTTCTATAAATTAAAGGATATGTTTTTATACAGTTCTCCTTTTGTCACAATTTTGTCACAACGTTTTGTGCTGAGGCGCCAGAAAGCGTCTGTATGTGAGAAAGAGTTAAATCAGTCGAGCCGTAGAAACATTCTGTGATCTCGAAAGCCCCGTACTAAATTATTTTAAATATGGGTAAAGTCGTCAATCAAACATACGGTGATCTCGAAAGCCCCGTAAATCTGGGTAAAGTCGACAATCAAACATACGGTGATCTCGAAAGCCCCGTAAATCTGGGTAAAGTCGACAATTAAACATTCGGTGATCTCAAAAGCCCCGTAAATCTGGGTAAAGTCGTCAATCAAACATACGGTGATCTCGAAAGCCCCGTAAATCTGGGTAAACTCGACAATCAAGCGTTCGGTGATCTCGAAAGCCCCGTAAATCTAGGTATTTAGTCGACAATCAAACATTCGGTGATCTCAAAAGCCCCGTAAATCTGGGTAAAGTCGACAATCAAACATACGGTGATCTCGAAAGCCCCGTAAATCTGGGTAAAGTCGACAATCAAGCGTTCGGTGATCTCGAAAGCCCCGTAAATCTAGGTATTTAGTTGACAATCAAATATTCGGTGATCTCAAAAGCCCCGTAAATCTGGGTAAAGTCGACAATCAAACATACGGTGATCTCGAAAGCCCCGTAAATCTGGGTAAAGTCGACAATCAAGCGTTCGGTGATCTCGAAAGCCCCGTAAATCTGGGTAAAGTCGACAATCAAACATTCGGTGATCTCAAAAGCCCCGTAAATCTGGGTAAAGTCGTCAATCAAACATACGTTTTTGTAAGAATACGTCGTGGCCGAGTGCTTAGCGTCGTCCGGGATTTGGAACCGGTCGTTTCCTATTCAAGGGCTCGTTCCCCTATCCAAGGGGTCGTTCCCTATCAAAGGGCTCGTTCCCTATCCAAAAGTTCGTTTCCTATCCAAGGGGTCATTTCCTATCCAAGGGGTCGTTTCCTATCCAAGGGGTCGTTTCCTATCCAAGGGCTCGTTTCCTATCCAAGGGGTCGTTTCCTATCCAAGGGCTCGTTTCCTATTCAAGGGGTTGTTTACTATCCGACGGCTCGTTCCCTATCCAAGGATCTTGTTCCCTATCCAAACGTCGTTTCATATCCAAGAGGTCGTTTCCTATCCAAGGGGTCGTTTACTATCCAAGGAGTCGTTTAATATCCAAAGGCTCGTTTCCTATCCACGGGCTCGCTCCCTATCCAAGGGCTCGTTCCTTAGCCAAGGGGTCGTTTACTATCCAAGGGGTCGTTCCTTAGCCAATGGGTCGTTTCCTATGCAAAGGGTCGTTTCCTATCCAAGGGGTCGTTCCCTATCCAAGGGCTCGTTTCCTATCCAAGGGGTCGTTTACTATCCAAGGGGTCGTTTACTATCCAAAGGGTCGTTCCCTATCCAAGGTCTCGTTTTCTATCCAAGGGGTCGTTTTCTATCCAAGGGGTCGTTCCCTATCCAAGGGCTCGTTTCCTAGCCAAGTGGTCGTTTACTATCCAAGGGGTCGTTTCCTATCCAAGTGGTCGTTTCCTATCCAAGTGGTCGTTTCCTATCCAAGGGGTCGTTTCCTATCCAATGGGTCGTTTACTATCCAAGGGGTCATTCCCTATCCAAGGGCTCGTTTCCTATCGAAGGGGTCGTTCCCTAGCCAAGGGCTCGTTTCCTATCGAAGGGGTCGTTCCCTATCTAAGGACTCGTTTCATATCCAAGGGGTCGTTCAATAGCAAAAGGGTCGTTTCCTATTCAAGGGCTCGTTCCCTATCCAAGGGCTCGTTTCCTATCCAAGGGGTCGTTTATTATCCAAGTGGTCGTTTCCTATCCAAGTGGTCGTTTCCTATCCAAGGGCTCGTTTACTATCCAAGTGGTCGTTCCCTATCCAAGAGGTCGTTTACTATCGAAGGGGTCGTTTACTATCCAAATGATCGATCACTATCTAAGGTCTCGTTTTCTATCCACGGGCTCGCTCCCTATCCAAGGGGTCGTTCCTTAGCCAAGGGGTCGTTTACTATCCAAGGGGTCGTTCCTTAGCCAATGGGTCGTTTCCTATGCAAAGGGTCGTTTCCTATCCAAGGGGTCGTTCCCTATCCAAGGGCTCGTTTCCTATCCAAGGGGTCGTTTACTATCCAAGGGGTCGTTTACTATCCAAAGGGTCGTTCCCTATCCAAGGTCTCGTTTTCTATCCAAGGGGTCGTTTTCTATCTAAGGGGTCGTTCCCTATCCAAGGGCTCGTTTCCTAGCCAAGTGGTCGTTTACTATCCAAGGGGTCGTTTCCTATCCAAGTGGTCGTTTCCTATCCAAGTGGTCGTTTCCTATCCAAGGGGTCGTTTCCTATCCAATGGGTCGTTTACTATCCAAGGGGTCATTCCCTATCCAAGGGCTCGTTTCCTATCGAAGGGGTCGTTCCCTAGCCAAGGGCTCGTTTCCTATCGAAGGGGTCGTTCCCTATCTAAGGACTCGTTTCATATCCAAGGGGTCGTTCAATAGCAAAAGGGTCGTTTCCTATTCAAGGGCTCGTTCCCTATCCAAGGGCTCGTTTCCTATCCAAGGGGTCGTTTATTATCCAAGTGGTCGTTTCCTATCCAAGTGGTCGTTTCCTATCCAAGGGCTCGTTTACTATCCAAGTGGTCGTTTCTTATTCAAGTGGTCGTTTACTATCCAAGGGGTCGTTTACTATCCAAGTGGTCGTTTCCTATCCAAGTGGTCGTTTACTATCCAAGGGGTCGTTTACTATCCAAGAGGTCGTTTACTATCCAAGTGGTCGTTCCCTATCCAAGAGATCGTTTACTATCCAAGGGGTCGTTTACTATCCAAATGATCGATCCCTATCCAAGGTCTCGTTTTCTATCCATGGGGTCGTTTACTATCCCGGGGGTCGTTTCCTATCCAAGGGGTCGTTTCCTATCCAAGGGCTCGTTTCCTATCCAAGGTCTCGTTTTCTATCCAAGGGGTCGTTCCCTATCCAAGGTCTCGTTTCCTATCCAAGGGGTCGTTTACTATCCAAGGGGTCGTTTCCTATCCAAGGGCTCGTTCCCTATCCAAGGGCTCGTTTCCTATCCAAGGGGTCGTTTACTATCCAAGGGCTCGTTTCCTATCCAAGGGCTCGTTTACTATCCAAGGGGTCGTTCCTTATCCAAGGGCTCGTTTACTATCCAAGGGGTCGTTTCCTATCCAAGGGCTCGTTTCCTATCGAAGGGGTCTTTCCTTATCCAAGGGCTCGTTTCCTATCGAAGGGGTCGTTCCCTATCTAAGGACTCGTTTCATATCCAAGGGGTCGTTCCTTAGTAAAGGGGTCGTTTCCTATCCAAGGGCTCTTTCCCTATCCAAGGGCTCGTTTCCTATCCAAGGGGTCGTTTACTATCCAAGGGGTCGTTCCTTATCCAAGTGGTCGTTAACTATCCAAGTGGTCGTTTACTATCCAAGTGGTCGTTTCCTATCCAAGGACTCGTTTACTATCCAAGTGGTCGTTTCCTATACAAGTGGTCGTTTCCTATCAAAGGGGTCGTTTACTATCCGAGTGGTCGTTTACTATCCAAGAGGTCGTTTACTATCCTAGGGCTCGTTTCCTATCGAAGGGATCGTTCCCTATCCAAGGGCTCGTTTCCTATCGAAGGGATCGTTCCCTATCTAAGGGCTCGTTTCCTATAGAAGGGGTCGTTCCCTATCTAAGGACTCGTTTCATATCCAAGGGGTCGTTCCTTAGCAAAGGGGTCGTTTCCTATCCAAGGGGTCGTTCCTTATCCAAGTGGTCTTTAACTATCCAAGTGGTCGTTTCCTATCCAAGGGCTCATTAACTATCCAAGTGGTCGTTTCCTATCCAAGTGGTCGTTTACTATCCAAGGGGTCGTTTACTATCTAAGTGGTCGTTTCCTATCCAAGTGGTCGTTTACTATCCAAGAGGTCGTTTACTATCCAAGTGGTCGTTCCCTATCCAAGAGGTCGTTTACTATCGAAGGGGTCGTTTACTATCCAAATGATCGATCACTATCTAAGGTCTCGTTTTCTATCCAAGGGGTCGTTTACTATCCAAGGGGTCGTTTCCTATCCAAGGGGTCGTTTCCTATCCAAGGGGTCGTTTCCTATCCAAGGTCTCGTTTTCTATCCAAGGGGTCGTTCCCTATCCTAAGGTCTCGTTTCCTATCCAAGGGGCCGTTTACTATCCAAGGGGTCGTTTCCTATCCAAGGGCTCGTTCCCTATCCAAGGGCTCGTTTCCTATCCAAGGGGTCGTTTACTATCCAAGAGCTCGTTTCCTATCCAAGGGCTCGTTTACTATCCAAGGGGTCGTTTACTATCCAAGTGGTCGTTTACTATCCAATTGGTCGTTTCCTATACAAGGGCTCGTTTACTATCCAAGTGGTCGTTTCCTATCCAAGTGGTCGTTTACTATCCAAGTGGTCGTTTCCTATCCAAGTGGTCGTTTACTATCCAAGGGGTCGTTTCCTATCCAAGGGCTCGTTCCCTATCGACCCGAGAGAATAGTCTGCAGTGTGGTCAAGGTATTCCATGTTCGACCCGAGAGAATAGTCTGCAGAATGGTCAAGGTATTCCATGTTCGACCAGAGAGAACCGTCTGCAGTGTGGTCAATGTATTGCTTGTTCGCCCCGAGAAAATAGTCTGCAGAATGGTCAAGGTATTCCATGTTCGACCCGAGAGAATAGTCTGCAGAATGGTCAAGGTATTCCATGTTCGACCCGAGAGAACAGTCTGCAGTGTGGTTAAGGTATTCCATGTTCGACCCGAGAGAATAGTCTGCAGAATGGTCAAGGTATTCCATGTTCGCCCGAGAGAATAGTCTGCAATGTGGTCAAGGTATTCCATGTTCGCCCCTAGAAAATAGTCTGAAGTGTAGTGAAGGTATTCCATGTTCGCCCCGAGAGAATAGTCTGCAGTGTAGTCAATGTATTCCATGTTCGCCCCGAGAGAATAGTCTGCAGTGTGGTCAATGTATTCCATGTTCGCCCCGAAAGAACCGTCATGACGAAAAGACTTACTTTTTAAGATGTAAGCAATTAGATCGGAATTGCGTTAAATGTTAAAGTTCATATGGTCAGAGGATTACTGTAACATGGTCCAAATGATGCTTAACCCTTAACTGCTTAACATGCAGTCTCTTTTTGACTCACTTGCAGCCGAAAACTTCGGCCACAATTTTTTCAACCTAAGTCACTGTTTACAAATTCGTTTATAGATGGTTTCCATTTTATTGCTCAGCTTTGTTCAAGAGCGACCGCGACAGATCTGTTGTACATGTATGCATAAGGGTTTTATGGTTAGTACTGAACAAATTTGTATTTACTCAGAGTTGAAACGGGAATAATTCAGCCTACTTTGACATACTTAGCGTGACGACATACGTTAATATGTTTTATAATTAAAGTGTGCCTGATGAAGTAATGTAGTTTATACCAAAGGACCAGAGAATTAATTCACTGGGTTCAAACTGAATTCTTATTCCGGATATATGACTCCATAGTGTTGCGGTACTCATATCATTAGGTATCTTTATTTGGTGGATCTTACAGAGCGGAAATCAAACAATGTCCAATGTTTTGAATGACGTTGAACATGCGAGCTATGGTCTCCAGGCCATTTCATTTATTGTAATGTGTGCAATGAAAAGTCTCATTGTTTTAAAAAACCCTTGAATGGGGAATGTGACTTGCTGTACCCTGATATACGGGGGTAGGGAAATGTGACGTGTTGTACTCTGGTATACGGGGTTAGGGGAAATGTGACATGTTGTACTCTGGTAATTACATACGTGGGTAGGGGAAATGTGACTTGTTGTACTCTGGTATATGTGGGTAGGGGAAATGTGACTTGTTGTATTCTGGTATATGTGGGTAGGGGAAATGTGACTTGTTGTACCCTGGTATACGGAGATAGGGGAAATGTGACTTGTTGTACTCTGGTAATTACATACGTGGGTAGGGGAAATGTGACCTGTTGTACTCTGGTATAGGTGGGTAGGGGAAATGTGACTTGTTGTATTCTGGTAATTACATACGTGGGTAGGGGAAATGTGACGTGTTGTACTCTGGTATACGTGGGTAGGGGAATCTGACTTTTTGTACTCTGGTATATGTGGGTAGGGGAAATGTGACTTGTTGTACTCTGGTATACGTGGGTAGGGGAAATGTGACTTGTTGTACTCTGGTAATTACATACGTGAGTAGGGGAAATGTGACTTGTTGTACTCTGGTATACGGGGAAGGGGAAATGTGACTTGTTGTACCCTGGTATACGGGGTAGGGGAAATGTGACTTGTTGTACTCTGGTATACGGGGGTAGGCGAAATGTGACGCGTTGTACTCTGGTAATTACATACGTGGGTAGGGGAAATGTGACTTGTTTTATTCTGGTATACAGGTGGTAGGCGAAATGTGACGTGTTGTACTCTGATATACGTGGGTAGGGGAATATGACTTGTTGTACCCTGGTATATAGGGGTAGGGAAAATGTAACTTGTTGTACTATGGTATACGGGGGTAGGGGAAATGTGACGTGTTGTACCCTGATATACGGGGGTAGGGGAAATGTGACGTGTTGTACTCTGATATACGGGGCTAGGGGAAATGTGACTTGTTGTACTCTGATATACGTGGGTAGGGGAATATGACTTGTTGTACTCTGGTATACGGGGGTAGGGGAAATGTGACTTGTTGTACTCTGGTATATGTGGGTAGGGAAAATGTGACTTGTTGTACTCTGGTATACGGGGGTTAGGGGAAATGTGATTTGTTGTACTCTGGTATACAGGGGGTAGGGGAAATGTGACTTGTTGTACTCTGGTATATGTGGGTAGGGAAAATGTGACTTGTTGTACTCTGGTATACGGGGGTTAGGGGAAATGTGATTTGTTGTACTCTGGTATACAGGGGGTAGGGGAAATGTGACGTGGTGTACTCTGGTATACGGAGTAGGAGAAATATGACGTGTTGTACTCTGGTATACGGGGGTATGGGAAATGTGACGTGTTGTACTCTGGTATACGGGGGTATGGGAAATGTGACGTGTTGTACTCTGGTATACAGGGGGTAGGGGAAATGTGACGTGTTGTACTCTGGTATACAGGGGGTAGGGGAAATGTGACGTGTTGTACTCTGGTATACGGGGGTATGGGAAATTCGACTTGTTGTACACTGGTATACGGAGTAGGAGAAATATGACTTGTTGTACTCTGGTATACGGGGGTAGGGGAAATGTGACTTGTTGTACTCTGGTATACGGGGGTATGGGAAATGTGACGTGTTGTACTCTGGTATACGGGGGTATGGGAAATTCGACTTGTTGTACTCTGGTATACGGAGTAGGAGAAATGTGACGTGTTGTACTCTGGTATACGGGGGTAGGGGAAATGTGACTTGTTGTACTCTGGTATATGTGGGTAGGGAAAATGTGACGTGTTGTACCATGGTATACAGGAGTAGGGGAAATGTGACGTGTTGTACTCTGGTATACGGGGGTTAGGGGAAATGTGACTTGTTGAACTCTGGTATATGTGGGTAGGGAAAATGTGACTTGTTGTACTCTGGTATACGGGGGGTAGGGGAAATGTGACGTGTTGTACTCTGGTATACGGGGGTATGGGAAATTCGACTTGTTGTACACTGGTATACGGAGTAGAAGAAATGTGACTTGTTGTACTCTGGTATACGGGGGTAGGGGTAAATGTGACTTGTTGTACCCTGGTATACAGGAGTAGGAGAAATGTGACGTGTTGTACTCTGGTATACGGGGGTAGGGGAAATGTGACTTGTTGTACTCTGGTATACAGGGGGTAGGGGAAATGTGACTTGTTGTACCCTGGTATACAGGATTAGGGGAAATGTGTCTTGTTGTATCCTGGTATACGGGAGTAGGGGAAAAATCGACTTGTTGTATCCTGGTATACGGGAGTAGGGGAAATGTGACTTGTTGTACCCTGGTATACGGGAGCAGGGGGAAATGTGACTTGTTTTACCCAGGTATACGCGGGTAGGGGAAATGTGACTTGTTGTACTCTGGTAAACAGGAGTAGGGGAAATGTGACTTGTTGTACCCTGGTATACGGGAGCAGGGGAAATGTGACTTGTTGAACCCTGGTATACGGGGGTTGGGGAAATGCGAATTGTTGTACTTTGGTATACGTGGGGAGGTGAAATGTGACGTGTTGTACTCTGGTATACAGGGGTAGGGGAAATGTGATGTGTTGTACCCTGGTATACAGGGGTAGGCGAAATGTGACATGTTGTACTCTGGTATACAGGGGTAGGGGAAATGGGACTTGTTGTACTCTGGTATACAGGGGTAGGCGAAATGTGACATGTCGTACTCTGGTATACAGGGGTAGGGGAAATGTGACTTGTTGTACTCTGGTATACGGGGGTAGGGGAAATGTGACTTGTTGTACCATGGAATACGGGGGTAGGAGAAATGTGATGTGTTGTACTCTGGTATATGGGGGGTAGAGGAAATGTAACTTGTTGTACTCTGGTATACGGGGGTAGGTGAAATGTGACTTGTTGTACTCTGATATACGGGGACAGGGGAAATGTGACTTGTTGTACCCTGGTATATGGGGGGTAGGGGAAATGTGACTTGTTGTACTCTGGTATACGCGGGTAGGTGAAATGTCACTTGCCGTACTCTTGTATACAGGGGTAAGGGAAAATGAAACTTGTTGTACACTGATATACGGGGGTAGTGGGAAATGTGACTTGTTGTACTCTTGTATACAGGCGTAAGGGAAAATGAAACTTGTTGTACCCTGGCATACGTGGGAAGGCGAAATGTGACCTGTTGTACACTGGTATACGGGGGTAGGGGAAATGTGACTTGTTGTACTCTGATATACGTGGGTAGGGGAAATATGACTTGTTGTACTCTGGTATACGGAGATAGTGGAAATGTGACTTGTTGTACTCTGGTATACGGGGGTAGGCGAAATGTGACGTGTTGTACTCTGGTATACGGGGGTAGGGGAAATGTGACTTGTTGTACTCTGGTATACGGAGATAGTGGAAATGTGACTTGTTGTATTCTGGTATACGGGGATAGGTGAATTGCGACATGTTGTACTCTGTTGTACGGGGGTAGGGGAAATGTGACTTGTTGTACCCTGGTTTACCGGAGTAGGGGACATGTGACTTGTTGTACCCTGGTATACTGGATCAGGGGAAATGTGACTTGTTGAACCCTGGTATACGGGGGTAGGGGAAATGTGACTTGTTGTACTCTGGTATACGGGTGTAGGCGAAATGTGACATGTTGTACTCTGGTATACAGGGGTAGGGTAAATATGACTTGCTGTACTCTGGTATACGGGGGTAGGGAAATGTGACTTGTTGTACCATGGAAAACGGGGGTAGGGGAAATGTGACTTGTTGTACTCTGGTATACGGGGGTAGGGGAAATGTGACTTGTTGTACTCTGGTATACGTGCGTAGAGGAAATGTGACTTGTTGTACCCTGGTATACGGGGGTAGGGGAAATGTGACTTGCCGTACTCTTGTATACAGGGGTAAGGGAAAATGAAACTTGTTGTACCCTGATATACGGGGTTAGTGGGAAATGTGACTTGTTGTACTCTGGTATACGTTGGTATGCGAAATCTGACTTGTTGTACCCTGGCATACGTGGGAAGGCGAAATGTGACCTGTTGTACACTGGTATACGGGGGTAGGGGAAATGTGACTTGTTGTACTCTGGTATACGGAGATAGTGGAAATGTGACTTGTTGTACTCTGGTATACGGGGATAGGTGAATTGCGACATGTTGTACTCTGGTGTACGGGGGTAGGGGGAAATGTGACTTGTTGTACTCTGGTATACGGGGATAGGTGAATTGCGACATGTTGTACTCCGGTGTACGGGGGTAGGGGAAATGTGACTTGTTGTACCCTAGTTTAACGGAGTAAGGGACATGTGACTTTTTGTACACTGGTAAACTGGATCAGGGGAAATGTGACTTGTTGAACCCTGGTATACGGGGGTAGGGGAAATGTGACTTGTTGTACTTTGGTATACGGGGATAGTGGAAAAGTGACTTCTTGTACCCTGGTATACAGGAGTAGGGGAAATGTGACTTGTTTTACTCTGGTATACAGGAGTAGGGGAAATGTGACTTGTTTTACTCTGGTATACGGGGGTAGGCGAAATGTGACATGTTGTACTCTGGTATACATGGGTAGGGTAAATATGACTTGTTGTACTCTGGTATACGGGGGTAGGGAAATGTGACTTGTTGTACCATGGAAAACGGGGGTAGGGGAAATGTGACTTGTTGTACTCTGGTATATGGGGGTAGGGGAAATGTGACTTGTTGTACCATGGAAAACGGGGGTAGGGGAAATGTGACTTGTTGTACCATGGAAAACGGGGGTAGGCGAAATGTGACTTGTTGTACTGTGGTATAAGGGGGTAGGCGAAATGTGACTTGTTGTACTCTGGTATATGGGGGTATGGGAAATGTGACTTGTTGTACCCTGGTAAACGGGGCTAGGGGAAATGTGACTTGTTGTACTCTGGTAAATGGGGGTAGGGAAAATGTGACTTGTTGTACTCTGGTATACAGTGGTTAGGGGAAATGTGACTTGTTGTACCCTTGTATCCGGGGGTAGGTGAAATGTGACTCGTTGTACCATGGTATACGGGGGTAGGGGAAATGTGACTTGTTGTACCCTGGTATACGAGGGTAGGGGAAATGTGACTTGTTGTACTCTGGTATACGGGGGTTAGGGAAATGTGACTTGATGTACTCTGGTATACGGGGGTAGGGGAAATGTGACTTGTTGTACTCTGGTATACGGGGGTAGGGGTAAAGTGACTTGTTGTACTCTGATATACAGGTGTAGGGGAAATGTGTCTTGTTGTACTCTGGTATACAGGTGTTAGGGGAAATGTGACTTGTTATACCCTGGTAAACGAGGGTAGGTGAAATTAGACTTGTTGTACCACGGTATACGGGGTTAGGGGAAATGTGACTTGTTGTACCATGGTATACGGAGATAGGGGAAATGGGACTTGTTGTACTCTGGTATACAGGGGTAGGCGAAATGTGACATGTCGTACTCTGGTATACAGGGGTAGGGGAAATGTGACTTGTTGTACTCTGGTATACGGGGGTAGGGGAAATGTGACTTGTTGTACCATGGAATACGGGGGTAGGAGAAATGTGATGTGTTGTACTCTGGTATATGGGGGGTAGAGGAAATGTAACTTGTTGTACTCTGGTATACGGGGGTAGGTGAAATGTGACTTGTTGTACTCTGATATACGGGGACAGGGGAAATGTGACTTGTTGTACCCTGGTATATGGGGGGTAGGGGAAATGTGACTTGTTGTACTCTGGTATACGCGGGTAGGTGAAATGTCACTTGCCGTACTCTTGTATACAGGGGTAAGGGAAAATGAAACTTGTTGTACACTGATATACGGGGGTAGTGGGAAATGTGACTTGTTGTACTCTTGTATACAGGGGTAAGGGAAAATGAAACTTGTTGTACCCTGGCATACGTGGGAAGGCGAAATGTGACCTGTTGTACACTGGTATACGGGGGTAGGGGAAATGTGACTTGTTGTACTCTGATATACGTGGGTAGGGGAAATGTGACTTGTTGTACTCTGGTATACGGAGATAGTGGAAATGTGACTTGTTGTACTCTGGTATACGGGGGTAGGCGAAATGTGACGTGTTGTACTCTGGTATACGGGGGTAGGGGAAATGTGACTTGTTGTACTCTGGTATACGGAGATAGTGGAAATGTGACTTGTTGTATTCTGGTATACGGGGATAGGTGAATTGCGACATGTTGTACTCTGTTGTACGGGGGTAGGGGAAATGTGACTTGTTGTACCCTGGTTTACCGGAGTAGGGGACATGTGACTTGTTGTACCCTGGTATACTGGATCAGGGGAAATGTGACTTGTTGAACCCTGGTATACGGGGGTAGGGGAAATGTGACTTGTTGTACTCTGGTATACGGGTGTAGGCGAAATGTGACATGTTGTACTCTGGTATACAGGGGTAGGGTAAATATGACTTGCTGTACTCTGGTATACGGGGGTAGGGAAATGTGACTTGTTGTACCATGGAAAACGGGGGTAGGGGAAATGTGACTTGTTGTACTCTGGTATACGGGGGTAGGGGAAATGTGACTTGTTGTACTCTGGTATACGTGCGTAGAGGAAATGTGACTTGTTGTACCCTGGTATACGGGGGTAGGGGAAATGTGACTTGCCGTACTCTTGTATACAGGGGTAAGGGAAAATGAAACTTGTTGTACCCTGATATACGGGGTTAGTGGGAAATGTGACTTGTTGTACTCTGGTATACGTTGGTATGCGAAATCTGACTTGTTGTACCCTGGCATACGTGGGAAGGCGAAATGTGACCTGTTGTACACTGGTATACGGGGGTAGGGGAAATGTGACTTGTTGTACTCTGGTATACGGAGATAGTGGAAATGTGACTTGTTGTACTCTGGTATACGGGGATAGGTGAATTGCGACATGTTGTACTCTGGTGTACGGGGGTAGTGGGAAATGTGACTTGTTGTACTCTGGTATACGGGGATAGGTGAATTGCGACATGTTGTACTCCGGTGTACGGGGGTAGGGGAAATGTGACTTGTTGTACCCTAGTTTAACGGAGTAAGGGACATGTGACTTTTTGTACACTGGTAAACTGGATCAGGGGAAATGTGACTTGTTGAACCCTGGTATACGGGGGTAGGGGAAATGTGACTTGTTGTACTTTGGTATACGGGGATAGTGGAAAAGTGACTTCTTGTACCCTGGTATACAGGAGTAGGGGAAATGTGACTTGTTTTACTCTGGTATACAGGAGTAGGGGAAATGTGACTTGTTTTACTCTGGTATACGGGGGTAGGCGAAATGTGACATGTTGTACTCTGGTATACATGGGTAGGGTAAATATGACTTGTTGTACTCTGGTATACGGGGGTAGGGAAATGTGACTTGTTGTACCATGGAAAACGGGGGTAGGGGAAATGTGACTTGTTGTACTCTGGTATATGGGGGTAGGGGAAATGTGACTTGTTGTACCATGGAAAACGGGGGTAGGGGAAATGTGACTTGTTGTACCATGGAAAACGGGGGTAGGCGAAATGTGACTTGTTGTACTGTGGTATAAGGGGGTAGGCGAAATGTGACTTGTTGTACTCTGGTATACAGGGGTATGGGAAATGTGACTTGTTGTACTCTGGTAAACGGGGCTAGGGGAAATGTGACTTGTTGTACTCTGGTATACAGTGGTTAGGGGAAATGTGACTTGTTGTACTCTGGTATACAGTGGTTAGGGGAAATGTGACTTGTTGTACTCTGGTATACAGTGGTTAGGGGAAATGTGACTTGTTGTACTCTGGTATACAGTGGTTAGGGGAAATGTGACTTGTTGTACTCTGGTAAATGGGGGTAGGGAAAATGTGACTTGTTGTACTCTGGTATACAGTGGTTAGGGGAAATGTGACTTGTTGTACCCTTGTATCCGGGGGTAGGTGAAATGTGACTCGTTGTACCATGGTATACGGGGGTAGGGGAAATGTGACTTGTTGTACCCTGGTATACGAGGGTAGGGGAAATGTGACTTGTTGTACTCTGGTATACGGGGGTTAGGGAAATGTGACTTGATGTACTCTGGTATACGGGGGTAGGGGAAATGTGACTTGTTGTACTCTGGTATACGGGGGTAGGGGTAAAGTGACTTGTTGTACTCTGATATACAGGTGTAGGGGAAATGTGTCTTGTTGTACTCTGGTATACAGGTGTTAGGGGAAATGTGACTTGTTATACCCTGGTAAACGAGGGTAGGTGAAATTAGACTTGTTGTACCACGGTATACGGGGTTAGGGGAAATGTGACTTGTTGTACCATGGTATACGGAGATAGGGGAAATGTGACTTGTTTTATTCTGGTTTACAGGGGTTAGGGGAAATGTGACTTGTTGTACCCTGGTATACGGGGGTAAGGGAAATGCGACTTGTTGTATTTGGTATACGGGGGTAGGCGAATTGTGACATGTTGTACTCTGGTATACAGGGTTATGGGGAAATGTGACTTGTTGTACTCTGGTATACGGGGGTAGACGAAATGTGATATGTTGTACTCTGGTATACAGGGGTAGGGGAAATGTGACTTGTTGTACCCTGATATACGGTGGTAGGCGAAATGTGATATGTTGTACTCTGGTATACAGGGGTAGGCGAAATGTGACTTGTTGTACTCTGGTATACGGGGGTAGGGAAAATGTGATTTGTTGTACTCTGGTATACGGCAGTAGGGAAATGTGACTTGTTGTACTCTGGTATACGGGTGTAGTGGAAATGTGACTTGTTGTACCATGGTATACGGGGGTAGGCGAAATGTGATGTGTCGTACTCTGGTATATGGGGGGTAGGGGAAATGTGACTTGTTGAACCCCGGTATATGGGGGGTAGGGGAAATGTAACTTGTTGTACTCTGGTATACGGGGGTAGGTGAAATGTGACTTGTTGTACCATGGTAAATGGTGGTAGGGAAAATGTGAAAATGTGACTTGTTTTACTCCGGTATACAGTGGTTAGGGGAAATGTGACTTGTTGTACCCAGATATACGGGGGTAGTGAGAAATGTGACTTGTTGTACTCTGGTATACGGGGGTATGCGAAATCTGACGTGTTGTACCCGGCATACGGTGGAAGGCGAAATGTGACCTGTTGTACACTGGTATACGGGGGAAGGCGAAATGTGACGTGTTGTACTCTGGTATACGGGGGTAGGGGAAATGGGACTTGTTGTTCTCTGGTATACGGAGATAGGGGAAATGTGACTTGTTGTACACTGGTATACGGGGGTAGGGGAAATGTGACTTGTTGTACTCTGGTATACGGGGTAAGCGAAATGTGACGTGTTGTACTCTGGTATACAGGGGGTAGGGGAAATGTGACTTGTTGTACTCTGGTATACAGGGGCTTAGGGAAAATGTGACTTGTTTTATTCTGTTATACAGGGATTAGGGGAAATGTGACTTGTTGTACTCTGGTATACGGGGGTAGGGAAATGTGACTTGTTGTACTCTGGTATACGGGGGTAGGGAAATGTGACTTGTTTTATTCTGTTATACAGGGGTTAGGGGAAATATGACTTGTTGTACTCTGGTATACAGGGGTTTAGGGGAAATGTGACTTGTTTTATTCTGGTATACGGGGCTAGGGGAAATGTGACGTGTTGTACTCTGGTATATGGCGGTAGGGGAAATGTGACGTGTTGTACTCTGGTATATGGCGGTAAGCGAAATGTGAATTGTTGTACCCTGGAATACTGTGGAAGGCGAAATGTGACTTGTTGTACACTGGTTTACGGGGGTAGGGGAAATGTGACTTGTTGTACTCTGGTATACAGGGGTTTAGGGGAAATGTGACTTGTTTTATTCTGGTATACAGGGGTTAGGGGAAATGTGACGTGTTGTACCCTGATATACGGGGGTTGGGGAAATGTGACTTGTTGTACCCAGGTATACGGGGGTAGGGAAATGTGACGTGTTGTACTCAAGTATACGGGGGGTAGGGGAAATGTGACTTGCTGTACCCTGATATACGGGGGTAGGGAAATGTGACTTGTTGTACTCTGGTATACGGGGGTAGGGGAAATGTGACTTGTTGTACTCTGCTATACGGAGGTAGAGGAAATGTGACTTTTTGTACCCTGTTATACGGGAGTAGGGGAAATGTGACTTGTTGTACCCTGGTATACCGGAGTAGGGGAAATGTGACTTGTTGTGTCCTGGTATATGGGGGTAGGGGAAATGTGACTTGTTGTACTCTGGTATACGGGGGTAGTCAAAATGTGACTTGTTGTACCCTGGTATACGGGGGTAGGGAAATGTGAAGTGTTGTACTCTGGTATACGGAGATAGGGAAATGTGACGTGTTGTTCCCTGGTATACGAGGGTATGGGAAATGTGACTTGTTGTACTCTGGTATACGGTGGTAGGAGAAATGTGATTTGTTGTACTCTGGTATCCGTGGGTAGGCGAAATGTGATTTGTTGTACTCTGATATACGGGGGTAGGGGAAATGTGACGTGTTGTACTCTGGTATACAGGGGTTGGGCAAATGTGTCTTGTTGTACCCTGCTATACGGGGGTAGAGGCTATGTGACGTGTTATACTCTGGTATACATGGGTATGGGAAATGTGACGTGTTGTAGTCTGGTATACATGGGTATGGGAAATGTGACGTGTTGTACTCTGGTATACATGGGTAGGGGCAATGTGACGTGTTGTACTCTGGTATACAGGGGTAGGGGAAATGTGACTTGTTGTATTCTGGTATATCGGGGTAGACAAAATGTGACTTGTTGTACTCTGGTATACGGTGCTAGGGGGAAATGTGACTTATTGTACCCTGGTATATAGGGGTAGAAAAATATGACTTGTTGTACTCTGGTATACGGTGCTAGGGGGAAATGAGACTTGTTGTACCCTGGTATATAGTGGTAGAGAAATGTGACTTGTTGTATTCTGGAATATGGGGGTAGGGAAATGTGACTTGTTGTACTCTGGTATATGGTGCTAGGGGGAAATGTGACTTGTTGTACTCTGGTATACGGGGGTAGGGAAATGTGACTTGTTGTACTCTGGTATACGGGGGTAGGGAAATGTGACTTGTTGTACTCTGGTATATGGGGGTAGGGAAATGTGTCTTGTTGTACTCTGGTATACGGTGCTAGGGGGAAATGTGACTTGTTGTACCCTGGTATACGGAGATAGGGGAAAGGTGACGTGTTGTACTCTGGTATACAGTGGTAGGGGCAATTTGACGTGTTGTACTCTGTTATACAGGGGTAGGGGAAATGTGACTTGTTGTTCTCTGGTATATGGGGGTAGGGAAATGTGACTTGTTGTACTCTGGTATATGGTGCTAGGGGGAAATGTAACTTGTTGTACTCTGGTATACGGGGGTAGGGAAATGTGACTTGTTGTACTCTGGTATACGGAGATAGGGGAAATGTGACTTGTTGTACTCTGATATACGGGGACAGGGGAAATGTGACTTGTTGTACTCTGATATACGGAGATAGGGGAAATGTGACTTGTTGTACTTTGGTATCCGGGGGTAGGTGAAATGTGACTTGTTGTATCCTGGTATACGGAGATTGGGCAAATGTGACTTGTTGTACTCTGATATACGGGAATAGGGGAAATGTGACTTGTTGTACTCTGATATACGGGGGTAGGGAAAATGACTTGTTGTACCCTGATATACGGGGGTTGGGGAAATGTGACTTGTTGTACCCAGGTATACGGGGGTAGGGAAATGTGACGTGTTGTTCTCAGGTATACGGGGGGTAGGGGAAATGTGACTTGCTGTACCCTGATATACGGGGATAGGGAAATGTGACTTGTTGTACTCTGGTATACGGGGGTAGGGGAAATGTGACTTGTTGTACTCTGGTATACGGAGGTAGAGGAAATGTGACTTGTTGTACCCTGGTATACGGGAGTAGGGGAAATGTGACTTGTTGTACCCCGGTATACGGGAGTAGAGGAAATGTGACTTGTTGTATCCTGGTATACGGGGATAGGGGAAATGTGACTTGTTGTATCCTGGTATACGGGGATAGGGGAAATGTGACTTGTTGTATCCTGATATACCGGAGTAGGGGAAATATGACTTGTTGTACTCTGGTATACGAGGGTAGGGGAAATGTGACGTGTTGTACCCTGGTATACATGAGTAGGGGAAATGTGACGTGTTGTACTCTGGTATACGGGGATAGGGAAATGTGACGTGTTGTACCCTGGTATACGAGGGTATGGGAAATGTGACTTGTTGTACTCTGGTATACGGTGGTAGGAGAAATGTGATTTGTTATACTCTGGTATCAGTGGGTAGGCGAAATGTGATTTGTTGTACTCTGGTATACGGGGGTAGGGGAAATGTGACGTGTTGTACTCTGGTATACAGGGGTTGGGCAAATGTGTCTTGTTGTACTCTGCTATACGGGGGTAGAGGCTATGTGACGTGTTGTACTCTGGTATACATGGGCATGGGAAATGTGACGTGTTGTACTCTGGTATACATGGGTATGGGAAATGTGACGTGTTGTACTCTGGTATACAGGGGTAGGGGAAATGTGACTTGTTGTATTCTGGTATATCGGGGTAGACGAAATGTGACTTGTTGTACTCTGGTATACGGTGCTAGGGGGAAATGTGACTTGTTGTACCCTGGTATATAGGGGTAGAGAAATATGACTTGTTGTACTCTGGTATACGGTGCTAGGGGGAAATGTGACTTGTTGTACCCTGGTATATAGGGTTAGAGAAATGTGACTTGTTGTATTCTGGTATATGGGGGTAGGGAAATGTGACTTGTTGTACTCTGGTATATGGTGCTAGGGGGAAATGTGACTTGTTGTACTCTGGTATATGGGGGTAGGGAAATGTGACTTGTTGTACTCTGGTATATGGGGGTAGGGAAATGTGACTTGTTGTACTCTGGTATACGGTGCTAGGGGGAAATGTGACTTGTTGTACCCTGGTATACGGAGATAGGGAAAAGGTGACGTGTTGTACTCTGGTTTACAGTGGTAGGGGAAATGTGACTTGTTGTACTCTGGTAAACGTGAGTAGGGGAATATGACTTGTTGTACCTTGATATACGGGGGTTGGGGAAATGTGACTTGTTGTACTCTGGTATACAGAGATAGGGGAAATGAGACTTGTTGTACTCTGATATACGGGGACAGGGGAAATGTGACTTGTTGTACTCTGATATACGGAGATAGGGGAAATGTGACTTGTTGTACTTTGGTATCCGGGGGTAGGGGAAATGTGACTTGTTGTATCCTGGTATACGGAGATTGGGGAAATGTGACTTGTTGTTCTCTGATATACGGGAATAGGGGAAATGTGACTTGTTGTACTCTGATATACGGGGGTAGGGAAAATGTGACGTGTTGGACTCTGGTGTACGGGGGTAGGGGAAATGTGACTTGTTGTACCCTGGTTTACAGGAGTAGGGGACATGTGACTTGTTGTACCCTGGTATACGGGAGCAGGGGAAATGTGACTTGTTGAACCCTGGTATACGGGGGTAAGGGAAATGCGACTTGTTGTACTTTGGTATACGGGGCTAGGGGAAATGTGACGTGTTGTACTCTGGTATATGGCGGTAGGCGAAATGTGAATTGTTGTACCCTGGAATACTGTGGAAGGCGAAATGTGACTTGTTGTACACTGGTATACGGGGGTAGGGGAAATGTGACTTGTTGTACTCTGGTATACAGGGGTTTAGGGGAAATGTGACTTGTTTTATTCTGGTATACAGGGGTTAGGGGAAATGTGACGTGTTGTACTCTGATATACGTGGGTAGGGGAATATGACTTGTTGTACCCTGATATACGGGGGTAGGGAAATGTGACGTGTTGTACTCAGGTATACGGCGGGTAGGGGAAATGTGACTTGCTGTACTCTGGTATACAGGGGTTGGGGAAATGTGTCTTGTTGTACCCTGCTATACAGGGGTAGGGGCAATGTAACGTGTTGTACTCTGGTATACATGGGTATGGGAAATGTGACTTGTTGTATCCTGGTATATGGGGGTAGGGAAATGTGACGTGTTGTACTCTGGTATACAGGGGTTGGGGAAATGTGTCTTGTTGTACCCTGCTATACGGGGGTAGGGGCAATGTGACGTGTTGTACTCTGGTATACATGGGTATGGGAAATGTGACTTGTTGTATCCTGGTATATGCGGGTAGGGGCAATGTGGCGTGTTGTACTCTGGTATACAGGGGTGGGAAAATGTGATTGTTGTATCCTGGTATATGGTGGTAGGGGCAATGTGACGTGTTGTACTCTGGTATAGAGGGGTACGGGAAATGTGACTTGTTGTATCCTGGTATACGGGGGTAGGGGCAATGTGACGTGTTGTACTCTGGTATACAGGGGTAGGGGAAATGTGACTTGTTGTATCCTGGTATATCGGGCTAGACGAAATGTGACTTGTTGTACTCTGGTATACGGTGCTAGGGGGGAAATGTGACTTTTTGTACCCTGGTATATAGGGGTAGAGAAATGTGACTTGTTGTACTCTGGTATACGGTGCTAGTGGGAGATGTGACTTGTTGTACCCTGGTATATAGGGGTAGAGAAATGTGACTTGTTGTACTCTGGTATATGGGGGTAGGGAAATGTGACTTGTTGTACTCTGGTATATGGTGCTAGCGGCAAATGTGACTTGTTGTACTCTGGTATATGGGGGTAGGGAAATGTGACTTGTTGTACTCTGGTACATGTATATGGGGGTTGGGAAATGTGACTTGTTGTACTCTGGTATACGGTGCTAGGGGGAAATGTGACGTGTTGTACCCTGGTATACGGAGATAGGGGAAATGTGACGTGTTGTACTATGGTATACAGGGGTAGGGGAAATGTGACGTGTTGTACTCTGGTATACAGGGGTTGGGCAAATGTGTCTTGTTGTACCCTGCTATACGGGGGTAGAGGCTATGTGACGTGTTGTACTCTGGTATACATGGGTATGGGAAATGTGACGTGTTGTACTCTGGTATACATGGGTATGGGAAATGTGACGTGTTGTACTCTGGTATACATGGGTAGGGGCAATGTGACGAGTTGTACTCTGGTATACAGGGGTAGGGGAAATGTGACTTGTTGTACTCTGGTATACAGGGGTTTAGAGGAAATGTGACATGTTTTATTCTGGTATACAGGGGTTAGGGGAAATGTGACTTGTTGTACTCTGGTATACGGGGGTAGGGAAATGTGACTTGTTGTACTCTGGTATACGGTGCTAGGGGGAAATGTTACATGTTGTACCCCGGTATATAGGCGTAGAGAAATGTGACTTGTTGTATTCTGGTATATGGGGGTAGGAAAATGTGACTTGTTGTACTCTGGTATATGGTGCTAGGGGGAAATGTGACTTGTTGTACTCTGGTATACGGGGGTAGGGAAATGTGACTTGTTGTACTCTGGTATATGTGGGTAGGGAAATGTGACTTGTTGTACTCTGGTATACGGTGCTAGGGGGATATGTGACTTGTTGTACTCTGGTATACGGAGATAGGGGAAAGGTGACGTGTTGTACTCTGGTTTTCAGTGGTAGTGGAAATGTGACTTGTTGTAACCTGGTATACGGGAGTAGGGGAAATGTGACTTGTTGTATCCTGGTATATGCGGGTAGGGGCAATGTGACGTGTTGTACTCTGGTATACAGGGGTGGGGAAATGTGATTGTTGTATCCTGGTATATGGTGGTAGGGGCAATGTGACGTGTTGTACTCTGGTATAGAGGGGTACGGGAAATGTGACTTGTTGTATCCTGGTATACGGGGGTAGGGGCAATGTGACGTGTTGTACTCTGGTATACAGGGGTAGGGGAAATGTGACTTGTTGTATCCTGGTATATCGGGGTAGACGAAATGTGACTTGTTGTACTCTGGTATAGGGTGCTAGGGGGGGAAATGTGACTTTTTGTACCCTGGTATATAGGGGTAGAGAAATGTGACTTGTTGTACTCTGGTATACGGTGCTAGTGGGAGATGTGACTTGTTGTACCCTGGTATATGGGGGTAGGGAAATGTGACTTGTTGTACTCTGGTACATGTATATGGGGGTTGGGAAATGTGACTTGTTGTACTCTGGTATATGGGGGTAGGGAAATGTGACTTGTTGTACTCTGGTACATGTATATGGGGGTTGGGAAATGTGACTTGTTGTACTCTGGTATACGGTGCTAGGGGGAAATGTGACTTGTTGTACTCTGGTATACGGAGATAGGGGAAAGGTGACGTGTTGTACCCTGGTATATTGGGGTAGAGAAATGTGACTTGTTGTACTCTGGTATATGGGGGTAGGGAAATGTGACTTGTTGTACTCTGGTATATGGGGGTAGGGAAATGTGACTTGTTGTACTCTGGTACATGTATATGGGGGTTGGGAAATGTGACTTGTTGTACTCTGGTATACGGTGCTAGGGGGAAATGTGACGTGTTGTACCCTGGTATACGGGGATAGGGGAAATGTGACGTGTTGTACTCTGGTATACAGGGGTAGGGGAAATGTGACGTGTTGTACTCTGGTATACAGGGGTTGGGCAAATGTGTCTTGTTGTACCCTGCTATACGGGGGTAGAGGCTATGTGACGTGTTGTACTCTGGTATACATGGGTATGGGAAATGTGACGTGTTGTACTCTGGTATACATGGGTATGGGAAATGTGACGTGTTGTACTCTGGTATACATGGGTAGGGGCAATGTGACGTGTTGTACTCTGGTATACAGGGGTAGGGGAAATGTGACTTGTTGTACTCTGGTATACAGGGGTTTAGGGGAAATGTGACATGTTTTATTCTGGTATACAGGGGTTAGGGGAAATGTGACTTGTTGTACTCTGGTATACGGGGGTAGGGAAATGTGACTTGTTGTACTCTGGTATACGGTGCTAGGGGGAAATGTTACATGTTGTACCCCGGTATATAGGCGTAGAGAAATGTGACTTGTTGTATTCTGGTATATGGGGGTAGGAAAATGTGACTTGTTGTACTATGGTATATGGTGCTGGGGGAAATGTGACTTGTTGTACTCTGGTATACGGGGGTAGGGAAATGTGACTTGTTGTACTCTGGTATATGTGGGTAGGGAAATGTGACTTGTTGTACTCTGGTATACGGTGCTAGGGGGAAATGTGACTTGTTGTACTCTGGTATACGGAGATAGGGGAAAGGTGACGTGTTGTACTCTGGTTTTCAGTGGTAGGGGAAATGTGACTTGTTGTAACCTGGTATACGGGAGTAGGGGAAATGTGACTTGTTGTACTCTGGTATATGTGGGTAGGGGAAATGTGACTTGTTGTACCCAGGTATACGGGGGTTAGGGGAAATGTGACTTGTTGTACCCCGGTATACGGGAGTAGGGGAAATGTGACTTGTTTTATCCTGGTATACGGTGATAGGGGAAATGTGACTTGTTGTATCCTGGTATACGGGGATAGGGGAAATGTGACTTGTTGTATCCTGGTATACCGGAGTAGGGGAAATGTGACTTGTTGTACTCTGGTATACGAGGGTAGGGGAAATGTGACGTGTTGTACCCTGGTATACATGAGTAGGGGAAATGTGACTAGTTGTATTCTGGTATACGGGGATAGGGGAAATGTGACTTGTTGTACCCTGGTATACAGGAGTATGGGAAATGTGACTTGTTGTACTCTGGTAAACAGGGATTAGCTAAATGTGACTTGTTGTACCCTGGTATTTGGGGGTAGGGGAAATGTGACTTGTTTTACTCTGGTATACGGGGGTAGTCAAAATGTGACTTGTTGTACCCTGGTATACGGGGGTAGGGAAATGTGAAGTGTTGTACTCTGGTATACGGGGATAGGGAAATGTGACGTGTTGTTCCCTGGTATACGAGGGTATGGGAAATGTGACTTGTTGTACTCTGGTATACGGTGGTAGGAGAAATGTGATTTGTTGTACTCTGGTATCCGTGGGTAGGCGAAATGTGATTTGTTGTACTCTGATATACGGGGGTAGGGGAAATGTGACGTGTTGTACTCTGGTATACAGGGGTTGGGCAAATGTGTCTTGTTGTACCCTGCTATACGGGGGTAGAGGCTATGTGACGTGTTATACTCTGGTATAGATGGGTATGGGAAATGTGACGTGTTGCAGTCTGGTATACATGGGTATGGGAAATGTGACGTGTTGTACTCTGGTATACATGGGTATGGGCAATGTGACGTGTTGTACTCTGGTATACAGGGGTAGGGGAAATGTGACTTGTTGCATTCTGGTATATCGGCGTAGACGAAATGTGACTTGTTGTACTCTGGTATACGGTGCTAGGGGGAAATGTGACTTATTGTACCCTGGTATATAGGGGTAGAAAAATATGACTTGTTGTACTCTGGTATACGGTGCTAGGGGGAAATGAGACTTGTTGTACCCTGGTATATAGTGGTAGAGAAATGTGACTTGTTGTATTCTGGAATATGGGGGTAGGGAAATGTGACTTGTTGTACTCTGGTATATGGTGCTAGGGGGAAATGTGACTTGTTGTACTCTGGTATACGGGGGTAGGGAAATGTGACTTGTTGTACTCTGGTATACTGGGGTAGGGAAATGTGACTTGTTGTACTCTGGTATATGGGGGTAGGGAAATGTGACTTGTTGTACTCTGGTATACGGAGCTAGGGGGAAATGTGACTTGTTGTACCCTGGTATACGGAGATAGGGGAAAGGTGACGTGTTGTACTCTGGTATACAGTGGTAGGGGAAATTTGACGTGTTGTACTCTGTTATACAGGGGTAGGGGAAATGTGACTTGTTGTACTCTGGTATATGGGGGTAGGGAAATGTGACTTGTTGTACTCTGGTATATGGTGCTAGGGGGAAATGTAACTTGTTGTACTCTGGTATACGGGGGTAGGGAAATGTGACTTGTTGTACTCTGGTATATGGGGGTAGGGAAATGTGACTTGTTGTACTCTGATATACGGTGCTAGGGGGAAATGTGACTTGTTGTACCCTGGTATACGGAGATAGGGGAAAGGTGACGTGTTGTAGTCTGGTTTTCATTGGTAGGGGAAATGTGACTTGTTGTACTCTGGTATACGTGAGTAGGGGAATATGACTTGTTGTACCTTGATATACGGGGGTTGGGGAAATGTGACTTGCTGTACTCTGGTATACGGAGATAGGGGAAATGTGACTTGTTGTACTCTGATATACGGGGACAGGGGAAATGTGACTTTTTGTACTCTGATATACGGAGATAGGGGAAATGTGACTTGTTGTACTTTGGTATCCGGGGGTAGGTGAAATGTGACTTGTTGTATCCTGGTATACGGAGATTGGGGAAATGTGACTTGTTGTACTCTGATATACGGGAATAGGGGAAATGTGACTTGTTGTACGCTGATATACGGGGGTAGGGAAAATGACTTGTTGTACCCTGATATACGGGGGTTGGGGAAATGTGACTTGTTGTACCCAGGTATACGGGGGTAGGGAAATGTGACGTGTCGTTCTCAGGTATACGGGGGGTAGGGGAAATGTGACTTGCTGTACCCTGATATACGGGGGTAGGGAAATGTGACTTGTTGTACTCTGGTATACGGGGGTAGGGGAAATGTGACTTGTTGTACTCTGGTATACGGAGGTAGAGGAAATGTGACTTTTTGTACCCTGTTATACGGGAGTAGGGGAAATATGACTTGTTGTACCCTGGTATACCGGAGTAGAGGAAATGTGACTTGTTGTATCCTGGTATATGGGGGTAGGGGAAATGTGACTTGTTGTACCTTGGTAAACGGGAGTAGGGGAAATGTGTCTTGTTGTACTCTGGTATACGGGGGTAGAGGAAATGTGACTTGTTGTACCCTGATATACCAGAGTAGGGGAAATGTGACTTGTTGTACCCTGGTATACGGGAGTAGGGGAAATGTGACTTGTTGTACCCCGGTATACGGGAGTAGAGGAAATGTGACTTGTTGTACCCTGGTATACGGAGATAGGGGAAAGGTGACGTGTTGTACTCTGGTTTTCATTGGTAGGGGAAATGTGACTTGTTGTACTCTGGTATACGTGAGTAGGGGAATATGACTTGTTGTACCTTGATATACGGGGGTTGGGGAAATGTGACTTGCTGTACTCTGGTATACGGAGATAGGGGAAATGTGACTTGTTGTACTCTGATATACGGGGACAGGGGAAATGTGACTTTTTGTACTCTGATATACGGAGATAGGGGAAATGTGACTTGTTGTACTTTGGTATCCGGGGGTAGGTGAAATGTGACTTGTTGTATCCTGGTATACGGAGATTGGGGAAATGTGACTTGTTGTACTCTGATATACGGGAATAGGGGAAATGTGACTTGTTGTACGCTGATATACGGGGGTAGGGAAAATGACTTGTTGTACCCTGATATACGGGGGTATGGGAAATGTGACGTGTTGTACTCTGGTATACATGGGTAGGGGCAATGTGACGTGTTGTACTCTGGTATACAGGGGTAGGGGAAATGTGACTTGTTGTATTCTGGTATATCGGGGTAGACGAAATGTGACTTGTTGTACTCTGGTATACGGTGCTAGGGGGAAATGTGACTTGTTGTACCCTGGTATATAGGGGTAGAAAAATATGACTTGTTGTACTCTGGTATACGGTGCTAAGGGGAAATGTGACTTGTTGTACCCTGGTATATAGGGTTAGAGAAATGTGACTTGTTGTATTCTGGTATATGGGGGTAGGGAAATGTGACTTGTTGTACTCTGGTATATGGTGCTAGGGGGAAATGTGACTTGTTGTACTCTGGTATATGGGGGTAGGGAAATGTGACTTGTTGTACTCTGGTATATGGGGGTAGGGAAATATGACTTGTTGTACTCTGGTATACGGTGCTAGGGGGAAATGTGACTTGTTGTACCCTGGTATACGGAGATAGGGGAAAGGTGACGTGTTGTACTCTGGTTTACAGTGGTAGGGGAAATGTGACTTGTTGTACTCTGGTAAACGTGAGTAGGGGAATATGACTTGTTGTACCTTGATATACGGGGGTTGGGGAAATGTGACTTGTTGTACTCTGGTATACGGAGATAGGGGAAATGAGACTTGTTGTACTCTGATATACGGGGGCAGGGGAAATGTGACTTGTTGTACTCTGATATACGGAGATAGGGGAAATGTGACTTGTTGTACTTTGGTATCCGGGGGTAGGGGAAATGTGACTTGTTGTATCCTGGTATACAGAGATTGGGGAAATGTGACTTGTTGTTCTCTGATATACGGGAATAGGGGAAATGTGACTTGTTGTACTCTGATATACGGGGGTAGGGAAAATGTGACGTGTTGTACTCTGGTGTACGGGGGTAGGGGAAATGTGACTTGTTGTACCCTGGTTTACAGGAGTAGGGGACATGTGACTTGTTGTACCCTGGTATACGGGAGCAGGGGAAATGTGACTTGTTGAACCCCGGTATACGGGGGTAAGGGAAATGCGACTTGTTGTACTTTGGTATACGGGGCTAGGGGAAATGTGACGTGTTGTACTCTGGTATATGGCGGTAGGCGAAATGTGAATTGTTGTACCCTGGAATACTGTGGAAGGCGAAATGTGACTTGTTGTACACTGGTATACGGGGGTAGGGGAAATGTGACTTGTTGTACTCTGGTATACAGGGGTTTAGGGGAAATGTGACTTGTTTTATTCTGGTATACAGGGGTTAGGGGAAATGTGACGTGTTGTACTCTGATATACGTGGGTAAGGGAATATGACTTGTTGTACCCTGATATACGGGGGTAGGGAAATGTGACGTGTTGTACTCAGGTATACGGCGGGTAGGGGAAATGTGACTTGCTGTACTCTGGTATACAGGGGTTGGGGAAATGTGTCTTGTTGTACCCTGCTATACGGGGGTAGGGGCAATGTGACGTGTTGTACTCTGGTATACATGGGTATGGGAAATGTGACTTGTTGTATCCTGGTATATGGGGGTAGGGAAATGTGACGTGTTGTACTCTGGTATACAGGGGTTGGGGAAATGTGTCTTGTTGTACCCTGCTATACGGGGGTAGGGGCAATGTGACGTGTTGTACTCTGGTATACATGGGTATGGGAAATGTGACTTGTTGTATCCTGGTATATGCGGGTAGGGGCAATGTGACGTGTTGTACTCTGGTATACAGGGGTGGGGAAATGTGATTGTTGTATCCTGGTATATGGTGGTAGGGGCAATGTGACGTGTTGTACTCTGGTATAGAGGGGTACGGGAAATGTGACTTGTTGTATCCTGGTATACGGGGGTAGGGGCAATGTGACGTGTTGTACTCTGGTATACAGGGGTAGGGGAAATGTGACTTGTTGTATCCTGGTATATCGGGGTAGACGAAATGTGACTTGTTGTACTCTGGTATACGGTGCTAGGGGGGAAATGTGACTTTTTGTACCCTGGTATATAGGGGTAGAGAAATGTGACTTGTTGTACTCTGGTATACGGTGCTAGTGGGAGATGTGACTTGTTGTACCCTGGTATATAGGGGTAGAGAAATGCGACTTGTTGTACTCTGGTATATGGGGGTAGGGAAATGTGACTTGTTGTACTCTGGTATATGGTGCTAGCGGGAAATGTGACTTGTTGTACTCTGGTATATGGGGGTAGGGAAATGTGACTTGTTGTACTCTGGTACATGTATATGGGGGTTGGGAAATGTGACTTGTTGTACTCTGGTATACGGTGCTAGGGGGAAATGTGACGTGTTGTACCCTGGTATACGGAGATAGGGGAAATGTGACGTGTTGTACTCTGGTATACAGGGGTAGGGGAAATGTGACTTGTTGTACTTTGGTATATGGGGGTAGGGAAACGTGACGTGTTGTACTCTATTATACGGAGATAGGGGAAATGTGACGTGGTGTACTCTGGTATACAGGGGTAGGTGAAATGTGACTTGTTGTACTCTGGTATATGGGGGTAGGGGAAATGTGACTTGTTGTACTCTGGTATATGGGGGTATGGAAATGTGACTTGTTGTACCCTGGTATACGGAGATAGGGGAAATGTGACGTGTTGTACTCTGGTATACAGGGGTAGGGGAAATGTGACTTGTTGTACTCTGGTATATGGGGGTAGGGAAATGTGACTTGTTGTACTCTGGTATATGAGGGTAGGGAAATGTGACTTGTTGTACTCTGGTATATGGGGGTAGGGAAATGTGACATGTTGTACTCTGGTATATGGGGGTAGGGAAATGTGACTTGTTGTACTCTGGTATATGGTGCTAGCGGGAAATGTGACTTGTACTCTGGTATATGGGGGTAGGGAAATGCAACTTGTTGTACTTTGGTATACGGGGCTAGGGGAAATGTGACGTGTTGTACTCTGGTATATGGCGGTAGGCGAAATGTGAATTGTTGTACCCTGGAATACTGTGGAAGGCGAAATGTGACTTGTTGTACACTGGTATACGGGGGTAGGGGAAATGTGACTTGTTGTACTCTGGTATACAGGGGTTTAGGGGAAAAGTGACTTGTTTTAATCTGGTATACAGGGGTTAGGGGAAATGTGACGTGTTGTACTCTGATATACGTGGGTAGGGGAATATGACGTGTTGTACCCTGATATACGGGGGTAGGGAAATGTGACGTGTTGTACTCAGGTATACGGGGGGTAGGGGAAATGTGACTTGCTGTACTCTGGTATACAAGGGTTGGGGAAATGTGTCTTGTTGTACCCTGCTATACGGGGGTAGGGGCAATGTGACGTGTTGTACTCTGGTATACATGGGTATGGGAAATGTGACTTGTTGTATCCTGGTATATGGGGGTAGGGAAATGTGACGTGTTGTACTCTGGTATACAGGGGTTGGGGAAATGTGTCTTGTTGTACCCTGCTATACGGGGGTAGGGGCAATGTGACGTGTTGTACTCTGGTATACATGGGTATGGGAAATGTGACTTGTTGTATCCTGGTATATGGGGGTAGGGGCAATGTGACGTGTTGTACTCTGGTATACAGGGGTGGGGAAATGTGATTGTTGTATCCTGGTATATGGTGGTAGGGGCAATGTGACGTGTTGTTCTCTGGTATAGAGGGGTACGGGAAATGTGACTTGTTTTATCCTGGTATACGGGGGTAGGGGCAATGTGACGTGTTGTACTCTGGTATACAGGGGTAGGGGAAATGTGACTTGTTGTATCCTGGTATATCGGGGTAGACGAAGTGTGACTTGTTGTACTCTGGTATACGGTGCTAGGGGGGAAATGTGACTTTTTGTACCCTGGTATATAGGGGTAGAGAAATGTGACTTGTTGTACTCTGGTATACGGTGCTAGTGGGAAATGTGACTTGTTTTACCCTGGTATATAGGGGTAGAGAAATGTGACTTGTTGTACTCTGGTATATGGGGGTAGGGAAATGTGACTTGTTGTACTCTGGTATATGGGGGTTGGGAAATGTGACTTGTTGTACTCTGGTATACGGTGCTAGGGGGAAATGTGACGTGTTGTACCCTGGTATACGGAGATAGGGGAAATGTGACGTGTTGTACTCTGGTATACAGGGGTAGGGGAAATGTGACTTGTTGTACTCTGGTATATGGGGGTAGGGAAATGTGACTTGTTGTACTCTATTATACGGAGATAGGGGAAATGTGACGTGTTGTACTCTGGTATACAGGGGTAGGGGAAATGTGACTTGTTGTACTCTGGTATATGGGGGTAGGGGAAATGTGACTTGTTGTACTCTGGTATATGGGGGTATGGAAATGTGACTTGTTGTACCCTGGTATACGGAGATAGGGGAAATGTGACGTGTTGTACCCTGGTATACAGGGGTAGGGGAAATGTGACTTGTTGTACTCTGGTATATGGGGGTAGGGAAATGTGACTTGTTGCACTCTGGTATATGAGGGTAGGGAAATGTGACTTGTTGTACTCTGGTATATGGGGGTAGGGAAATGTGACATGTTGTACTCTGGTATACAGGGGTATGGAAATGTGACATGTTGTACTCTGGTATATGGGGGTAGGGAAATGTGACTTGTTGTACTCTGGTATACGGAGATAGGGGAAATGTGACGTGTTGAACTCTGGTATACAGGTGTAGGGGAAATGTGACTTGTTGTACTCTGGTATACGGTGCTAGGGGGAAATGTGACTTGTTGTACCCTGGTATACAGGGTTAGGGGAAATATGACTTGTTGTACCCTGGTATACAGGGTTATGGGAAATGTGACTTGTTGTACTCTGGTATATGGGGGTAGGGGAAATGTGACTTGTTGTACTCTGGTATATGGGGGTAGGGAAATGTGACTTGTTGTACTCTGGTATACGGTGCTAGGGGGAAATGTGACTTGTTGTACCCTGGTATACAGGGTTAGGGGAAATATGACTTGTTGTACCCTGGTATACAGGGTTATGGGAAATGTGACTTGTTGTACTCTGGTATATGGGGGTAGGGGAAATGTGACTTGTTGTACTCTGGTATATGGGGGTAGGGAAATGTGACTTGTTGTACTCTGGTATACGGTGCTAGGGGGAAATGTGACTTGTTGTACCCTGGTATACAGGGTTAGGGGAAATATGACTTGTTGTACCCCGGTATACGGGGGTAAGGGTAATGTGCCGTGTTGTACTCTGGTATACGGGGATAAGGGGAAATGTGACTTGTTGTACCCTGGTATACAGGGTTAGGGGAAATATGACTTGTTGTACCCTGGTATACGGGGGTAGGGGTAATGTGCCGTGTTGTACTCTGGTATACGGGGATAAGGGGAAATGTGACTTGTTGTACTCTGGTATACGGTGCTAGGGGGAAATGTGACTTGTTGTACCCTGGGATCCCTTATGTACTTGTTCTCCTATTTGTTTGAAAGGATTCAACATGGAAACAATTATATATATACTGCTGAAGCTTAAAAACAAACAATGAAAATAAAGCTTCTGACAATTAAAAGACAAAACAGTTGTTTTCGTCGAGCGAAGTGTTCCAACTATGCAAGGTCACCAAAGGTCGCAATGTCGTTTGAAATCGTTCACTCATGATGTAAGAACACGTCCACGTGAGATGGTCACGTGTGACCGATAAACTTGACCACTGATAAAAGTCAGAAATCTGTCTCATTCTTTATTGACCAACAGAACACACGGACAATGAATGCCATTGCTATTCTCCTGATAGGCCTTATCGCAGGTAATACGATTATGTTATTTAAAACGTTTCCCTATGTACATCTACTATTGCCGCCCTCCGTGTTAACATTTGATGAAAACCGTTACATATGGAGTATTGAGGTGTATAGTTAATGTCTTTGTTAAACACTTTATATCATTAAAGCTCTTTAATTATCAAAATTACGACCATTTTGTCTTTATAAATATTTTTTTTAAAAAAACAACGGAAATTTAAGTGCAGTCCATCCCGGTGTTGTAGAGATCAAATTGTGATCTACGCTTTTCTTTTGCTCTTCTTAGTTGCAATATGCTGTCTTCTATTGACATCTTTCAGAAGGAATGAAACGTAAACTCATTGTAGTTTTGGTCTTCCAAACGGAAGAAAGTCGGTAACACACGTTATACCTTTAACACTCTTTGATTATCAAATGTTGGACCACTTGTATTTTTTAAAGATTTAAAAAGAACACACTGAAATTTAAGTATAGTCCATTCTGGTGTGGAATATATTGGGATAAACAAATAATAGTTGAACATATTAAGAGTATTTATGTAAACGAACTGCTCAAAATGATTATTTTTACTTCACTCTCAATATTTAAAACCAACATCGCTAGAAGCGTCATAACATATGGACTGTTTATGAAAGCAGTTTGAGGCACGGCTGGTTAAATACTGTGTGTCCGCCTCAGTGCTGTAGTGGTTAGAGTGTCTGGTTGTCTGTTGTGTTGCGTTTTCTGTGTTTTAGAATGTTATGTAACGCCACGAAAAGTTCAACAATATTTAATTATCACTTAAAACAGATACAGGTATTGGCACTCCAAGAATTTAAGATAAATGTAACACAAAATATCTAAGTCACTTGAACTCAAGTTGTTTATAACTATGTCTCTGAAACTCCCAAAGTATGAATCAAAGTCAAGGTACTCCTTGTAATAAAATTGCTTGTTTTCAAAACTAGAATGTCAATTTATGTAAAATTGACTTCAGAACATCAAATTCGGTTTGATTAACTGACCAATCAAATAGCATGATCAATTAACTCAACATTAGCCATTGGTTATACATTTAACAATAACATAAGCCATGTCAATCACTGCTAAAACAGCTCAAGGCGACATATGGCATTGATAACTCTATTGTTAACTTTTAAGTCGAAATGTCTGAGAAAGGGGATATAATTAAGTAAGGTTGATTGAATAACAATTACATATAATTACTTAACAAACATCAAATATCCTTTTGATGTTTCTTGACACGCTCTTTTGACAGCATTATGGAAACTTGTCCATATTTCAAATCATCATCAACATTCAAATTATACATAGTTAATAGATAAATTCATAGTGAAATGCAAGAACTAAATTGTCAAATTTAACGGCATAACAATAGTATCACGTATTTATTCGAAAATCATATTTCAAAGAATGCAAACATAAATTTGAAACGTTTTAATAATTGTTTTAAAAGGGGTTTAAATTTTAAGAGTAAATACCGTTGGTTTCGTTCCAAAGCGCTATAACTTCATCTTGTAAAACATGTAGTTACGGCTTTTTAGAATGATACATCAATCAGACAAATCCATCGTTTTTCGCCTTGTTATTATTCGATTTCGTATTCATGTTGATTAACAATCTGGTACTGGTAACATTTTGTGCCCTTTCTCAACAATATTTCAGTAACATGTATTCAACAAGAAAAATATGCTAGTCGAAAATGGAAATTGTATAAGTATACCTAGAAAATGTTAAAAGAATAAAGTAGTATTCATATCTGTTCATGGAAATACATTTACTAATAAACATGTATATAATACATGTTTGGATAATCAAGAGGTACCTACAAGTCAGGATTCATTGAAGTTTGTCGTATCCTAATTCAAACATTAATTTTAAAAAAAGCGTATAGTAATGTTCTAACTGTACACAGGATACATACATTTAAAGACTTCAAAGTTCAAGTTCAAACAAAAATAACATATAGAATATTAGCGACAATTTTATTTTTAAGTGAAACTAGTTGTCACAGGTCTTTTTTCATTCTGTAAAACAAAGGAAACAACTCTAGTATATATTTTCTATGAATGCCAAAAAGGTTAATACTTTCAGGGTTTCTTAAAATCGATTATTAAACTGGGTACATCTTTTAAATTAAAACGAAGTATATATTCTTGCAAGTCAAAACTAAATGCTCTTTCAGTAAGATTAAGAAATAAATTACATTTGACGCGAGATATTTACAATTCCACAAAATAAACAGGTTAATAATTTTTGTTTGTACATTTTCTTTTTGAAATCTCACTTTTTTTCATAAAAAATTGCATGATTATTTTTTTCGAAATATCTATAAATTATCCATATAAAAAGTACAGGATTATAACTTTTGAATGAATAAGCCTAATCTCCATTAGAAATAAAAAAATTATCTTCAAAAAATGTTATTGCCTTTAAAAGTGATTTTTCTATTAACAAAATGAGTATTTCGGGAACAATTTAAGTTGAAAGGAAATTGACAAAAATGTAAATAGATAAATAGATATACATATGTAAGTATATTTTTACATTTCCTAAATGTTAAAAACATTTAATCATTTTTAACAACGTTATAGTAATATCGATTATGTTGTTACGTATGCAGGAGGATGCACATGTCCTTTACATACCTATGCACGTGAGTTAATACATTGCACATATATATATATATATAATCATTATCATAAATATAAATTATAAAGTTATATATGTATATACATGTAGCATGTAATAAAGAGTTGTAATGTAGGTTTTTTAGTCTAGCAGCACAGTCTAAAAAGTCACTAAACTGTATCCGTGCACAACATCATCGTTTTGGAGCCCTGGATTACATTGACTATTTCAAAATATTTGATACAATGGTCAAACCAATTTTGTGTTACGGGGCTGAGCTATGGGGGTACAACTATAGAAGTATTCTTGAAAAGACACAAATAGCAGATTGTAAACAATTACTAGGGGTAAATAAAGGAATTTGCAATCAAATGGTCTTAGGTGAATGTGGCCGATACCCTTTATGTATTGAGTATTTTACTAGATTTCTAAAGTACTGGTCCAAATTAATACAAATGCCAACCCATAGATATCCAAAACAATGCTATATTTTGTTAAAAAATTAAGATGATCACAGCAGACATACATACGCAACAGAAGTTAGGAATTTATTGTTTACGGTTTCGGATACATCTGGATTTCGAAGGATATTGGAAATATAAATATGTTTATCTCATAATTCAAAATAAGGCTTAAAGATTCTTTACAACAAGATTGGCATAACGCTCTAAGTAATTCTAGTAAAACACAGTACTATACACAATTTAAATCGCTTTTAAACGTAGAACGTTATTTAACTTTTGAAAAACCTTTTTACCTTAGGAAAGCATTTGCAAAATTTCGGTGCTCGGATCATAAACTAAATATTGAAGTAGGCAGACATCATAATGCTCCGAGAGAAGGGAGGATTTGCATTTATTGTCTTGAAAAATTCGCAATCGTTGTAATTGAGGATGAATTTCATGTTTTTCTCTTTCGCAAACGCTATGAGAAATTCAGGAAAATTTATATAGGTGATATAAATATTAAAACAGCCGACATATTCATTAATTCATGTCTTGTTTCGACAGATCAAATTTATTCAATATATGTAAATTAGTGCACAAAATATTGATGATGAGAAATGAAGAGTCTTAACTTAGCATTTAGCATTCAACTACAGTAAAGTAATCTACAAATGTTTGTATTTTGTTGGGGATAAACCTATACATTGTTTACATTACAATACATTGATCGTTATACCTTGAATCTTGAATTTTGGAAACATCTAGACACAAATGTGTATGCACTATAAATGGAATAGGCATCAATTGTCCAATATATGCTTCAAATTTCCGTTAGCTTCAACATCGGTTTAATCTGTTCACTACACTTTTTCCTATCTATGGTATATATTTTGTAATATAACATCTAGGGGTTAATGCAAATAATTGTATTTTGTGGGGACAAAAATATATATGTCTTGTTTATATTATGGGCCGGTGGCCTAAATATTTAAAATAAAATATTTGAATTTGAATTTGAATGGGACCGTCATTATATAGATGAAATACTGTTGAAATACTATTGTGTAAGACATTATCAATCAATCAATCAATCAATCGATTATTATATATATAAATCATTAAATCAATAAATAACCCATCAATCAACCATTTCAGGGACCAGTGGTGCCACATTTTACAGTTGTCGTTGGGTCACAAACAATTTAGTCAACTGTGACAGTTTTCCTGGAAATGAGACATGTGGTTCTAATATAGTCACATATAAAAACAAGTAAGGGCCGCATTCTTCTTCTTCAACAACTTATTCTGATTGTACATATTCTATATGAGATATATTTTCGCCCTATAGATGTCACTATCGCCCTTTGCTTTCAGCGCTTTGATCCTTCTTCTACCTCAATTCTAAAACGTACACTACTGAAGTTATTCAAGAGGCGATTGCTTTGAAACCAGACAAATTGCTTCCTTTTCCAAATTGTGTTAAACAATCATTAGATAGATATGTGTATGAACGAAACTGTTGAGCAATCTGAACAACAACCTGATAAACATATCTTTCTACCCCAAATAACTATTACGTTGACAAACTGTTAGCAGAAACGTGATCCTGTTAGCTATCTGTCAGTGAGCAATATCATACAGACCAGTCTCCGGTAGTTATTCGGATAATGAGGAGCACAGTGATCTTTCCACAACATGCAATACATATCAACCAACAAAACTCTGTTATGTGATAATCAGATGAATCGAATCAGAGGGATTTCTTTTGGATACTCCTACACACCTATGGGTTCGAAGGTAAAATAAGAAAATAAGATATTTTGGAAGTGAACTTTGCACGATATATACATCTCTGTTATTGCTAATAAATCTCTTTCTTTAGATGTGAGTTCAGTATAGCCCACTGCCAGAGTCCCGAGTTGGATCTTCTCCATTATGGCCCATGTACGGATGCCGATGTCGCCAATTCACTCCAGTCGCCGGGGCTGAAGCTGTATTCGATTTCTTCTGGTACGTCCCTGTCAAAAGATCCTTGCCCGAATGAAGTACAAAAAGTGTGTGCCACGGACGGAAGAACCTATACCAATTAGTAAGTTATTTGACGTTAAATACTGTCTACTTGCATATATGAATCGTGCGCCCCCCCCCCCCCCCCCCCCCCCCCCCCCCCCCCCCAAAAAAACTGGGGACATTTGCAAGCTCTGCAGATACAGCTTAGATTGTCCCGAATATGTAAAACTGGAAACGTGCTAAGCGTAGTTTGATGTGGCTGCCCGTGTTTCGCCAATAATCGGAGACAGTTTCAACCTTTTGAACAGAAACCCACAGTGATTATGCGATAACTCGAAGTCAAAAGGAACACAAAATACTTCGAGTTATCATCGTGTACCAGGCATCCAACGATTATTGTCTGCGTCGTAATTCAGTATTTCTTAAATGTTCATCATGAAAGACAAGCCAGTGATAAAACAGAGGACAAACAAACATACTGCTAAGCCGTTTTCAACATCCGGTTATGACGGTTTATACAAACTTGTAAATGTTTTAGCTGTTTTGTAAGTTTCCGATCAGATTTAAATGATGTATTTGTTAAGTACGGACTAGTTATATAGCTGTGACTGTTAATTAGTTATATAGCTGTGGCTGTAGACTAGTTATATAGCTGTGACTGTTAACTAGTTATATAGCTGTGGCTGTAGACTAGTTATATAGCTGTGGCTGTGGACTAGTTATATAGCTGTGGCTGTGGACTAGTTATATAGCTGTGACTTAACTAGTTATATAGCTGTGGCTGTGGACTAGTTATATAGCTGTGACTGTAGACTAGTTATATAGCTGTGACTTAACTAGTTATATAGCTGTGGCTGTAGACTAGTTATATAACTGTGGCTGTGGACTAGTTATATAGCTGTGACTGTAGATTAGTTATATAGCTGTGGCTGTGGACTAGTTATATATATAGTTGTGGCTGTGAACTAATTATACAGCTGTGGCTATAGATTAGTTATATAGCTGTGGCTGTGGACTAGTTATATAGCTGTGACTGTTAACTAGTTATATAGCTGTGGCTGTGAATATGCGATAACTCGAGGTCAAAAGGAACACAAAAATACTTCGAGTTATCATCGTGTACCAGGCATCCCACGATTATTGTCTGCGTCGTAATTCAATATTTCTTAAATGTTCATCATGAAAGACAAGCCAGTGATAAAACAGAGGACAAAAAAACATACTGCTAAGCCGTTTTCAACATCCGGTTATGACGGTTTATACAAACTTGTAAATGTTTTAGTTGTTTTGTAAGTTTCCGATCAGATTTAAATGATGTATTTGTTAAGTACGGACTAGTTATATAGCTATGGCTGTAGACTAGTTATATAGCTGTGGCTGTGGACTAGTTATATAGCTGTGACTGTTAACTAGTTATATAGCTGTGACTGTAGACTAGTTATATAGCTGTGGCTGTGGACTAGTTATATAGCTGTGGCTGTGGACTAGTTATATAGCGGTGACTTAACTAGTTATATAGCTGTGGCTGTATACTAGTTATATAGCTGTGGCTGTGGACTAGTTATATATATAGCTGTGGCTGTGAACTAATTATATAGCTGTGGTTATAGACTAGTTATATAGCTGTGGCTTTGGACTAGTTATATATCTGTGGCTGTGGACTAGTTATATAGATGTGGCTGCGGTCTTGTTATATAGCTGTGACTGTAGACTAGTTATATAGCTGTGGCTGTGGACTAGTTATATAGCTGTGGCTTAGGACTAGTTATATAGCTGTGGCTCTTGACTAGTTATATAGCTGTGGCTTTGGACTAGTTATATAGCTGTGGCTCTTGACTAGTTATATAGCTGTGGCTTTGGACTAGTTATATAGCTGTGGCTGTTGACTAGTTATATAGCAGTGGCTGTGGACTAGTTATATAGCTGTGGCTGTTTACTAGTTATATAGCAGTGGCTGTGGACTAGTTATATAGCTGTGGCTGCGGACTAGTTATATAGCAGTGGCTGTGGACTAGTTATATATCTGTGGCTGCGGACTAGTTATATAGCAGTGGCTGTGGACTAGTTATATAGCTGTTGCTGTGGACTAGTTATATATATTTGACTGTAGACTAGTTATATAGCTGTGGCTGCGGACTAGTTATATAGCAGTGGCTGCGGAGTAGTTATATAGCTGTGGCTGTGGACTAGTTATATAGCTGTGACTGTAGACTAGTTATATAGCTGTGGCTGTGGACTAGTTATAATAGCTGTGGCTGTAGACTAGTAATATAGCTGTGGCTGTGGCTGTAGTTATATAGCTGTTGCTGTAGACTAGTTATATAGCTGTGGCTGTGGACTAGTTATGGACTAGTTATATAGCTGTGACTGTGGCTGTAGTTATATAGCTGTTGCTGTAGACTAGTTATATAGCTGTGGCTGTAGTTGTATAGCTGTGGCTGTAGACTAGTTATATAGCTGTGGCTGTGGCTGTAGTTATATAGCTGTTGCTGTAGACTAGTTATATAGGTGTGGCTGTGGACTAGTTATATAGCTGTTGCTGTAGACTAGTTATATAGCTGTGACTGTAGACTAGTTATATAGCTGTGGCTGTGGTCTAGTTATAATAGTTGTGGCTTTGGACTAGTTATATAGCTGTGGCTGTAGTTATATAGCTGTTGCTGTAGACTAGTTATATAGGTGTGGCTGTGGACTAGTTATATAGCTGTGACTGAAGACTAGTTATATAGCTGTGACTGTGGACTAGTTAAATAGCTGTGGTTGTGGACTAGTTATATAGCTGTGACTGGCTAGTTATATAGCTGTGGCTGTGGACTAGTTATATAGCTATGGATGTGGACTAGTTATATTGCTGTGGGTGCAGACTAGTTATATAGCTGCGACTGTAGACTAGTTATATAGCTGTGGCTGTAGACTAGTTATATAGCTGTTGCTGTAGACTAGTTATATAGCTCTGGCTGTAGATTAGTTATATAGCTGTGGCTATTAACTAGTTATATAGCTGTGACTGTAGACTAGTTATATAGCTGTGGTTGTATACTAGTTATATAGCTGTTGATGTAGACTAGTTATATAGCTGTGGCTGTAGATTAGTATTATAGCTGTGGCTATTAACTATTTAAATAGCTGTGGTTATTAACTAGTTATATAGCTGTGACTGTAGACTAGTTATACAGCTGTGACTGTAGAATAGTATCTGTGGCTGTGGACTAGTTATATAGCTGTGACTGTAGATTAGTTATATAGCTGTGTCTGTAGACTAGTTATATAGCTGTGACTGTGGACTAGTTATATAGCTGTGACAGTAGTCTAGTTATATAGCTGTGGCTGTAGACTAGTTATATAGCTGTGGCTGTGGACTAGTTATATAGCAGTGGCTGTGGACTAGTTATATAGCTTTGACTGTAGACTAGTTATATAGCTGTGACTGTAGACTAGTAGCTGTTGCTGTGGACTAGTTATATAGCTGTGATGTAGAAAAGTTATATAGCTGTGACTGTAGACTAGTTATATAGCTGTGACTGTGGACTAGTTATATAGAAGTCGCTGTGGACTAGTTATATAGCTGTGGCTGTGGACTAGTTATTTAGCTGTGGCTGTAGTTATATAGCTGTTGCTGTAGACTAGTTATATAGATGTGGCTATTGACTAGTTATATAGCTGTGGCTGTGGACTAGTTATATAGCTGTGACTATAGACTAGTTATATAGCTGTGGCTGTGGACTAGTTATATAGCTGTGACTGTATACTAGTTATATAGCTGTGGCTGTGGACTAGTTATAATAGCTGTGGCTTTGGACTAGTTATATAGCTGTGGCTGTGGCTGTAGTTATATAGCTGTTGCTGTAGACTAGTTATATAGGTGTGGCGGTGGACTAGTTATATAGCTGTGACTGAAGACTAGTTATATAGCTGTGGCTGTGGACTAGTTATATAGTTGTGGTTGTGGACTAGTTATATAGCTGTGACTGGCTAGTTATATAGCTGTGGCTGTGGACTAGTTATATAGCTATGGCTGTGGACTAGTTATATTGCTGTGGGTGCAGGCTAGTTATATAGCTGCGACTGTAGACTAGTTATATAGCTGTGGATGTAGACTAGTTATATAGCTGTTGCTGTAGACTAGTTATATAGCTCTGGCTGTAGATTAGTTATATAGCTGTGGCTATTAACTAGTTATATAGCTGTGACTGTAGACTAGTTATATAGCTGTGGTTGTAGACTAGTTATATAGCTGTGGCTGTAGATTAGTATTATAGCTGTGGCTATTAACTATTTATATAGCTGTGGCTATAAACTAGTTATATAGCTGTGACTGTAGACTAGTTATACAGCTGTGACTGTAGACTAGTATCTGTGGCTGTGGACTAGTTATATAGCTGTGACTGTAGATTAGTTATATAGCTGTGACTATATACTAGTTATATAGCTGTGACTGTGGACTAGTTATATAGATGTGACAGTAGACTAGTTATATAGCTGTGGCTGTAGACTAGTTATATAGCTGTGGCTGTGGACTAGTTATATAGCAGTGGCTGTGGACTAGTTATATAGCTGTGGCTGTGGACTAGTTATATAGCTGTGGCTGTAGTTATATAGCTGTTGCTGTAAACTAGTTATATAAATGTGGCTATTGACTAGTTATATAGCTGTGGCTGTGGACTAGTTATATAGCTGTGACTGTAGACTAGTTATATAGCTGTGGCTGTGGAATAGTTATATAGCTGTGGCTGTACTTATATAGCTGTTGCTGAAGACTAGTTATATAGCTGTGGCTGTGGACGAGTTATATAGCTGTGACTGTAGACTAGTTATATAGCTGTGGCTGTGGACTAGTTATAATAACTGTGGCTGCGGACTAGTTATATAGCTGTGATTGTATATAGCTGTGGCTGTGGACTAGTTATATAGCTGTGACTGTAGACTAGTAGCTCTCGCTGTGGACTAGTTATATAGCTGTGACTGTAGAATAGTTATATAGCTGTGACTGTAGAATAGTTATATAGCTGTGACTGTGGACTAGTTATATAGCTATGACTGTAGACTAGTTATATAGCTGTGGCTGTGGTCTAGTTATATAGCTGTGACTGTAGACTAGTTATATAGCTGTGACTGTATACTAGATATATAGATGTGGCTGTGGTCTAATTATATAGCTGTGACTGTAGACAAGTTATATAGCTGTAACTGTAGACTAGTTATATAGCTGTGACTGTAGACAAGTTATATAGCTGTAACTGTAGACTAGTTATACAGCTGTGGCTGTGGTCTAATTATATAGCTGTGACTGTAGACTAGTTATATAGCTGTGACTGTGGACTAGTTATATAGCTGTGGCTGTAGACTAGTTATATAGCTGTGACTGCAGACTAGTTATATAGCTGTGGCTGTGGACTAGTTATATAGATGTGGCTATTGACTAGTTACATAGCTGTGGCTGTGGACTAGTTATATAGCTGTGACTGTAGACTAGTTATATAGCTGTGGCTGTGGACTAGTTATAATAGCTTTGGCTGCGGACTAGTTATATATATATATAATAGCTGTGGCTGTGGACTAGTTATATAGCTGTGGCTGTAGACTAGTTTTATAGCTGTGGCTGTGGACTAGTTATATAGATGTGGCTATTGTCTAGTTATATAGCAGTGGCTATTGGCTAGTTATATAGCTGTGGCTGTGGACTACTTATATAGCTGTGACTGCAGACTAGTTATATAGCTATGACTGTAGACTAGTTATATAGCTGTGGCTGTGGTCTAGTTATATAGCTGTGACTGTAGACTAGTTATATAGCTGTGACTGTATACTAGATATATAGATGTGGCTGTGGTCTAATTATATAGCTGTGACTGTAGACAAGTTATATAGCTGTAACTGTAGACTAGTTATATAGCTGTGACTGTAGACAAGTTATATAGCTGTAACTGTAGACTAGTTATATAGCTGTGGCTGTGGTCTAATTATATAGCTGTGACTGTAGACTAGTTATATAGCTGTGGCTGTAGACTAGTTATATAACTGTGGCTGTGGTCTAGTTATATAGCTGTGACTGTAGACAAGTTATATAGCTGTAACTGTAGACTAGTGATATAGCTGTTACTGTAGACTAGTTATATAGCTGTGGCTGTAGACTAGTTATATAGCTGTGGCTGTAGACTAGTTATATAGCTGTGACTGTGGACTAGTTATATAGCTGTGGCTGTAGACTAGTTATATAGCAGTGGCTGTATATAGCAGTGGATATGGATTAACTAGGAAAGTAGTTGTTGATCCGCGGGTAACAATTGAAATTCGGAACATTCCGGTTATAACACATATGTTGTTATAGGTATCTCTGACTTACGGAATATACATTCCGGTTATAACCCATATGTTTTGACTCACGGAATATAAAGTGTAGTAGTGTCTTTTGATTACGCGTAATATAGCCGCGTTATACAGCCGCGTTATATGGAACAGGTGCAACAATTTACATGAAACGAAATGGGATTAGCGGTAAATTCTATTAAACGCATCCGAAATCCATGTTTAATTATCTCTTACAGTTGCGAGTATGAAAAGGCCAAATGTACACACAGAGACCTGGACATCGTTAGCTTCGGAGACTGTGCCGCATCAAACTAAATAACGAGAACAATTCAAAGCGTAAATTGTATTTGATACAATGAAAATTATTAAATAGTATTTGTTTCGGATATTAAATATTATTTCAAAAATGTGTACTGTTTGTTTGTTTGAATTATATCAAGTCGTTTTTAATGAGTTATATCACGGCGTTTCCTGGGTAAATTACCAATACTACCGGTATATATTTCTATCCCCGCAACCCTGATCACAGGGATATCAGGCATTAGATTGTGTGTGGTATTGATCCCTTGTCTTCAACTCTCAAGTCGGACGCTCGGACCACTGCACCACTAGATGACATTCGTAACTGAGCCATGACGCTCGGACCACTACACCACTAGATGACATTCGTAACTGAGCCATGACGCTCGGACCATTGCACCACTAGATGACATTCGTAACTGAGCCATGACGCTCGGACCACTGCACCACTAGATGACATTCGTAACTGAGCCATGACGCTCGGACCATTGCTCCACTAGATGACATTCGTAAATGAGCCATGTCGCTCGGACCACTGCACCACTAGATGGCATTCGTAACTGAGCCATGTCGCTCGGACCAACGCACCACTAGATGACATTCGTAACTGAGCCATGATGCTAGGACCACTACACCACTAGATGGCATTCGTAACTGAGCCATGTAGCTCGGACTACTACACCACTAGATGGCATTCGTAACTGAGCCATGTCGCTCGGACCACTACACCACTAGATGGCATTCGTAACTGAGCCATGAGGCTCGGACTACTGCAACACTAGATGGCATTCGTAACTGAGCCATGACGCTCGAACCACTACAACACTAGATGACATTCTTAACTTAGCCATGTAGCTCGGACCACTACACCACTAAATGACATTCGTAAATGAGCCATGTAGCTCGGACCACTATACCACTAGATGGCATTCGTAACTGAGCCATGACGCTCGAACCACTACAACACTAGATGGCATTCTTAACTTAGCCATGTAGCTCGGACCACTACACCACTAAATGACATTCGTAAATGAGCCATGTAGCTCGGATCACTACACCACTAAATGGCATTCGTAACTGAGCCATTTCGCTCGGACTATTGCACCACTAGATGGCATTCGTAACTGAGCCATGACGCTCGAACCACTACAACACTAGATGGCATTCTTAACTTAGCCATGTAGCTCGGACCACTACACCACTAAATGACATTCGTAAATGAGCCATGTAGCTCGGATCACTACACCACTAAATGGCATTCGTAACTGAGCCATGTCGCTCGGACTACTACACCACTAGATTATATTCGTAAATGAGCCATGAGGCTCGGACTACTGCAACACTAGATGGCATTCGTAACTGAGCCATGACGCTCGAACCACTACAACACTAGATGGCATTCTTAACTTAGCCATGTAGCTCGGATCACTACACCACTAAATGACATTCGTAAATGAGCCATGTAGCTCGGATCACTACACCACTAAATGGCATTCGTAACTGAGCCATTTCGCTCGGACTACTGCACCACTAGATGGCATTCGTAACTGAGCCATGACGCTCGAACCACTACAACACTAGATGGCATTCTTAACTTAGCCATGTAGCTCGGACCACTACACCACTAAATGACATTCGTAAATGAGCCATGTAGCTCGGATCACTACACCACTAAATGGCATTCGTAACTGAGCCATGTCGCTCGGACCACTACACCACTAGATTATATTCGTAAATGAGCCATGATGCTAGGACCACTACACCACTAGATGGCATTGGTAACTGAGCCATGTCGCTCGGACCACTACACCACTAGATTATATTCGTAAATGAGCCATGATGCTAGGACCACTACACCACTAGATGACATTCGTAACTGAGCCATGTCGCTCGGACCACTACACCACTAGATAATATTCGTAAATGAGTCATGATGCTAGGACCACTACAACACTAGATGGCATTCGTAACTGAGCCATGTAGCTCGGACCACTACACCACTAGATGGCATTCGTAACTGAGCCATGTCGCTCGGACCACTACACCACTAGATAATATTCGTAAATGAGCCATGATGCTAGGACCGCTACACCACTAGATGACATTCGTAACTGAGCCATGTCGCTCGGACCACTATAACACTAGATGGCATTCGTAACTGAGCCATGTAGCTCGGACCACTACACCACTAGATAATATTCGTAAATGAGTCATGATGCTAGGACCATTACACCACTAGATGGCATTCGTAACTGAGCCATGACGCTCGGACCACTACAACACTAGATGGCATTCGTAACTGAGCCATGTAGCTCGGACCACTACACCACTAGATAATATTCGTAAATGAGCCATGATGCTAGGACCACTACAACACTAGATGGCATTCGTAACTGAGCCATGTAGCTCGGACCACTACACCACTAGATGGCATTCGTAAATGAGCCATGTAGCTCGGACCAATACACCACTAGATGACATTATATGTGGAAAAAGGTTATCTCTCAACTGATATCCGATGAAGCCGATGGATAACCTCTGACATGTTCATGGTCAAACTATGTAGTTGACATGGCGTCCATGCATTTAGCAAACTTCCGATGTCCTCTGAAATGTCCATGGTCAAACTATGTAGTTGACATGGCGTCCGTGCATTTAGCATACTTCCGATGTCCTCTGACATGTCCATGGTCAAACTATGTAGTTGACATGGCGTCCATGCATTTAGCAAACTTCCGATGTCCTCTGACATTCTCATGGTCAAACTATGTAGTTGACATGGCGTCCATGCATTAAGCATACTTCCGGTGTCCTCTGACATGTCCATGGTCAAACTATGTAGTTGACATGGCGTCCATGCATTTAGCAAACTTCCGATGTCCTCTGACATTCTCATGGTCAAACTATGTAGTTGACATGGCGTCCATGCATTAAGCATACTTCCAATGTCCTCTGACATGTCCATGATCAAACTATGTAGTTGACATGGCGTCCGTACATTTAGCATACTTCCGATGTCCTCTGACACGTCCATGGTCAAACTATGTAGTTGACATGGCGTCCATGCATTTAGCATACTTCCGATGTCCTCTGACATGTCCATGGTCAAACTATGTCGTTGACATGGCGTCCGTGCATTTAGCATACTTCCGATGTCCTCTGACATGTCCATGGTCAAACTATGTCGTTGACATGGCGTCCATGCATTTATAATACCTCCGATATCCTCTGATGTGTTCATCGTCAATTACAAACGAACGAAAGTCCCACCGATCATGTGAACAGACTGGCGATGGCTTTCACCCGGGTGCAACAGTCGATATTAAAAGTCTTTCTATGGTGATCCGCGGTCAAGTAGTCCCTCTGATTAATACACATTGGTGACCCACGGTCAAGTCATCCCTTTTATTGAAACACATTGGTGACACACGGTCAAGTCGTCCATCTTATTGAAACACATTGGTGACCCACGGTCAAGTCGTCCCTCTGATTGATATACATCGGTGACACACGGTCAAGTTGTCCCTCTGATTGATATACATTGGTGACCCACGGTCAAGTCGTCCCTCTGATTGTTACATATGGGTGACCTACTGTTAAGTGATCCCTCTGATTGATATACATTGGTGACCCACGGTCAAGTGATCCCTCTGATTGGTATACATCAGTGATTCCACGGTCAAGTCGTCCCTCTGATTGATATACATTGGTGACCTACGGTCAAGTGATCCATCTGATTGGTATACATCGGTGATCCACGGTCAAGTCGTCCCTCTGATTGATATACATTGGTGACCTACGGTCAAGTGATCCATATATATACATTGGTGACGCACGGTCAAGTGATCCCTCTTATTGATATACATCGGTGACCCACGGTCAAGTCGTCCCTCTGATTGATATACATCGGTGACGCACGGTCAAGTCGTCCCTCTGATTGATATACATTGGTGACCCACGGTCAAGTGATCCCTCTGTTTGATATACATTGGTGACCCACGGTCAAGTGATCCCACTGATGGATATACATTGGTGACCCACGGTCAAGTGATCCCTCTTATTGATACACATTGGTGACCTACGGTCAGGTGATCCCTCTTATTGGTATACATTGGTGATCCACGGTCAAGTCGTCCCTTTGATTGATAAACATGATATCTATGCGATATGATACGCATACAGCATGATAATCATACATCACGATACGCATACAGCATTATATCCATGCGATATGATACGCATACAGCATGGTAATCATACGATATGATACGCATACAACATGATACACATACAGCATGATATCCATGCGATATGATACCTATACAACATGATACGCATACAGCATGATATCCATACGACATGATACCCATACAAAATGATACCTATACAACATAATACCATACAACATGATACCATACAACATGATACCATACACCATGATACCATACAACATGATACCATACAACATGATACCATACAATATGATACCCTTACATCGTGATACCAATACGACATGATACGCATACAGCATGATACCCATACAAAATGATACCTATACAAAATGATACCTATACAAAATGATACCCATACAAAATGATATATATACAACATGATACCCATACAATATGATACCCTTACATCGTGATACCCATACGACATACACCATGATATAAAAAATCCACATGATATCCATATACCATGATACCCATATACCATGATATCCATATACCATGATATCCATATACCATGATACCCATATACCATGATATCCATATACCATGAATGATACCCATATACCATGATACCCATATACCATGTAACCATGATACCCATATACCATGATATCTATATACCATGATACCCATATACCATGATATCCATATACCATGATACCCATATACCATATACCATGATACCCATATACCATGATACCCATATACCATGATATCCATATACCATGATACCCATATACCATGATACCCATATACCATGATACCCATATACCATGATATCCATATACCATGATACCCATATACCATGATACCCATATACCATGATATCCATATACCATGATACCCATATACCATGATACCCATATACCATGATACCCATATACCATGATATCCATATACCATGATACCCATATACCATGATATCCATACAACAAGATTTCCATGGAACATGATAGCCATGAAATATAACATATTTACAACATCTTGCTAACATGACATGATATCTATACAACATGATATATTTACAACATGATATATATACAACATGATATCTATACAACATGATATCTATAAAACATGATATCTATACAATATACCATCTATAAAATACGATTTCCATGCAACATTGTGTCCAAATGACATGATATCCAACCAATTGAAGACCGGAATTTCAGCTGTTGTATGATACTAAAAGTGTTCGTTATGATCGTTGTACGTGAGATTGAGATCAACTTTATAATTACTCTACTATAACGATACTTCAAACGCTTGCATCGTTTTCTAAAAATCTATATTTGAATACATATTTTAAGCGTCGTGTAAAAGGTGGCTATGTATAACTTAATTCAAGGACTTGTCCTTAAATAACAAATACTGAGTGGATACCGGGCCCAGTAACGTAGTTTTATAACCCGAATGAAAAGCATTTTAATTTAAATCTTTATTTAATGGATAAAATCCACGGACCTTTAAATATTCCTATCCCATTCTATTTGTAAGGGTTAAATGAGAAATTTGCCAGGTGCAAAGATTGGCAAGATAAATAATTTGTCACAGCTGTTGCTATGGAAACGAAATAGAGGAAATGATAGACACTCGATAAATGATAGTCAGTAGATATATTGGGATTATCTAGCCGCAAACAGCATATCTAATGTACATTTTCATTTTGTGGGCCCAGTTGTGGGCCCAGTAAGTGACACGTGTCACCTGTTAAAGTTGCCCTCTTATAGAAATTCATAAAAAAAAATAAGTAAAATAACAATTGTTTTCCCTTATAAACCTTTATGAGGACATGTTTGATTCTAATTAGACTGTAGTATGAGAAAGCTTTCATATTTTAATTATTTAAATAAAATAGTGTTTCCCTGCTTGGTAGGTACTATCAATTTCACGCGTTTCGTAGTATAGCGTGAAATAAATTTTCTTCGCGTAGCGTATTCAACAGGGTAAATACGAAACAAGGGTTACTTTCAACAGGGTAAAAAGCGTAAGCGCTTGGGTGCATGGGTAGCCCGAGATATTGGTGAGTTGTATGTATATATTGATGTGAATTGGCGGGATAAGTTCATTCTACAGGACGACAGCAAGCAGTTCACATCTTGTTTTCGATAGTTTATTATGGTTAACATAACTACAAGTTGCATAGAATGAGGTCAAACATTCAAATCTGTCATTGACGTCGCGTGGAAGCGCGGCGTCAGTATGGGATATGTTTTAATGTTGTACCATGGGGTGACGTAATCGAAAAGGGAGCAACCAATATTATTATTGTTAAGAAAAACTCTGTTATATGTTTGAAAAAAAAACAACCTTTATGAATAAATAAATTGTATAAAATTATTTAAGAAACATTAAGATACAAAGTACATATGTCTTCTACCTTTATGACAAAACTTTAGACACATGTAATGGGTATTTAATAAATTTTCCCCAATTTCCTAGGCTACGCTTTTTTATAGTTTGGTTTATCAAAGCTCAGAAAAAAGTTTCTGTCGATGATTTTGCCTATTTACAATATTGAGATTTTCAAATAAATGGGTAATCTTTAAAAAAATCAATATTTATTCATTTTAATTACTACATATTACCAGAGACATATAAACTGTGTTTATATGTCCCTGATATAACAGTATAATTCTAGAAACTGTAAAAACAACGTTAACCCAACTTTCTTTTGTTTATTTTTCAGTTTTCTACTGGCATGTTCAAAACGATTAAATTGATATTACAAACAAACAAAACAGACTTAATAATTCTTGCTATATTTTGACTATACATGTGAACTTTCATAATGCTCAATCTTGATTATAAATATATATATTTCTTTTTAAATTACTTCGTATTTTTTGTTTATATACCCCCGTTTTTGCTATCATACTTCTGTTAAACTTGAAGGAGAATAGACTTCCCCCCTCTCCTTCCAAAGCTTGTGTCACAATTAACTTAAAACTAGAGGCATCAAACCTTAATATATATTAATATTTAAGCACCTATATTTTTGTTTTATCTAATTGATCTATTTAGGGGATTTAAAACAGTTTATTGGTAAAAAGAACTTGAGAAACTTCAGCTTGAATGACACTTTATAGTTGCAGTGAATGTTAAGCAAACTGTAAAACAAATGGTTTCAGGACTAAACTTGTCATTTCACGACTAAACTTCACATGCTGAATATCACATAGATCGTAACATATACTACGTTTAATCCCTACGTCAATATTCACCCTTTCTGCTCTTGGTAACCCTTTTATATAGGCTATGGAAGCCAGGTGAGCAATATAGGCACATCATAGGCTTTCTTGTTTTAAAAAAAGGACATTTGGCCTTCTTGTTCGAAATATTTACATCCTGTCTGTTTGCACAGGTAATTTAAATGTACTGAACTGTATCTGCTTCCTTTAAGTCATGCTTCAAAATCATGCGCGGCGTCTTTGATGCTTTGCATCAAAATTCGTCTTGTTGACAAATGGACATAGGTTTCCAGAGTTTTTCCATACAATGGTTTTTGTCTCTGGTCGTTCCTGGGCGAGACGGATTTCCAAAAAGATGCATTACTTCGTAATTCAGATGTTTCATTCATTACATAAACATGTTTATTCAACACGTATTACAGGCTGTCACATTATGAGGAAGATAATGGTACACAAGACAACTGTTATAAAAATGACTCACTTCATTGAAGCACAGATACACAATAAGTCTGTTTATCTAATGTTAAAGCATTATACGATCATGCTTTGTATGAGATATAAATGATTTCAGGTATGTCACAGAAACCTAACATTCTCTTATTTCCTAATAATGAAGACACCGATCATACTGCATAAGTACATACTGACCAGGATCTTCACTATAAAATAAGAATGTTATTTTCTTGTGATATACCGTAAATTATCTAATAAAAAGCATGTGCTCTTATGTAACATGTTATGGCTAATCCCAAACCCATTCAGCTTATTTTTAGAAAAATCGCTTTGAACTTTTTTTACGTGGATTTTTTCCCTATGGATAGAAATGCCACTTTAACATACCGCATCATGCGTGCGAACAGTGTAGATTCAGATAAAATGCACAGTGGATTCGCGATTACTCGAATACATCGTTTAACTCGACCCTCTACCTGGAATGGATTTGCCTTTGGAGAACAGTGAAGAAGCAGTTCTGATTGTTCGAACGAGCTATTACTGTGCTGTTTTGTCGAAATGATTCGTTTATTTGCTTGCTTTCCATAACAACTATTTAGCTATAATTGAATAACGAAGCTAATAATAAATATACGTATTCAGTTGAATCCATCGACCCCTCGAGCACACCGGCTACTCGAAGTAATGTATCAGTTCCCTTCGACTACGATTTATCGACCCCTCGAGCACACCGGCTACTCGAAGTAATGTATCAGTTCCCTTCGACTACGATTTATCTATCCCTCGAGCACACCGGCTACTCGAAATAATGTATCAGTTCCCTTCGACTACGATTTATCTATCCCTCGAGCACATCAGCTACTCGAAGTAATGTATCAGTTCCCTTCGACTACGATTTATCTATCCCTCGAGCACACCGGCTACTCGAAGTAATGTATCAGTTCCCTTCGACTACGATTTATCGATCCCTCGAGCACATCAGCTACTCGAAGTAATGTATCAGTTCCCTTCGACTACGATTTATCTATCCCTCGAGCACACCGGCTACTCGAAGTAATGTATCAGTTCCATTCGACTACGATTTATCTATCCCTCGAGCACACCGGCTACTCGAAGTAATGTATCAGTTCCCTTCGACTACGATTTATCTATCCCTCGAGCACATCGGCTACTCGAAGTAATGTATCATTTCCCTTCGACTACGATTTATCTATCCCTCGAGCACACCGGCTACTCGAGGTAATGTATCAGTTCCCTTCGGCTACAATTTATCGATCCCTCGAGCACACCGGCTACTCGAAGTAATGTATCAGTTCCCTTCGACTACAATTTATCGATCCCTCGAGCACACCGGCTACTCGAAGTAATGTATCAGTTCCCTTCGACTACAATTTATCGATCCCTCGAGCACATCAGCTACTCGAAGTAATGTATCAGTTCCCTTCGACTACAATTTATCAATCCCTCGAGCACATCGGCTACTCGAAGTAATGTATCAGTTCCCTTCGACTACAATTTATTGATCCCTCGAGCACATCAGCTACTCGAAGTAATGTATCAGTTCCCTTCGACTACGATTTATCGAGTTTCAACTGCGGTTAAATGCTTAATTTTAGTTTTAGGTTATTAGACTAGTGAAAGAGAGATAACGCAGGTCATAAGGCCGCTCTATCTGCAGCGTTAATCATACGATTTGCAGCATACGACGTTTGTAAACAATGTGTTCAACACGTCTCATTTATTACACTTTCCCTTGTGGTGAATTTCTATATTTCGCCTTGATGTTTTCTCCTGATGATTTGTTGTATGTGGGAAAGGGCTAACGATCCTCGCTTACCGTCTCAACTATCTCGGATCCGCTTCGATTTGAAAATCGTCGCATGCTGATCAGACTCGCCTATTTCAGCAGGAGCTTCTTAAACGACAACCTTTTCCCACATATAGACGCAGCAGACGACTCTTAAAATAATTCTCATAAAAGGAGAAATTGCTCATGGGGATAAATTTTCTCATTTTGTCATGATGTTTTCAACTTCATATAATAATTAAGCTCACACTTATAAACCTGTTCATGTAAATGTAAATGTTTTCCAAGTCGTCTCCTGCAGATGTATTGTATGTGAAAGGGTTAACAATATACAGTGTTTAAAGTGGCGAATACTTTAATGTAATTGTGTTCAAGCTGTTGCTGATTAACCCTTTCCAAAATACAACCACTCTGCTACTGATCACACGTTAGACACGTGGGACATAGGGAAACGCTGTGTAAATGTAGGTATTATAATGGAATAGATTTCTCCTTTTGCAACAATGTTTTCCAGTCGTTTGTTGCTGATGCATCAATATGCGTCTGTAAGTGGGAAAGGGAATAAGGTGATGGTGATAGTGATGATGAATAAGGTCATGGTGAAAGTGATGATGAATAAGGTGATGGTGGAAGTGATGATACATAAGGTGAATGTGGTAGTGATGATGAATAAGGTGATGATGGTAGTGATAATGAATAAGGTGATGGTGGTAGTGATAATGCATAAGGTGATGATGGTAGTGATGATGAATAAGGTGATGGTGGTAGTGATGATAAATAAGGTGATGGTGGTAGTGATGATGAATAAGGTGATGATGGTAGTGATGATGAATAAGGTGATGGTGGTAGTGATGCTGAACAAGGTGATGGTGGTAGTGATGCTGAACAAGGTTATGGTGGTAGTGATGATGAATAAGGTGATGGTGGTAGTGATGATGGTAGTGATGATGAATAAGGTAATGGTGGTAGTGATGCTGAACAAGGTGATGGTGGTAGTGATGATAAATAAGGTTATGGTGGTAGTGATGATGAACAAGGTAATGGTGGTAGTGATGATGAATAATGGGATGGTGATGATGAATAAGGTGATGGTGATGCTGAATAAGGTGATGTTGAATATGGTGATAGTGATGTTGAATAAGGTGATGGTGATAGTGATGATGAATAAGGTGATGATGACGAGGATCATAAATATGCAGATGCAGATAATTACTATGATGCTGATGATGAAAAAATCCGACAAATATACTCTTTGTTTACCATAATTATTCATCAGATTGAAAACAAAGACAGCCAGCTGACGTCAACTTGAACTGCGTCACATGAAGAGAGCGTTTGTTTTATTTTCGTTTAGGCCCCGTTTACAGGTTTATTCCACTGAAACCAGCTGGGTTACAATTCTAGCTTTAGCTGTCTCACAAGTAACATCTATAACTATTTCACACACACAAATATATATATATATATATATATATATATATATATGACCAGCATGAAGCGTGACGGAATAATGCACAATATGTTTTGTTCTATACAAGTGTATTTGATCCAAATGTAAAAGGGTTGTAAGAGCCCTGTCGATAACGTGCGTGTATAAAGGTTGATATGATCGCATAGGGCCTATGTTGTAAGACCCCATACTCTCTAAATATAACCTAGTCGTCCTTACTTAAACATGTTCGTGAGTTGTTATGGTATACGTATGTGACGGGTTTGGTACGGGTTAAATCAACGACCCCTAAGCTATCGCGCCTAGAGTTAGCAAATTCGGTATGAAGACGCATCTTGTGAACACGTTGTGTCGCGTTCCAAAACTGGGACTCTGTGAATTTTAACCTTAACCTCTGACTCTAATTAAAGAAAAATAACTTGAAGGGATCATATCTCCTATAGTATCCACCATAAATTTACCAAAATTGGCGTGGAAGACAGTTGTGCAGAGGCAGAGCATCGGCCTCTCGTATCAAAGGTCCCTGGTTCGATTCCCGTGATTAGCGGGTCCTGACTTTGGGATTGTTCCACACAAATGGCGCGAGTACTGGTTAAGTCTCCAGGTTTTCTTGACCTTGACATCTTAACCAATGTAAATAAAATACGTGTCTTGGATATATTTCCTCTTCTATTACTAAGAGCTGCCAAATTTACCTGCATACATGCATCATCGGAAGATCGTTATCAAAAAACTAAAACTAAAATAAGTTTTCTATGACCCTGATCTTTGACCCCACTTAAAAGAAAAGTATGTATTTGCTGTATCTCCTCCTGCACTGTGACATTCTATAGGAAAACTGAAGACTCGAGACAAACATTTGCCACCACCGTAGATTCAGATCAAACTGCGTACGCACCGTAGGATATGGTATGGCTCTGTTAGCGAAATAGCTATTCAGGCTTTTAACCGATTACTTCACACAGATGACATTTGACGCCTGCTGTTGCAGACGACTTCTGAAAACATTGCAATAAAAGGTGAAATTGCTCAAAACGAGCAATTTCACCTTTTATTTCAATATGTTCAACTCTTTATCAATATAGTTCTTTCAGTTTTCTAGATTGTTAAAATTGTTCGTCTGATGATTGTAAAGCAGGCGACATTTGAAAAGCCATGTGAAGTAATGGGTTAAGAAACATTTGGCAATAAGTAAACTATTGGTATCGAATAGCATGACTGTATAAACATATCTCTATCTTTACTTGATATAGATACACTAGAGGGCCCCATTGATTTACATATCGTATAATGATACAGTTGACGCTTGTTTACTCCACTCTTCTGCAGCAGATGTTTGAAATCATTGCGGAAAAAGGAGTAATTGCTTATGTTATTAATGTCTAAAAAATAGCAAGTCCTAATACAACTTCTGTTAACATTATATATGAACATTGTTTATTGTATTCTAGGTCAGAGGTCTATATGACATAGTACAGCTGTATAAATGTCTTTGTCTTGGGAGATTAGTTATAGTATCTAAATTAGTTGTAATAATGATAATAATATTAAAAATAAAAAAATAAATATTAATAATAATGATAATAATATCTTAAAGATTGTTTTTTATTCTGGATCTAGATTTCACTAGAGTGTGTCTATGTCATTCATCATTAGCCATGGTGAGGTTATTTCGACATTTTGTCACGTGACTCGCCTCATAGCATATCATTTGTGTTGAGGTTCAGATATCGAGACTGCAACCTATCGCTATAACTTTAGTGGCACTCCGAAACCAGTCACTCTAAGTCAATGAGATTCAGGTTCCCTGTAAGTACGAGACACGGTAAGGTGACAAATAAAGATCACGATTAAAATACATAAATCCAGTCTTTGATATTTAGCATAGTGGTCAGTGAACTTCCGTCTAGTGGTTTGGATCCAGATAGGACTGCGCACATGCGCAAACTGATCTGAATAGACAATGATCGCAGAGGGATACGCTTGGTTTTTAAGCAGTAATGCTTAGGGATAAAAACATTTATTTGAATTTTAGTTTGCAATTGCTTAATAACGCCTCTATTGGTATAAGTATAGAAGATATGAGTAATACATTAACATAAGATTCGACTTTGTTTAGTAGAAAACATTGATGGAAATGAAGTATTTTTTGTTGATCGCATTCGCCGCATACTAACAATGGAAACAGCTGACGTCCATTTATTAATGAGTTTAAAACACGTGTGACTCATGTACAAAACAAGATGGCGAGTTTAGAGTAGCATGTGTTACAATGTGTTCAGTCCCAATCGATACTACATGTAATTAACCACCAGGATGTTGTTGACGACCTTAGATGAACTAAATTATCTTGATCTAAACTGTACGCTACCACGCCGTTATTGCTGTAACCCTATCCGCATACAACGAATATGAAGCAGACGACTTTGAAATTATTTGGTCAAAAATATGAAAAACCTCTGATAAAGAACGTATAATAATTGAATAGAGTTGAAAACATCAGGAGAAATTGCTCATCATAAACAATTTCTCCTTTTGTCACAATATTTTAAGAAAAGTAGTCTGCTGCATATGCGTTAAACTGCGTATGTATGGGGAAGGGTTACATTTAGCTGCCGCACGCGAAAAGCGATATTCGGATTGTTTTCCCAAATTGATTTTTATAACGATAAAATTGCATACATTGTATAGTCGGGAATTTGTAATCGTTTTCCGGAGACGGCGCACATGGAAGATCCAGATCAGACCGGCTAGGAAATGTAGACTGATATGAATCTATGCTGGTCGGAAAGTACCGAATGTAGACTGATATGAATATATGCTGGTCGGAAAGTACCGAATGTAGACTGGTATGAATATATGCTGGTCGGAAAGTACCGAATGTAGACTGATATGAATCTATGCTGGTCGGAAAGTACCGAATGTAGACTGATATGAATCTATGCTGGTCGGAAAGTACCGAATGTAGACTGGTATGAATATATGCTGGTCGGAAAGTACCGAATGTAGACTGGTATGAATCTATGCTGGTCGGAAAGTACCGAATGTAGACTGATATGAATCTATGCTGGTCGGAAAGTACCGAATGTAGACTGGTATGAATATATGCTGGTCGGAAAGTACCGAATGTAGACTGGTATGAATCTATGCTGGTCGGAAAGTACCGAATGTAGACTGATATGATTTCGGTGCATCAAACAGAGTGTCAACAAGCATATAGGAACCGTTTTCTATTTGCTGGTATTATTTTACCTTTTAATCTGTGAAACTGATCAATTCGAGTTTGTTCTTTAAGATGCAAAGATGGATTTCAGACATTTATACCCTTATCTGTTTATACACTCACCATGCTATTACGATCAGAGTTATTAACCCTTTCCCTCATATAGACGCTTTCTGACGCCTCTGCAGCAGACGGCTTTTTGAAAACATAGTGACAAAAGAAGTTGCTCAAAACGAGCAATTTCTCCTTTTGCCACAATGTTTTCCACTTTTAGTCATAGGTTATCCATTAAATTATAGAGATTTTTCTATTTGTTGACAAAATATGTTTAAAGTCGTTTGCTGCAGAATTGTCGTATGAGGGAAAGGGTTAAACAGTGAGCCGTAAGTCATAGAAGGTTTCAACGCACTTCTGTAAACCACAATCCAATTGGACCCGTGGCATGGATGCGCATGTCTTACAACGCGTGTAATAATAACATTACGGTTGGTTTTCGAAAAGCCCCGTATATATGTAATTTTACCCGAATACTTTGAATTCACCCTAAACCGATCTTAATATGACAAAATATGGAGCGTTGCATACCAAGGACGAAAATAAACATGTTCATTCCTTTAGTCTAGTCGTGTGTTTTCTTGGGACGCTTAAACCACGCTTCCGGAACACAGTTCGTTAGGGTTTGAGACAAGTGAACATCCTGATCAGATTGTTCATTGCTCATCACCCAGACACCCAGGCATTATCATCATGCAGTTCCCCACAATGCGTGCAATATTACACACTATAAAACATCATGCGGTTCCAGACAATGCGTGCACTATTACGCACTATAAAACATCATGCGGTTCCAGACAATACGTGCATTATTACGCACAATAAAACATCATGCGGTTCCAGACAATGCGTGCACTATTACGTACTAAAAAACATCATGCGTTTCCAGACAATACGTGAACTATTACGCACTATAAAACATCACGCGGTTCCAGACAATACGTGCACTATTACGCACTATAAAACATCATGCGGTTCCAGACAATACGTGCACTATTACGCACTATAAAACATCATGCGGTTCCAGACAATACGTGCAATATTACGCACTATAAAACATCATGCGGTTTCAGACAATGTGTGCACTATTACGCACTATAAAACATCATGCGGTTCCAGACAATGCGTGCACTATTACGCACTATAAAACAGTATGCGGTTCCAGACAATACGTGCACTATTACGCACTATAAAACATCATGCGGTTCAAGACAATGCGTGCTATATTACGCACTATAAAACATCATGCGGTTTCAGACAATGCGTGCAATATTACGCACTATAAATCATCATGCGGTTCCAGACAATGCGTGCAATATTACGCACTATAAATCATCATGCGGTTCCAGACAATGCGTGCAATATTACGCACTATAAAACATAATGCAGTTCCCGACAATGCGTGCAATATTACGCACTATAAATCATCATGCGGTTCCAGACAATGCGTGCAATATTACGCACTAAAAATCACTTTATAAAGTACTAGTTCGAATAAGTTCTGCTCCTTCAATACATTTTTGTCATACTTTGTTGTCTTCAGTGAACCAGAGTTTGCTGTATTTTCAACAGACTGTACCCTATTATTAAAATTATTTTTCCTTCTACGACCCGACCCGTCTGATAAGGCACCAAACCCATCAACACGAGTCATTTCGGCAATACTATCTTTCACAGAACAATCGAGCTTACTGCGAACTTCTATGCATGATCGAATTTCTTCAGTATTGGCAATTCATTTTCCAAGCAACGGCTTTTTGAATTGAGAATATAGTGCAAGTGTACAAGCGTAATCTATATTAGTGCTGCCGTAATAGCACAGTAGCTTACGAAGCGGGCCAGAGTTCCCTCGCCAGTTCCCGGAAACAATCAGGGTGTAATATGCACACCATTCAAAAGGGATTTTATTCAACGCAGTTCATTTTTCAAAACCTAATTTATTATAAAATAAATATTACATTCGTGGTATGTAAAACTAGCTGTGTGTATCAATGGTATCTTATATTTATAAAATCGACAACAATAAGATCACATGTTTAGATAAATTAAAGACATTTTTTGCAGGATAAATATGTCAATATTACAATTCATTAACTTTTAAAAGCTGAAGCAACTTTACGGAATTAGAAATCATTACTTTCGACTTAACCAACCGATGGGTCAAACCGTGATAAACACGTCCTTGTTTCCTTGTCATATAGTTAACGTGCAATAGTCACACCTTTTAAGTATAAATACAACACAAAGATACAACATGTTACTTTTAAGACCCGATAACATTAATACAAGTAGACACAATCAACAATATAATATAAAATATCGAGTACTTACTGCTATGTTCTGAAGTTGCCCCCATTCACTCCAGTAAATGTTTCTAAGTAACCGTTTCTTTCAAACTTTCACGACCATAAAATATCTAAATTGATAGAGTATGGGCGCAAGATGTCACCATTTGCTGTTTCGGCCAATCAAAACAGCCTTGGTGTCATTCATCATCCAATGATATGGTTGGAACTCTTGGGTTCGTTCGTAAAGTTGATATCGGAAATGTCCGACCATTACGGAAAAAGCCGAAGTCCAACAGAAGTAGTTCGCCGATCAATCTGTAACAGCTGTCTATCTAGATGTAATCTGTGTTTTTTAAAACTGTATAATAAGTCGCTGCAATCTAAATGGGGCCCTTGTTTTTGATTGGTTTTATTGGGGTTTTACGCAGTTTTCAACATTATATCAGTTATGTCACGACGACAGTTCACTTATTTATGATCACTAGGTAAACAAACCAGTACTAGACTAGGACATATGCCTTGCCATGAACATCGCGACTGGGGATCAAACCCGGGACGCCCGGTTCCCAATCCTGTCGCTGTTTGTATCCACAGTGCAGACGTGCATGTACTGGTACTCAGTTGGGCACACACCTCTACACGTCAGGAGCTACATTTGTGATGTATGCCGAATTAAAACTCTTGTAACCATATGTAAATGTAGTTGTGTATGCCGAATGAAAACTCTTGTTACGATTTGTAAATGTATATACTTGTCAAGTTATGTATTAACACTTTCCCACATACAACACATTAAAAGCAGACGAAATTGAAAACATTTTTTTCAAAACATGTGGAAAATATCTGCTGTGAAAGAACAATTATTGCATGGAGTTGAAAACCATGTAATAAAGGGAGAAATTGCTCACACGGTGTCTTTTACTTCATATGTGTAAAAATGCGTATGCAAGTCGATTGACACTTCTTCACTTGAACATCCTTATCCATGTCTACTATACGTCAATAAATCTTTGAAAGCCTGGTGGGGCAAACGGTAATATATCATAACGGTATATGTAAATGGTTTCTTTTTCAGTTACTACTATTGTACTTACTTAATATGGTATTTACGGTGAATATTATTAACAGAGTTTATTGTCTTTTTAGCAAAACATTTTTAACAGTTATTTTTAAAATGTATGGCAAATATATTCAGAAGGTAATGTATTCCACAAACAGCATCTGTTACAGGAACAATAACCTTTGTTGAATCTTTTAACCTTTTGAATGGTAAAACAACCATTGCTGCTAAATATAGTACTTTACTTCTGTAATAAAACTAGCCATCGGTATAACATTAATAATATTGAAAACTGCGTTAAGTAAACGTACCATCGAGATATAACATTAATTATATTGAACATTGCGTTAAGTAAACGTACCATCGTGATATAACATTAATACTATTGAACATTGCGTTAAGTAAACGTACCATCGAGATATAACATTAATACTATTGAAAACTGCGTTAAGTAAACGTACCATCGAGATATAACATTAATACTATTGAACATTGCGTTAAGTAAACGTACCATCGAGATATAACATTAATACTATTGAACATTGCGTTACGTAAACGTACCATCGTGATATAACATTAATACTATTGAACATTGCGTTAAGTAAACGTACCATCGAGATAAAACATTAATACTATTGAAAACTGCGTTAAGTAAACGTACCATCGTGATATAACATTAATACTATTGAACATTGCGTTAAGTAAACGTACCATCGTGATATAACATTAATACTATTGAAAACTGCGTTAAGTAAACGTACCATCGAGATATAACATTAATACTATTGAACATTGCGTTACGTAAACGTACCATCGTGATATAACATTAATACTATTGAACATTGCGTTACGTAAACGTACCATCGTGATATAACATTAATACTATTGAACATTGCGTTAAGTAAACGTACCATCGTGATATAACATTAATACTATTGAACATTGCGTTAAGTAAACGTACCATCGTGATATAACATTAATACTATTGAACATTGCGTTAAGTAAACGTACCATCGTGATATAACATTAATACTATTGAACATTGCGTTACGTAAACGTACCATCGTGATATAACATTAATACTATTGAACATTGCGTTACGTAAACGTACCATCGTGATATAACATTAATACTATTGAAAACTGCGTTAAGTAAACGTACCATCGAGATATAACATTAATACTATTGAACATTGCGTTAAGTAAACGTACCATCGTGATATAACATTAATACTATTGAACATTGCGTTACGTAAACGTACCATCGTGATATAACATTAATACTATTGAAAACTGCGTTAAGTAAACGTACCATCGTGATATAACATTAATACTATTGAACATTGCGTTAAGTAAACGTACCATCGTGATATAACATTAATACTATTGAACATTGCGGTAAGTAAACGTACCATCGAGATATAACATTAATAATATTGAACATTGCGTTAAGTAACATAATATTAGTACTATTGAAAATTGCGTTAAGTAAACGTATCATCGTGATATAACATTAATACTATTGAACATTGCGTTACGTAAACGTACCATCGTGATATAACATTAATAATATTGAACATTGCGTTAAGTAAACGTACCATCGTGATATAACATTAATACTATTGAACATTGCGTTAAGTAAACGTACCATCGTGATATAACATTAATACTATTGAACATTGCGTTAAGTAAACGTACCATCGTGATATAACATTAATACTATTGAAAACTGCGTTACGTAAACGTACCATCGTGATATAACATTAATACTATTGAACATTGCGTTAAGTAAACGTACCATCGTGATATAACATTAATACTATTGAAAACTGCGTTACGTAAACGTACCATCGAGATATAACATTAATAATATTGAACATTGCGTTAAGTAAACGTACCATCGGGATATAACATTAATAATATTGAAAACTGCGTTACGTAAACGTACCATCGAGATATAACATTAATAATATTGAACATTGCGTTAAGTAAAATAATATTAGTACTATTGAAAATTGCGTTAAATTAAAATAACTCCAGCAATATTCTTATGATGTTAATTCGTTGAATTGAGATCCAACACCAAACAGATATTAATAAGAGAACGTTGGGGCCTCCTTGGTATACCAGCTACTAAATCAAAACCATTTTAAAGGTTGTGTACTGTACTGTATGATGGCGCCTGTAGAGTGTTCCTAAAGTTTTGATTACATTTAACCTAGTGCATTAGTTTTGACCTCTAGTAGCACAGTTTCAAACATGAACTATAACCCTAACCCTTGATGAAAATGAAAGTGCAGATGAAATTTTATGAAGATTGTGTGAAAAAGAGGACTCACAAGATTATTCTTAAGATCGACCTAGTAGCCTAGGCCTCGAATAAACGCCATCCAGTTTCAACAATGGCTCGCTGGCTTAGTGTCCGCCTCGGTGCGGGAGGTCGAGGTTTCGATCACCGATCGGGTCATACCAAATACTTTAAAAATGGTAATAATGGTTTCCCTCCTTGGCGCTTATGGATGTCGTGTTAGCATAACGACTGACTCGCTGGTATCAGGATACATGGACCAGTAGTACTGGTAACTTATCCAGGAAACGCCGTGATATAACTGAAATAATGTTGAAAGCGGCGTTAAATACCATACAAGCAAACAAGCAAATGACATTGGCTAATATTTAGTGAAGATCTGATGATTGTTCATAACAATTTGTCTGCTATAATGTTTAAAAGTTTTTTAAGGTGTGCCTATTTACTTAGTTTTTTGACCCAATGTGACTCAGTTTCAAATTTGACGAGACTTGACGGAGTGTATTTTAATGATGATTTGATGAAAAGGATTGTGGTATCTAGAGTGCTCTTTGGTTTCAAGTTTAATCTCAGGTGACTCAGGTGACTAATTTTGAACTTGAACTTGAACTAGAAGAATCTCAGGTTTTTTCATGAAGATTTGATGAAAAAAGTGGTTTTACGTGTGGTTTTACGTGTAGTTTTACGTATGGTTTGACGTGTGGTCTTACGTGTGGTTTGACGTGTGGTTTGACGTGTGGTTTGACGTGTGGTTTGACGTGTGGTCTTACGTGTGGTTTGACGTGTGGTTTGACGTGTGGTTTGACGTGTGGTTTGACGTGTGTTCTACGTTCTACTTCGGACTTGACCGGAATTTGATGGAGATGAATATTCCGATGAACCCTAATGATGGATGATTTCGTGACGACATTTTTTCCTAAAAATTTACCTTGTGAACTAGTTTTGGACTCCATGTGACCAATTTTGGAGTTTAGCCAAGTTTTGTTGAAGATGAATGTTTTGATAAACTTTCATGGATATTGTATATTAAATATGGCCTCTAGAGTGTTTTAACAAGGTACTTATACTAAACAAAAAACCACCATGATGTACAGTAGCAAACACATAGAAAATACTTACCTAGAAAATAAGCTGAATAGACTCTGGTATTCCTGATGCAATCTTATAGAAATTTGTCGTTTGACATTTCTCTTTAGTCTTTCCATTTAGTTATAACCAAATCCACCCAACCATGTTTAAGATATGGCTACAAAGGAAAGATCGAGGCCGAACCAATATCCTTTTGCGGGATATAACAATCTTATTAAATAGAGCAATTTCTCCATTTCTCACGATGTTTTCAAATATCCCATTCTATATGAGGATTTCAAGTTGCATAAGCGAAATGAATAATGTGCAATAAAAAACGCACATGCATACGGGAATGTGTTTTAAAACCTTTCCAACATAACTCGTCTGAAGCAGATGGAAATATTGCGTTAAAAGGAGCAATGTAGAATTTCACCTTGTGTCACAATTTCTTAAAAGTCGTTTGCGGCATATGCGTTAAAGAGAGCGTGTATGTCGTAAAGTGTTAACGCTTTTCTACTACAGACTCTGGTCGACGCCTCCGCGGCATATGCGTTATGCCTCGGTCACACATTCACGGATCGTCTTGCCGGATCCACTACGGATGGAAACTCACGGATGACCCCGGAAAAGACTATATCCGTGGTCCGCTACGGATGCACCACGGTTTGACTACGGGTTTTGACGGATCAACCAAGGATAATGCAGAAAATGGGCTAGTTGACAACGGGGAGTGATACGGATTGCTACGGCTCGGTACGGTTTGGTACGGAATGACACGTGTCACGGCGTATGCACTGCGGATTAACAACGGTTCGCTACGATTTTAGTACGGGTTAGCACGAATTAGCACGGATAAGTACGGACTCCCACGGAGCGCCACGGAGCTCCACGGACCTGCTACGATAAGCAATCCGTATACATAAACTCCCGCGCTCGCGTGTTCATTCCACAACTTCAGGCCTGAGGACACCCGGCCGAGGATCGAACCCGAAACCTCCGGTTCGAAGTCCACTGAGCAATAAAAGTCGAAACAAATATCGTTGAAAAATATTAAATTTGAACTATAATGTTGAAGTGAAATATACATGTACTTTATTTCACTTCAATTTTAAGAGTTCAACTTTAATCTTTTTCATCTATTTTTTCCAATTTTTATTGTTCAAGTATAATGTGTTTCAAATTCATAAAGTGAGAAATAAAAGACAGAAATAAAAGGTTGATATTAACATTTGTAAATGATGTTAGTGTATGTTTTTTATGTAAGTACAAATAAAAACATATTCCAAAGTCCAATAATTTTAATAAAACATGATCTGTAAATATCCAACACAATTCGACCGTTCTGAAGTATAATCTTTTATACTATCATATTCTGCCATAGCACCGCCCCGACAGGTGAATTGACGTAGTGTTTTAGGTACAGCCTCTGCTGCTTCGCTTCCAAAGTGTCTAAGTGTTCTGCACATCGTCCATATTAACACCCTCTCTCCAGGCTCCGGTGATGAGGTTGTGGTTAACATCCTTTTGATCCATGAGAGGGTTCTCTTCACCAGGATATCTGACCTTCATGATGTTGTGAAGGCACACACAGGCGAGGACTATGGCATGTACTGTATCAGGGTCCTGCAACATGACGGAGAGCAAACACCGGAATCTGTTTGCAAGGATACCAAATATACCAAATGCATTTTCCACAACTCGTCTGGCCCTCGAGAGGCGGTAGTTGAAGATCCTCTCGTCATTGGCAAGAACCCGTCTGGAGTAGGGCTTCATGAGGCAGGTGTTCGTGCCAAATGCATCATCTGCAATGATATAGTAAGACATTGGTCTGTCATCACCGGGAAGGGGGGCTGCTAGTGGGATGCCGATTACACCCCTTTCAATGGCTTTTTTCAGCTCATACTGGTTCCAAATCTGAGCGTCGGAGCAACCACCTTGTGCACAAATATTCACCCAACGGAACTTGTAATCGGCGTCGACTATGGCCATCAGAACTATTAAGTGATATCCTTTGTAGTTGTAGTATAGGGAGCCACCGTTCTTAGGATACCGTATGGCAACATGTTTGCCATCTAGAGAACCGAGAACATATGGGAGCTGCCATTTTGCAGAAAACTGGTCGGCTATTGCCTGCCATTGTTCAGGCTCAGTAGGAGTGTCGATAACATCCCCAGCATATGCTGCAATTATGTTCTCGCATACGTCCCGAACAATACCAGAGATGGTATTGTGCGCCACGCTGAAGCCATACATCAAGGCCCGGTAGCTGTTCCCCCGTAGCCAGGTATCGCAGGGTGTCTGCTAGCCTCACTCCAGGTTCGATGGACTGTCTGTACCAGGTAATGTTCTTCATAATCATGCGACCCACTACTTGTAACAGTTCTTGGAACATCTGTAGGTCTATTCTCAGAAAGTTCTTGAAAGCAGCTGGATTTTCCACACTCAGTTCAGCCATGAGTGCGTCATACTGGCCGTGGATGGGTCGTCGGAGGAGCCAGTCCTTGGTCCACCATCTCTTTTGTCTCCGGTCACCTCTCAGTCTGTCCTCAAGCAGCTCCACCATGGCCCTGGCATTTTGTGCAATATCAATGTCCAGGTCAAACTAATTAAGTGCCAGCCTCAGTTGTTGGTTGTTCATGTTGGTTGTTGTTAGATGTAGACTTCTTGTATTTATACTGAAGTATGGTGACAGAACGGGGGTGACACCTAGATGATATACTCCGTAATAAACTGTAGTGAACCGTAGTAAGCCGTATTATACCGTGATGTCACGTAGTAACCCGTAGGAATCCTTGAGAAACCTTGGTAATCCCTACCTATCCCTAATAGAACGTAGTGCGATCGTGCTGATCCGTGACAAATCCGTAACAAACCGTATTGTATCCTTGGCTAATCCGTGGTGTAACCGTACAAGTACGTAGTTCACCGTAACTAACCGTACTGATCCTTGGCGACTTGAGTCCGGGGATGTTCTACGAATAAGTACGGTTTATTACGGACTACAACGGATAAGTACGTTCTAATACGGATCGGTAAGGATGTACTACGGTTGTCTGATCCGTGGGGAATTTTTGAACATGCTCAAAAATTGTCACGGATATACAAGTTCTACTACGATTGACCCAGGATACAATACGGATAGCTACGGACCACTACAGATTGCCACGAATGATGCCGGATCGTATCCGTGGCTAATCCGGCGTCCGATCCGTGAATGTGTGACCGGGGCATTAAAGAGAGCATGCATGTCGTAAAGTGTTAACGCTTTTTGACTTACAGACTCTAGTCGACGCCTCTGTGGCATATGCGTTTAGGAGAGCCTGCATGTCGTAAAGTGTTAACACTTACCTACTTACAGACTCTAGTCGACGCCTCTGCGGCATGTGCGTTAAAGAGAGCCTGCATGTCGTAAAGTGTTAACACTTACCTACTTACAGACTCCGGTCGACGCCTCTGCGGCAGACGATTTTTTCCGGCATTGTGGAAAATGGAGAAATAGCTGTCAACGAGCAAGTGCTACTTTTGCCACAATGTGTGCACCTCTAGTCAATAATTAAACTTTCATTTAAAGAGGTTTACCATATTTTAAATCCCATCTTTTCGAAGATCTTTGCTGCAAATGTGTTGTATGTGGTAAAGTGTTAAGTGCATATCGAGGGCTTGGCGTGAAACAGTTGTATCTAAAATTGGTATTTTTTTTACCAAGGTTAATCACCTCGCCATAAAGTCTTCATAAGCGTTAAATCACTTTTCTTGGTAAACAATGTAAATTTAGGTGCCATTGCTCATTCTGAGCAATGGCATCTAAATTTGCATTGTTTACAAAAGGGTCAAAATTGCCACTAAACCTGGGTTTTCAAAATAGGTTTTAAGTTACAACTGTTTCACGCCAAGCCCTCGATATTATATACAGACCATAAAGAAGTCTCATTACCTTTAATTATGTTTCATTTCAAAAATCTCATTAGTTGGGACAATTGCATATCGATCCGAAGGCGAAAGGGAACAGACGACTCCGTATCGGTAACCCTTTATCACATACAACAATTCTAAAGCAGGCCAGTTTGAAAACAATCTTCATCAATGAGAGTATAATTAGTATGTATAGTCGAAAACTTTGAGGTAAAAGGAGCAATAAGCAATTTCTCCTTTTGCCACAATACTTTCAAAAGTCGTTTTCTGCAGATGCGTTAAATTTTGTCTGTTGAAAAGCTTTTACAAATAGACACATACATCAGTAAAGCAAGTGGCATAGACTGAGTAAATTGAACGGTTGAATAATGAGTACAAAACAATGTCGATAGTCGATACACAATATATAGGAAACAGTATGTTGTAGTAGCAATACGTCGATCTGTACTTTACTAAGAGGCGTCTGTCTCGCGAGATTTTAATGTTCCCACGCTTCGAGTAGACACTTACAAAGCCGAGTATTGCTACTGCAACATAATGTTGCTTTTATTATATGCCTATTAACATCGATAGGACAACAAAGACAAATAATACAAATCTAAATGTTTTCGATAATGAAATAACACATTTTATAGATGAAATAGAATGGATGAATGTATTATAATGTAAACCGGTCTTGTTATGTACACAGTATTCATAGTTGATGTTCAATAGTTGAATCAACAAGATACGACTTTTGTACAGGCTTCGAGACAAAACATCAACTATAAGATGACAGTAAGAATAGACATTCTGATCACAATCGTATCAAATTAAAAAACCTGCGAAATTTGCTTTTTTGTGGTCGTGACGTAATTGGTATTGGTATTTTATTAGTCATTGAATATCGTCACAGAAACATTTAGGTAAGTTTATGGTATTGCTATTATATTAGTAATTGAATATAGTCACAGAAACATTGAGGTAAGTTTATGGTAGTGCTATTATATTAGTAATTGAATATAGTCACAGAAACATTTAGGTAAGTTTATGGTAGTGCTATTATATTAGTCATTGAATATCGTCACAGAAACATTTAGGAAAGTTTATGGTAGTGCTATTATATTAGTTATTGAATATAGTCACAGAAACATTTAGGTAAGTCTATGGTAGTGCTATTATATTAGTCATCGAATATAGTCACAGAACGATTGAGGTAAGTTTATGGTATTGCTATTATATTAGTAATTGAATATAGTCACAGAAACATTTAGGTAAGTTTATGGTAGTGCTATTATATTAGTCATTGAATATCGTCACAGAAACATTTAGGTAAGTTTATGGTAGTGCTATTATATTAGTTATTGAATATAGTCACAGAAACATTTAGGTAAGTCTATGGTAGTGCTATTATATTAGTCATCGAATATAGTCACAGAACGATTGAGGTAAGTTTATGGTAGTGCTATTATATTAATATTTGAATATAGTCACAGGAACATTTAGGTAAGTTCATGGTAGTGCTATTATATTAATATTTGAATATAGTCACAGAAACATTTAGGTAAGTTTATGGTAGTGGTATTATATTAGTAATTGAATATAGTCACATAAACATTCAGGTAAGTTTATGGTAGTGGTATTATATTAATATTTGAATATAGTCACAGAAACATTGAGGTAAGTTTATGGTAGTGCTATTATATTAATATTTGAATATAGTCACATAAACATTCAGGTAAGTTTATGGTAGTGCTATTATATTAATATTTGAATATAGTCACAGAAACATTCAGGTAAGTTTATGGTAGTGCTATTATATTAATATTTGAATATAGTCACAGAAACATTGAGGTAAGTTTATGGTAGTGCTATTATATTTGTAATTGAATATAGTCACATAAACATTCAGGTAAGTTTATGGTAGTGCTATTATATTAATATTTGAATATAATCACAGAAACATTGAGGTTAGTTTATGGTAGTGCTATTATATTAATATTTGAATATAGTCACAGAAACATTGAGGTAAGTTTATGGTAGTGCTATTATATTTGTAATTGAATATAGTCACATAAACATTGAGGTAAGTTTATGGTAGTGCTATTATATTAGTCATCGAATATAGTCACAGAAACATTGAGGTAAGTTTATGGTAGTGCTATTATATTTGTAATTGAATATAGTCACATAAACATTGAGGTAACTTTATGGTAGTGCTATTATATTTGTAATTGAATATAGTCACAGAAACATTTAGGTAAGTGTATGGTAGTGGTATTATATTAGTAATTGAATATAGTCACATAAACATTCAGGTAAGTTTATGGTAATGCTATTATATTAATATTTGAATATAGTCACACAAACATTGGTATTATATTAATATTTGAATATAGTCACATAAACATTCAGGTAAGTTTATGGTAGTGCTATTATATTTGTAATTGAATATAGTCACAGAAACATTGAGGTAAGTTTATGGTAGTGCTATTATATTTGTAATTGAATATAGTCACAGAAACATTGAGGTAAGTTCATGGTAGTGCTATTATATTTGTAATTGAATATAGTCACAGAAACATTGAGGTAAGTTTATGGTAGTGGTATTATATTAGTAATTGAATATAGTCACATAAACATTCAGGTAAGTTTATGGTAGTGGTATTATATTAATATTTGAATATAGTCACATAAACATTGAGGTAAGTTTATGGTAGTGCTATTATATTAATATTTGAATATAGTCACAGAAACATTGAGGTAAGTTTATGGTAGTGGTATTATATTAATATTGAATATAGTCACAGAAACATTGAGGTAAGTTTATGGTAGTGCTATTATATTAATATTTGAATATAGTCACAGAAACATTGAGGTAAGTTCATGGTAGTGCTATTATATTAATATTTGAATATAGTCACATAAACATTGAGGTAATTTTATGGTAGTGCTATTATATTTGTAATTGAATATAGTCACAGAAACATTTAGGTAAGTGTATGGTAGTGGTATTATATTAGTAATTGAATATAGTCACATAAACATTGAGGTAAGTTTATGGTAATGCTATTATATTAATATTTGAATATAGTCACATAAACATTGAGGTAAGTTTATGGTAGTGGTATTATATTAATATTTGAATATAGTCACAGAAACATTGAGGTAAGTTTATGGTAGTGGTATTATATTAATATTTGAATATAGTCACATAAACATTGAGGTAAGTTTATGGTAGTGCTATTATATTAATATTTGAATATAGTCACAGAAACATTTAGATAAGTTTATGGTAGTGCTATTATATTAATATTTGAATATAGTCACAGAAACATTAAGGTTAGTTTATGGTAGTGCTATTATTTTAATATTTGAATATAGTCACATAAACATTAAGATAAGTTTATGGTAGTGCTATTATATTAATATTTGAATATAGTCACAGAAACATTGAGGTAAGTTCATGGTAGTGCTATTATATTTGTAATTGAATATAGTCACAGAAACATTGAGGTAAGTTTATGGTAGTGCTATTATTTTAATATTTGAATATAGTCACAGAAACATTTAGATAAGTTTATGGTAGTGCTATTATATTAATATTTGAATATAGTCACAGAAACATTGAGGTAAGTTTATGGTATTGCTATAATATTAGTTATTGAATATAGTCACAGAAACATTGAGGTAAGTTTATTGTATTGCTATTATATTAGTCATTACAGATAGTGACAGAAATATTGAAGTAAGTTTATGGTAGCGGTGTTATAATAATATTTGAATATAGTCACAGAAACATCGAGGTAGGTTTATGGTAGTGCTATTATATTAATATTTGAATATAGTCACAGAAACATTGAGATAAGTTTATGGTAGTGCTATTATATTAATATTTGAATATAGTCACAGAAACATCGAGGTAAGTTTATGGTAGTGCTATTATATTAGTAATTGAATATCGTCACAGATGAATTGAGGTAAGTTTATGGTAGTCCTATTATATTAATAATTGAATATAGTCACAGAAACCTTCTTGTTAGTTTCAGATCAGCCTGCGTCACTACGCTCTTTGTCAATGAGCGCTACCCAAGGAGTACCTTAATATTATATAAATATCATATGGCAGCATGTGTGACATTGATATTGTCAACCCGAGAGCAGAATGTGACATTCTGTTTCGAGGGTTGACATTATCAATGTCACACATGCTGCCATATGATATTTATTTTATTATACCGAACTCAATAAAGTGACGTCACTGCTATATGCTGTATGACGTCACTGCTGTATGTGTATAAGGGAGGCAATCACGTCATGATTTAGCTAAAATATTGAAGCAGTTATTTGCCCTTATATGACATTCAAAATATCACTGCGGTCACATGACCTGACAGTCAATTTTCGCTTGGTCACGTGTCAAAAAGGTTGAAAATGTTTCTGATAGTCATAATATCTCTTTTTCGGGTAATGGGATTTTACCATTGTAGCCAAAAGTGAGGTATAATAAACTATAATATAATCTAGCTTAAAAGGAGAACACTTTAAAAATAGCACGCATTTATTCTTTTGTTAAGGGAAATTTACATAATTCATAAACCCTACAAGACGAAATGAAACAATATTTGTTTGTTATAAGGCTTTCATACTGATTTATATGAGCGTTCCCTTTGAAAACATATCGTTAGACATTTGCGACTACTGAAAATCCAGATCAGTCAGCAAGTCCACACAATCTGATCGGGCTCTCTACTTTTTGCCAATAAGTCTGATTGATTGATTGATTGATTGACTTGATTGATGTGGGTGTAACGCCGTTTTCAACTATTTTTCAGTCATATCACGGCGACCAATTCACATACCCATGTGTTTCTTGGCTTTCTCACACCAGTACTCCACACAACATAAGCATTTGGCTGTTTTTCCACATAGACTGTTCGCCCATTAGTGGAAGACGAATAACGCTTGTCACAATGACTTTTGTCAAACGTCCGAAAGAATGTTGGCCGAGCTGGGGACTTTTCTAGTCGCTACCTAATAAGACTTAGTAGGTTTCAATAAACTTCTGTAAAACAGTATCTTAGCAGGATACGCCCGCAGCGCAATACTTAGAATTAGCTGTGACTCGGATCTATGGCAGTCGTATATATGTGGTGTTATACATGTGTACATGATAACCATATATGAGATCAATGTCGATATTATTGATATCATAATGCACATGGATATCAACATTTTCCTTTTCAATCACAACGTATGAGTGACAATCTCAAATATCACTGAGTCTCAATTGAGATTTCTGGCAGCTGGAAGCAATGTTCATGTGCAATTAGTTTTTTCGGCAAGTCTACAGACCATCTCCGGCTGTATATTGCTCGAGTTACAGACTTCAACTAGCTGTCCGGTAAGTGTCTGGGGAAGGCACCAAACACTGGCTTCGAGTCGCACTAGGTGGCGTCCGGCCGGATTTATGGCAACCGTCTGGAAAACCGAACCGGAGTTGGGCGGACAGAGTGTCTCCCATGGGCAGTTTATTCATGCATTTTAGGTGAAAGCGCCCTAAACTAACTTCCCGTTGCATTAGGTCCCGTTTTGCCTTGTTACGTCAGCCGGCTGCTATTTCCAGCCGGAGTTGATATTTCCCGACAACGACCCACTTTGTTATACGAGTCGTGCTAGTTGGGCGTCTAGCCAGATTTATGACAGCCGGAGTTGGGCCAATAGAGTGGCTCTCATCCTCGTTTTGGCGTGCCTGTTGTTCGAGATAGATGGATTGGGCGATTGATTTATGCATGTCATGTGGAAACGCCTCAAACTGACTTCATGTTGCATAAGGTCGCGTTTCGCCAAGTTGCGTCAGCCGACTGCCATGCCCAGCCGGAGTTGGGATTTCCCGACAAAGTCCCGAATTTGCACCCGTCCTGTTCGAATTAGAGAGTTTAACCGGCATCCTGACATATGTCAGGTGAAAGTGTCACACTCTAGCACTGAGTCGCACAGTCCGGATTTATGACAGCCGGCTGCAAAACCCGGAGTTGGGCCGACAGAGCGGCTCCCACCCTCGTTTTGGCGTGCCTATTGTCTGAGAAAGATTTATGGCAGCTGGCTGCAATGTTCAGATAAAGTTTACATTCTGGGCAAGTCTACAGCCCAACTCCGGCTGTATAGTTCTCGAATTAGAGAGTTTAACTGGCATCCTGACATATGCCAGGTGAAAGTGACACACTCTGGCTCCGAGTCACGCTAGCCGGATTCCATCCGGATTTATGGCAGCCGGCTGCAAAACCTAGCCCGAGTGTGGCCGACATAGTGGCTCCCACCCTCGTTTTGGCGTGCCTATTGTTTGAGACCTTAACTGGTATCAGTCTAGCCGGATTTATGGCTTGACTTTTTTTCGAGATAGATAGATTGAGCGGCCCATTGATGCATGTCAGGTGATAGCAACCAAAACAGGTTAAGACACGACTTTGCACCCGTCCTGTTCGAATTAGAGATTTTAACTGCAAAAACAAGCTGGAGTTGGGCCGACTTTGGCTCCGAGACGCACTAAGTACAAGATCAAGACAAGATGAACATTTCCAGATAATTTTCAAAGCTGTTTCAAATTGTCCATATAGACAGTTCAGACTCGCCAGAATTAATATGGCCGGAGTTGTCGGAACTCCGGCTATTCCAGCGGATTGATACTCGTTATGATTTCCAGGATTTGCACCCGACATGTTTGAGTTAAAAGTTTAGCCGACATCCTGACATGCTTTGCGCCGACGGACGGAGTTGAGATTTCCCCCAAAAAAGTCCCGACGTTGCACCTGTTCTAGTAAGAAAGTTTAGCCTGCTGCAACCGACGTCCCGATCTGGCTTCGAGGCGCACCAGGTGACAAATCAAACACAATTTCAAGACAATGTGTTCGCACATAATTAAAGCTTGTCCGTAAAGACAGTTCAGGCAAGCCAGAATTACCGAAACAATGACTTTTACGGCTGATTTATACAGCTTGAGTTGGCGAAACTCCGGCTGTTCAGGCTGGTTGATACTGGTTCGATTTCTCGAATTTGCACCCGTCCTGTTTGAGTTAAAAAATGAATATAACATGTGTAGCGCCGACAGAATTGCTCCCACCATGTTCGATTCTGCATTCGTTCGAGATTCACTAGTTGCCGGTATAGGATCAAAATCTAGCCAATATTAAAATGTACAAACAATGTATTTCCACATAATACATGTCGTTTAAGATTTGGGATGACCAGAATAGCCGGAATTATGTTTTTCAGCTGGTTATTACTGTCGTAGTAATAGTAAATACAGCTGTTCCGGCCGGTTGATAAAGCCGGAGTAGCCAGAACTCCGGCTATTCTGGCTGGTTAATACAGCCGGAGAAGCTGGAGTTCCGGCTATTCCGGCTAGTTAATTTAGCCGGAGTAGCCGGAGTTCCGGCTGTTGCGGATGTTCCGGCTAACTTAACGCACATGTATAAATGTGGTAAATCTCTGAATGAAAATAAAATTATCGAATTTAATTGAAAACATTGTTGCAAATGGAGAAATTGCTAAATATGAGAAATTTCTCATTTTGCCATAATATTTTCTAGTCTTCTTACGTAGATACCTACATGTATGCAAAACAGCTGAACATTATTGATCAAGCCCCGGTTGCTCAGTCGGTATCGACGTGGGCTGTCAAATCAGGGGTTACGAGTTCGAATCCAAATTCGGCCATTATTCTTTCAGAGGTTTGGCAAAAGAATGCGACAAGCGTCATCCACCAAAGGGCAATCAATCTTTGTGAGAAAAGCAGCCAGTTGCTTGGAAAGACTGTTGTTAGAAAGCCAGGCAACACATTGGTAGGTTAACTGGCCGCCGTGATATGAATGAAAAATGCATCGACCAATTGTTGGTTAGAAGTAAGGTATATATTTATTCCCATTCATGAACACCAAAAGGAACTTTTTTGACTCGTGACATAGCCACTTATATCACTGTTGATGTTCGTTGATCATATATCAGCGCTGCTCAAGGAAAACCCATGTTAAAACACTTATTTTAAATACATGTATGTGAAAAAAAAAAAAATAATAACAGTGCGTGGGTACAAGCTTAGGATCCAAAAAGATACAGCATTACATCAGTTTCTGGAAACCCTATAGATAATTGGCGAACAGTGAGGACCAGATCAGATTGCGCATATGTCGCAAATACCTAACGGTTGGTTTCCACAGAACACCACTCATATCTCTTATCTTACACCCAAACACATGCTTATAAATAGTGTACGTATCAGAGCTTACAACCAAACATGCCCTAACAAATAGTGAACGTATCAGAGCTTACACCTTAACACGCTCTTACAAATACGGTACGTATCAGAGCTTACACCCGAACACGAGCTTTTAATTACTACATGCATCGGTGCTTCCAAATATTGACATATTATATAAGTGTGTAATAGCAAACTCTATATCAGCACATGCGTTTAGTGTAAGAGTTTGCTAGCTGACTAACCACACCACTTCACCTAGGAGACGATATCATGTTAGGATCCTTTCGATGTTCCCGATGATGTGAAGCACTAGAACTGTATAATTATATAGATCGTTTACATTGAGCCCGTCAATGGGGAAAATTTACAGAAGCATGTTGAGTACCATATGCTTGTGTATATCTTGATCAGACTAAGGACGCACAGGCTGATCTGGATCCAGTGTTCACATAAGCAGTACCCCTTCGCACGGATGGGCTCATGTTGTGTTATATAACTGGAAATTAACTGATCTAGCATTATATTTTATCTCCGTATCTAAAGTACATTTTGCACGGCATACTCGAAATCCTTTTTCTGTCATGATTTCAAAAAGGGGAAAAACCCAACATACACCTAGCTTTCGACGACTGTTATTATTTCCCTTTAAATACACAGCTTCAGTCCGTAAACTATCCGTGGATATGGTGCAACGTATAAACGTCTTGGCCTATCATGTATAGCTTTAACTGAACGGTTTGGACATTTTTGAAAGAGGACCACATTTATAAACATTTTCCATTCCTGTGCAATTATTTTGAAATCGGACCAGTAGTTTGAGAAGATTTGAACGATCGGCGAATGATCTCAATAGCTCTCTTTGAGCACTAAGTGCGCTGGTCAGCTTACAACGCAAATAAACAACAAGAAGAATTTTGATGCAAAGCATCAAAGACGCCGCGCATGCTTTTGAAGCATGACTTAAAGGAAGCAGATGCAGTTCAGTACATTTAAATAACCTGTGCAAGCAGACAGGATGTAAATATTTCGAACAAGAAGGCCAAATGTCCCTTTATTTCAAACAATAAGGCCATGATGCGCCTATATTGCTACCATAGCCTATATAAAAAGGTTACCAAGAGCAGAAAGGGTCAATATTGACGTAGGGATTTTAAAAACGTTTAACATGCTACGATCTATGTGATATTCAGCATGTGAAGTTTAGTCGTGAAATGACAAGTTTAGCCCTGAAACCATTTGGTTTACGGTTTGCTTAACATTCACTGCAACTATAATGTGTCATACAAGCTGAAACAGGTTAAGACACGACTTTGCACCCGTCCTGTTCGAATTAGAGATTTTAACTGCAAAAACAAGCTGGAGTTGGGCCGACTTTGGCTCCGAGACGCACTAAGTACAAGATCAAGACAAGATGAACATTTCCAGATAATTTTCAAAGCTGTTTCAAATTGTCCATATAGACAGTTCAGACTCGCCAGAATTAATATGGCCGGAGTTGTCGGAACTCCGGCTATTCCAGCGGATTGATACTCGTTATGATTTCCAGGATTTGCACCCGACATGTTTGAGTTAAAAGTTTAGCCGACATCCTGACATGCTTTGCGCCGACGGACGGAGTTGAGATTTCCCCCAAAAAAGTCCCGACGTTGCACCTGTTCTAGTAAGAAAGTTTAGCCTGCTGCAACCGACGTCCCGATCTGGCTTCGAGGCGCACCAGGTGACAAATCAAACACAATTTCAAGACAATGTGTTCGCACATAATTAAAGCTTGTCCGTAAAGACAGTTCAGGCAAGCCAGAATTACCGAAACAATGACTTTTACGGCTGATTTATACAGCTTGAGTTGGCGAAACTCCGGCTGTTCAGGCTGGTTGATACTGGTTCGATTTCTCGAATTTGCACCCGTCCTGTTTGAGTTAAAAAATGAATATAACATGTGTAGCGCCGACAGAATTGCTCCCACCATGTTCGATTCTGCATTCGTTCGAGATTCACTAGTTGCCGGTATAGGATCAAAATCTAGCCAATATTAAAATGTACAAACAATGTATTTCCACATAATACATGTCGTTTAAGATTTGGGATGACCAGAATAGCCGGAATTATGTTTTTCAGCTGGTTATTACTGTCGTAGTAATAGTAAATACAGCTGTTCCGGCCGGTTGATAAAGCCGGAGTAGCCAGAACTCCGGCTATTCTGGCTGGTTAATACAGCCGGAGAAGCTGGAGTTCCGGCTATTCCGGCTAGTTAATTTAGCCGGAGTAGCCGGAGTTCCGGCTGTTGCGGATGTTCCGGCTAACTTAACGCACATGTATAAATGTGGTAAATCTCTGAATGAAAATAAAATTATCGAATTTAATTGAAAACATTGTTGCAAATGGAGAAATTGCTAAATATGAGAAATTTCTCATTTTGCCATAATATTTTCTAGTCTTCTTACGTAGATACCTACATGTATGCAAAACAGCTGAACATTATTGATCAAGCCCCGGTTGCTCAGTCGGTATCGACGTGGGCTGTCAATTCAGGGGTTACGAGTTCGAATCCAAATTCGGCCATTATTCTTTCAGAGGTTTGGCAAAAGAATGCGACAAGCGTCATCCACCAAAGGGCAATCAATCTTTGTGAGAAAAGCAGCCAGTTGCTTGGAAAGACTGTTGTTAGAAAGCCAGGCAACACATTGGTAGGTTAACTGGCCGCCGTGATATGAATGAAAAATGCATCGACCAATTGTTGGTTAGAAGTAAGGTATATATTTATTCCCATTCATGAACACCAAAAGGAACTTTTTTGACTCGTGACATAGCCACTTATATCACTGTTGATGTTCGTTGATCATATATCAGCGCTGCTCAAGGAAAACCCATGTTAAAACACTTATTTTAAATACATGTATGTGAAAAAAAAAAAAAAAAATAACAGTGCGTGGGTACAAGCTTAGGATCCAAAAAGATACAGCATTACATCAGTTTCTGGAAACCCTATAGATAATTGGCGAACAGTGAGGACCAGATCAGATTGCGCATATGTCGCAAATACCTAACGGTTGGTTTCCACAGAACACCACTCATATCTCTTATCTTACACCCAAACACATGCTTATAAATAGTGTACGTATCAGAGCTTACAACCAAACATGCCCTAACAAATAGTGAACGTATCAGAGCTTACACCTTAACACGCTCTTACAAATACGGTACGTATCAGAGCTTACACCCGAACACGAGCTTTTAATTACTACATGCATCGGTGCTTCCAAATATTGACATATTATATAAGTGTGTAATAGCAAACTCTATATCAGCACATGCGTTTAGTGTAAGAGTTTGCTAGCTGACTAACCACACCACTTCACCTAGGAGACGATATCATGTTAGGATCCTTTCGATGTTCCCGATGATGTGAAGCACTAGAACTGTATAATTATATAGATCGTTTACATTGAGCCCGTCAATGGGGAAAATTTACAGAAGCATGTTGAGTACCATATGCTTGTGTATATCTTGATCAGACTAAGGACGCACAGGCTGATCTGGATCCAGTGTTCACATAAGCAGTACCCCTTCGCACGGATGGGCTCATGTTGTGTTATATAACTGGAAATTAACTGATCTAGCATTATATTTTATCTCCGTATCTAAAGTACATTTTGCACGGCATACTCGAAATCCTTTTTCTGTCATGATTTCAAAAAGGGGAAAAACCCAACATACACCTAGCTTTCGACGACTGTTATTATTTCCCTTTAAATACACAGCTTCAGTCCGTAAACTATCCGTGGATATGGTGCAACGTATAAACGTCTTGGCCTATCATGTATAGCTTTAACTGAACGGTTTGGACATTTTTGAAAGAGGACCACATTTATAAACATTTTCCATTCCTGTGCAATTATTTTGAAATCGGACCAGTAGTTTGAGAAGATTTGAACGATCGGCGAATGATCTCAATAGCTCTCTTTGAGCACTAAGTGCGCTGGTCAGCTAACAACGCAAATAAACAACAAGAAGAATTTTGATGCAAAGCATCAAAGACGCCGCGCATGCTTTTGAAGCATGACTTAAAGGAAGCAGATGCAGTTCAGTACATTTAAATAACCTGTGCAAGCAGACAGGATGTAAATATTTCGAACAAGAAGGCCAAATGTCCCTTTATTTCAAACAATAAGGCCATGATGCGCCTATATTGCTACCATAGCCTATATAAAAAGGTTACCAAGAGCAGAAAGGGTCAATATTGACGTAGGGATTTTAAAAACGTTTAACATGCTACGATCTATGTGATATTCAGCATGTGAAGTTTAGTCGTGAAATGACAAGTTTAGCCCTGAAACCATTTGGTTTACGGTTTGCTTAACATTCACTGCAACTATAATGTGTCATACAAGCTGAAGTTTCTCTTTTTTTTTTTTACCAATAAACTGTTTTAAATCCTCTAACTAGATCCATTAGCTAAAAAAAACATAGGTGCTTAAATATTAACATATATTAAGGTGTATTGCCTCTAGTTATAAGTTAAGTGTGACACAAGCTTAGGAAGGAGATGTGGAAGTCCATTCTCCTTCGAGTTTAGCAGAAGTATGATAGCAAAAACGGGAGTATATAAATAAAAAATACGAAGTGATTAAAAAAGAGAAAGATATGTATGATCAAGATTGAGCATTATGAAAGTTCACATGTATAGTCAATATATAGCAATAATGATTAAGTCTGTTTTGTTAGTTTGTAATGTCACTTTAATCGTTTTGAATATGCCAGTAGAAAACTGAAAAATAAACAAAAGAAAATGGTCAAGTCAGTTCCCCAAGATCAAAGAGCGAAACCCAGTTGGTACAAATCGTTCATCTCGAACGAAACATGAAAGACCGGGTACGAATCCAATAAATTTTAGAAATCGGAAGAAATCGTGAAAACAGCGAAGTATTCATAGCGGAAGGAAGTAGAGACAACTTAATTACTCTATGGGAACCGATGACACCCTGTCGTCTATTAACTAAGAATGACCAAAATCGCCAAGCGATGACATGCTGCATTTACAAATAATAGAACGGGTCACGTTACGGCCATGCGTATTGCATAGTTTGGTTAACGTTGTTTTTACAGTTTCTAGAATTATACTGTAATATGTAGTAATTTAAATGAAGCATCATTGATTTTTTAAAGATTTACCATTTATTTAAAAATCTCAATATCGTAAATAGGCAAAAACATCGCCAGAAACTTTTTTCTGAGCTTTGATGAATCGGGTCGTAAACCAAACTATACAAAAAGCGTAGCCTAGGAAGTTAGGGAAAAGTTATTAAATACCCATTACATATGTGTCTAAAGTTTTGTAATAACGGTAGAAGACATACGTATTTTGTATCGTGCTGTTTCTTAAATCATTTTATACAATTTATTTATTCATAAATGTTATTTTTTTCAAACATATAACAGAGTTTTTCTTAACAATAATAAAGTTAGTTGCTCCCTTTTCGATTACGTCACCCCATGGTACATCATTAAAACCTATCCCATACTGACGCCGCGTGGAAGCTTCCACGCGGCGTCAATAACTCACTTTGAGCACTAAGTAATCAGGTCAGCTAACAACATTTCCCATATTATGACCAATTTCAATATGTTCCCATTTTAGGCAATGTTTGCATTACTTGTCACCGTCTTCAATCCTTGACGTTCAGGCTTGGCTTGGATAGCATTTCGACCACAGGGGTTTCTCTCGAACAAAATTGTTTTACCTATATAATATATATAGTATATAGGTACAAATTTCGACTGATAGATCGGTGTCGGGATAAATAAAACTGGTAATTTATCCAGGAAACCGTGATATAACGGAAGTACTATTGTGTAAAAATCCTTTCAAACAAACAATGCATTTATATCAACGCAGTTTGTCAATTAAATCAGGCTGCAGCACATTCAACATACTACAGGGTCAAACTACTTTCAGGTGTTATTTAATATAGCAGCACATTCAAAATAAAACAGGGCCAAATGACCAGCTATGTTATTTAATGTAGCAGCACATTCAATATACTACAGGGTAAAACTACTTTCATGTGTGTTATTTAATGTTGCAGCACCTTCAATATACTACAGGGTAAAACTACTTTCAGGTGTGTTAGTTAATGTAGCAGCACATTCAATATACTACAGGGTAAAACTACTTTCAGTCGCGTTATTTAAATGTAGCAGCACATTCAATATACTACAGGGTAAAACTACTTTCAGATGTGTTAGTTAAATGTAGCAGTATATTCCATATACTACAGGGCAAAACTACTTTCAGGTGTTATTTAAATGTAGCAGCACATTCAATATACTACAGGGTCAAATGACCAGCTGTGTTATTTAATGTAGCAGCACATTCCATATACTACAGGGTAAAACTACTTTCAGGTGTGATTTAAATGTAGCAGCACATTCCATATACTACAGGGTAAAACTACTTTCATGTGTTATTTAAAGGGAACGGCGCATTCAATATACCACAGGGTAAAACTACTTTCATGTGCTATTTAAATGCAGCAGCACATTCAATATACTGCAGGGTAACACTACTTTCATGTATTATCTAAATGTAGCAGCACATTCAAAATACTACAGTGAAAACCTACTTTCAGGTGTTATTTAAATGTAGCAGCACATTCAATATACTACAGGGTAAAACTACTTTCAGGTGTTATTTAAATGTAGCAGCACATTCAATATACTACAGGGAAAACCTACTTTCAGGTGTTATTTAAATGTAGCAGCACATTCAATATACTACAGGGTAAAACTACTTTCAGGTGTGTTAGTTAAATGTAACAGCACATTCCATATACTACAGGGTAAAACTACTTTCAGGTGTGTTAGTTAAATGTAACAGCACATTCAATATACTACAGGGTAAAACTACTTTCAGGTGTGCTTTTTAAATGTAGTAGCATATTCAATATACTACAGGGTTAAACTACTTTCAGGTGTGTTATTTAAATGTAGCAGCACATTCAATATACTACAGAGTAAAACTACTTTCAGGTGTTATTTAAATGTAGCAGCACATTCAATATACTACAGGGTAAAACTACTTTCAGGTATGTTATTTAAATGTAGCAGCATATTCAATATACTAAAGGGTAAAACTACTTTCAGGTCTGTTATTTAAATGTAGCAGCACATTTAATATACTACAGGGTAAAACTACTTTCAGGTCTGTTAGTTAAATGTAACAGCACATTCCATATACTACAGGGTAAAACTACTTTCAGGTCTGTTATTTAAATATAGCAGCACATTCAATATACTACAGGGTAAAACTACTTTCAGGTGTGCTTTTTAAATGTAGTAGCATATTCAATATACTACAGGGTTAAACTACTTTCAGGTGTGTTATTTAAATGTAGCAGCACATTCAATATACTACAGAGTAAAACTACTTTCAGGTGTTATTTAAATGTAGCAGCACATTCAATATACTACAGGGTAAAACTACTTTCAGGTATGTTATTTAAATGTAGCAGCATATTCAATATACTAAAGGGTAAAACTACTTTCAGGTCTGTTATTTAAATGTAGCAGCACATTTAATATACTACAGGGTAAAACTACTTTCAGGTCTGTTAGTTAAATGTAACAGCACATTCCATATACTACAGGGTAAAACTACTTTCAGGTCTGTTATTTAAATGTAGCAGCACATTCAATAGACAACAGGGTAAAACGACTTTCAGGTGTTATTTAAATTTAGCAGCACATTCAATATACTACAGGGTAAAACTACTTGCAGGTATTATTTAAATGTAGCAGCACATTCAATAAACTCCAGGTTAAAACTACTTTCAGATATTATTTAAGTGTAGCAGCACATTCAATATACTACAGGGTAAAACTACTTTCAGGTATTATTAAATGTAGCAGCACATTCAATATACTATAGGGTATAACTACTTTCAGGTATTATTTAAATGTAGCAGGACATTCAATATACTACAGGGTAAAACTACTTTCAGGTGTGTTAGTTAAATGTAGCAGCACATTCAATATACTACAGGTTAAAACTACTTTCAGATGTTATTTAAATGTAGCAGCACATTCAATATACTACAGGGTAAAACTACTTTCAGGTATAATTTAATGTAGCAGCACATTCAATATACTACAGGGTAACTACTTTCAGGTGTGTTAGTTAAATGCAGCAGCACATTTAGTATACTACAGGGTAAAATGACTTTCATGCGAGTTATTTAAATGTAGCAGCACATTCAATAAACTACATGATACAATGACTTTCAAGTGTTTTTTTTAAAGGTAACAGCAAATCCTATATACTAAAAGGGGAAATGACTTTCAATTGTGTTATTGCAATGTAGCAGCATATCCTATATGTTAAAATTACTTTCAGGTGTTTCATTTAAATGTAGCAGCAAATTCTAAATAATACAGGGTAAAACTACTTTCAGGTGTTATTTAAATGTAGAAGCACATTCAATGTACTACAAGAAAAAACTACGTTCAGGTGTGTTAGTTAAATGTGTAGCACATTCCATATACTACAGGATAGAACTACTTTCAGGTGTTATTTAAATGCAGCACATTCCATATAACAGGGTAAAACTACTTTCAGGTCTGTTATTTATTGAAGCAGCATAATCTATATATAACAGGGTAAAACTACTTTCAGGTATGTTATTTAAATGTAGCAGCATATTCGTATACTTCAGGCGTGTTATTCAAATGAAGCATCATATTATATATACTACATGGTAAAATGACTTTCAGGTCTGTCATTTAAATATAACAACATATCGTTTATGTTAAAATGCATACTGTTCATTATATATGCACAAAAGGAAACAAGCCTTCGCCCCCTAGAGGCCATGTTTATAAACGGATCGAAATAATTTCAACAATCTTGGTAGAAGGAACATTTTTGGTAAATCTGGCTTTTTAAAAAAAAATCACGATATATACATACAAGCAACGGATCGAAATAATTTGAACAATCTTGTAAAAGGATCACCCAAGGAACATTAGTTCCAAATTATTTTTAAATCAGACCAGTGCTTTTGGACAAGAAGATTTTTGAAGTTTTCACTTAACACATATAGGGAAAACAAGCTCGGACCTTATGGCAGTCATGTTTTTTCAACGGATTTGAATACTCTTCGTAGAGGTTAATCCAAGGAACATTTGCGCAAAAGGATGCTCAAATCGGGCCTGCATGTTTGGACAAGATGATTTTTTAAAGTTTTGTATTTTTTCCCCTTTTCTTAACCCGCAGCAACCAAAGTTCTGCATATAATTGAAGTATTTGAAACAGGACCACCTTAGGAACATTCCTAGTAATTTTTTTTGAAATTGGTCTATTGGTGTAGGAGGAGAAGTTGCCTGTAGGATACTTTGAACAGACAGACGACAACGGATGGTGAGTGATCACACAAGTTCACCTTGAGCTAATAAAGAAAACAAGCACCATCCCATAGCGGCTATGCTTTATAGAATCTGGATAGTTTGAAAAAACTTGGTAAAGGGTAACCCAAGAATAATGTTCAAATCTGGCCAGTACTTGTTGACAAGAAGATTTTTTAAAGCAAACACAGTATGTCTCCCTCGGAGCAATTTGGTTTGGATGTTTGGTCACTTTTAAATTCAGTCCTCTTTCACCGAAGAATCCGATGTGCTTGTTAGATTAGATGATCGACAGAAAGATCATGATCACACAGCAATGGGATACAGACTGATCGTGTAAGTTTGGATGTATGTATGCAGTGTTTTAAAATTTGCCAACAAATTAGATCGTTGAATTGAGACCCCGTAACAATAACAAGAGGGCCATGGGATGCTCACCTGTGTTATGCCAACCACAATAACTCATGTTGTGGCCAGGTAAGCTATTATCATCAAAACCCCCGTTATGACAAAGTTTCAACATGTTCAAATACCAAGAGAGCCTAGATGGCCCTAAATCGATCACCTGAGTGATGGTATAGTAACAAATGTGTATTTGCCAATATCAGGGATAATTTGATAAAGCCTGTTAAAATACGTTGAGCAAATTCAGAGGAGAAGAATGTATGCATTAAATCATTTTGCGCTCTTTCTGATGCCGCATGGAACTTTAATCTTTGAACAATATTGAAAAGAGGACTACCAAAGGAACATTCCTATGAATGAATTTTTTTATGAAATTGGTCAAGTGAATAAGTAGGAGATGTAATTTGAAGCAAAAAGTTAATTTTAACCCTTACTTAGTTGCTACTTTTTCAAAATTTATCAAATATGTCTTGACAAAGTATGTAGAGGATCGATGAAAAAACATTTGTACAAAATTATCTTGAAATCAGAAAAGCACTTTCATAAGGATGGATTATTAAAGTTTTGTTTTGTTTTCTGATGCAGCCTGGTTGTCATTTTTTTCAACCAATAAATATGAACAATGTTTGTAGAGGGTCACACAAGGAACATTTCTACCAAATAATATTGAAATGTGACAAGCAGATTCAGAGGAGAAGAATTTTAAATGTTGGACAATTTGTTCTCTTTCTGTTGCCGGAGCAACCCGCAGCAACCAAAGTTCTCCATGGAATTTTAAATGTTTGAACACATTTGAAAGAGGACCACCAAACGAACTTTCATGTGAAGTCTGGTTGAAATCGGTCCTGTGGTTTAGGAGCGATGATGTTTAATGCTAAAAGTTAACAACGGACAGAGTGATCAGAATAGATCAACTTGATCCTTCCGATCAGGTGATCTAACAAGAGGCCCAAGAGGGCAAGTATCGCTCCACTGCCATTAGGCAAATCTCCAAAACAGCCCCCCCCCCCCCGCCCCCACGTGGCCATGTGTTTTGACCAATCACCATGGCTTGAAGGAGTCTCGTAGAGAGTCACCTAAGGAACATTTCTGCAATATTATTTAGGAGAAGATTTTTAAAGTTTTCACTATATCCAATATAAGGCTAATAGCCCCGCCCCCCTGGGCTGAGTGGCAGCGAAATGTTAATCCCAATCAACATGGCTTGGTGGAATCGGATAGAAAAACACCCACGGAACACTTCTATAAAATTATTTGAAAACCGGCCAGATACTATTGGAGGTCAGGATTTGTTAAGTTTTCACTATAGCCCTATAGGAATCCGCTGTGGTCGAGTGGTTAGCGTCGGGGATTTCGAAACCGGGTGTCCCGGGTTCGATCCCCAGTCGCGGCAATTCGGTCATGGTGGAGTGCCCTTGGGCAAGGCACATTTTCTAGCCTAGTACTGGTTTGTTCACCCAGGGAACATGAATAATAAAATTTAAATGCGCGCTAAATGACCTTAGCTGTCGATGCGCCATAAAACAATATACATTCATTCTATAGCCCTATACGGCAAAAAAACACCCCTGGCGGCCATGTTTTTTAACCAATCAACATGGCTTGAAGGAATCTGATAGGGGTCACCAAAGGAACATTTCTACAAAATCATTTGAAAATTGGCCCGACACTTTCGGAGTAGAAGATTTTTTAAGTTTTCACTATAGGCTTTAGCCATGTAAGACAAAATAGCCCTGCACCCTGGCGGCTATGTTTTCGAGCAATCAGCATGGCTTGAAGGAAAATCTGATATACGGTCGACCTAGGAACATTTCTACAAATATTTTTGAAAACCGGCCCTTTCGGAGAAGAAGTTTTCACTATAGCTATTTAAGTCAAAATAGTCCCGCCCTCTCGCGGCCATGTTTTTTTACCAATCAACATGGCTTGAAGGAATCTGAAAGAGGGTCTCCCAAGGGATATTATTTGTAGATCGATCCAACACATTCGGAGAATATTTTTTAAGTTTTCACTATACATGTAGCCATAGAAGGCAAAATAGCCCCACCCCCATGGCGGCCATGTTTTTCAACCAATCAACATGGCTTGAATGGATCGATCGATTGGGGCTTAACGCTGCTTTCAACAATTTTTTCGTCATATCACGGCGGCCAGTTCACCTTCTCATGTTTCCTGGTTTTCTCACACCAGTACTCCATACTTTCCAAGCAACTGGCCGCTTTTCCACATAGACTGTTAGCCCATTGGTGAAAGACAAATGATGCGTCAGTGACTTTTGTCGAACGTCCGAAATAATGTTGGCCAAGCTGGGGTTCGAACTAAAAACATGGCTTGAAGGATAGAGACAAGGGACATTTCTACAAAATTATTTGAAAATCGGCCTGTTTTCACTGTAGCCATCCATATAAGGCAAAATAGCCCCGCACTCTGGCTGCCATATTTTTCGACCAATCAACATGGCTTGAAGGAATCTGATAGAGGGTCACCCAAGGAATATTTCTACAAAATTATTTTAAAATCGTCGGAGAAGATTTTTTAAGTTTTTACCATTTTTTTCTCTCGGATGCCATGGAAACCAGAATTGTGCATGGATCTAGAAACAAGAGGCCCATGAGGGCCTATGCTCTACTGGTATGGTTCTTTGGTCATTTTCAATCCAGAGCATATATGCATGTAGTTCACAAGCTGTATTATAGCAATTTTGATAATTTCAAGGGCCATAATCCAGTCATGCAAGGGCACATCTGGCTGGTTTTCAAAAGGAACCAAGCTCTCATCAATATTTAACTACTATCTGTGTTTGGTAAAGATCGGATAGTAAATGGAGCCTCTATTGTGTTCACAAGCTCAATTATAGCAATTTTGTCAATTGCAAGGGCCATAATCCAGTCTTGCATGGGCGGATCTGGTTTGCGAAAGGAACCAAGCTCTCATGGATATCTAACTAGTGTATAAGTTTGATTGAGATACAATCAAAACTGAAGACTTTATCGCGTTCAAAAGCTCTATTATAGCAATTCTGACAATTTCAAGGGCCATAATCCAGTCTTGCATGTCCGGATCTGGCTGGTTTGCAAAAGGAACCAAGCTCTCATGGATACCTAACTACTGTGTAAGTTTGGTGAAGATCAGATAGTAAATGGAGCCTCTATTGTGTTCACAAGCTCTATTATAGCAATTTTGACAATTCCAAGGGCCATAATCCAGTCTTTCATGGTCGGATCTGGCTGGTTTGTGAAAGGAACCGAGCTCTTATGAATATCTAACAACTGTAAGTTTGATTGAGATACAATCAAAACTAAATGACTGTATCGCGTTCACAAGCAATTGTTTACGGATGGCCGCACGGACAGCACACCACGGCATAAGCTCTTCTGGCCTTTGGCCAGTAGAGCTAAAAATGGAAATATTTAGGAGAGTACATTGAGCGGATGTTTCATATGAAGTTTCATCCCAATTGGCCAAGTGGGTAGGGAAGGGGTGTTTAAACAAACAAGAGGACCATGAGGCCCTGGATCGCTCACCTGAGAATGGGCTATTGAAGACTTAACTCTTTCAGCGCCAATGGCAATATCATCAAGACAAACTTTTAAGCTGCTCAAGTCCAAAAATGTGATCTCTATAGTTTTTAACTTGATTGTTCAACAATTTGGCCTAGTGTTTGACCCGACCCATATTCGAGCTAGGCCTATATATCATCAAGACAAATATTCTGACAAAGGTTAAACATGCTCAAGCCAAAAATGTACATTCCAGGGTGTTATCAAGATTGTTCTTCAATAGAACTGGCATAGTGACCTAGAGATGACCCATATTCAAACTTAGCCTAGATATCATCAAGACAAACTTTCTGACAAAGTTTTAAGCTGCTCAAGTTAAAATTGCGATCTCCATAGTGTTAACAAGATTTTTCTACAATATGGCCTAGTGACCTAGTTTTTTACCTGACCAAACTCATATTCGAAGTTATATAGAGGTTACAATACACCAAAAACAAATCCTTCTTTGTTTCCATGTTAATCGACCAGTTTCAGTCCTCAATTGGCACACTTTCTAAGCGTTTCTCATGTAGAACACCATATATCATTGAAAAGAGTAACCTCCTAGCTTTAAAACAATCCAAAACTAGAAATATCACTGAAGGTGATGAATACCCCCAGCTGGTGCCTGACAGTATACATATGTATGAGAAATTCAAGGGGCCATAACTCATTTGCAGCCATCTAAAACAAGATGTCGATCCAAATTATTATCCAAGAGTGAAGGAGACTACAACCGATTGGCCCAAACAGGCCACGTGATTGCAGCTACTTTTTGATTGGCTGTGAAAGTACCCCAGACAGGTGCACCCGATTCTTGTGTCGGGGATAGAATTGTTCCACTAATTAATGGAACAAGGTTATTCATACAATCCAGTAATAGAACAGGTTATTCCTACAATACATAAAACCTTTTATGGTGGCATAAAATAACATAAATATATATAATTTAAAAATCAAATTTTCTAAGTCAATCAAGGGTCATTACTCTATATTTAGGATACAATGGAGTTATCTAACCTAATTGTACGATGGTCCTTAACAAATGTGTGAAGTATGATGTGATTTGAATTATTCAACTTTAACGTTGAGCTAAATGCAAATGTTAAAACTGACAAAAAAAAGGTTTTCCAAATATTTGACACCATGCAAAACCTGTTTGATATGTTGAAGATTTATATTTGATAATGAATGATCACAATTAGAAAGGAATGTAACCAAAATTTATGAATTTATCTAATATTCTCAAAATCAATCATTTTTTTACCATCAAAAAGTCACACTCAGCATAACCACCCAAAATCATGTCTTTTACCCCCAAATGAAGGTCACACTCAGCATACAATATGAAGAAGGGTATTAGATGTAATTATATTCCAAATATGAAAGCCCTAGCACAAGTACTTATTGAGAAAAAAAAAATATAAAAAGATTCCAACTTGGCCCAAAACTTTAACCACCGAAAATCATGTTTTTTACCACAAAAAAGAAGGTCACACTCGGCTACTTTAGCATTCAATGTCAAGGAAGTTATAAGATGCAACTATATTCCAAATATGAAAGCCCTAGCACAAATACTTATGAATGAAAATGCCAACTTGCCCTAAAACTTTAACCGGATGCCGACGGCGGGGCGAGTAGTAAAGCTCTCTTCTTCGAATAGTTGAGCTAAAAATAATTCCAGTGCAATACACTGACAATATGCACAACAAGGCTTGGTATCAATCATTCTTGTGAAGTTATATTGAATTCTGACCAAGGGTTTGCAGAGAAATAGTGTTCACAAGAAATGTCCACAGACCAACCGACTCCTATATATAGCCCCAAAGTACTACGTATCTGGGAGAATAAACAAGAGTTGTCGGAGGACAATATAGCTCGCCTATCAGGGCAATCTTCTATAAGGGCCTATTTCAGAACAGTTATAGCATTAGGTAAAGTCACACAGTATCACCTATTGCAAGATAATACACCTTTTCAATACTTGCATGCAAATGTTAACCAAGTCCATACAGGCCCTTTTGGGCCTTTTAAATCTGTAAATTTATTTATAAATACGATAAGCAACAGCATACAGTGTCTGAGAAAAGGCCTTTCACGCAAATGTTTGACCAAAAACGGGCACAATTCAGTCAAAATCCATTCCAGAGTTATGGGACATGACATACAAGGTCATCTAATGACCCTGAATAAGTGTGCAAAGTTTCAAAGCAACAGCATACAGTGTCTGAGAAAAGGCCTTGCACGCAAAGGTTTGACAAAAATTCTATGTCCAAAAAGGGGCACAATTCAGTCAAAATCCATTCCAGAGTTATGGGACTTGACATACAAGGTCATCTAATGACCCTGAATAAGTGTGTGAAGTTTCAAAGCAACAGCATACAGTGTCTGAGAAAAGGCCTTGCATACAAAGGTTTGACCAAAATTCTAAGTCCAAAAAGGGGCACAATTCGGTAAAAATCCATTCCAGCGTTATGGGACTTTACATACAGGGTCATATAATGACCCTTAATAAGTGTGTGAAGTTTCAAAGCAACAGCTTATACAGTGTCTGAGAAAAGGCCTTGCACGCAAAGGTTTGACCAAAATTCTAAGTCCAAAAAGGGGCCCAATTCAGTCAAAATCCATTCCAGAGTTATGGGACTTGACATACAAGATCACTTAATGACCCTGAATAAGTGTGTGAAGTTTCAAAGCAACAGCATACACAGTGTCTGAGAAAAGAACTTGCATGCAAAGGCTTGACCAAGCTGGCAACGCCAACGCGATTACATAAGCTCCCCTATTTCTTCGAATAGGCGAGCTAAAAATGTGGGGTCATGCATTATGCAAGAAAGAACTCGCCAGGTGAAAATGGTAACCGTCATTTTGGACCAAATCGAGCCCGGACAAAACCGGTGTTAGGCATTCTCTACTTTCACTTTCAAACAAGGTCAAAATACTAAGTGATCCAGTGCATCCTATACACATTCACAATGCATTTAAATTCAATGTCATATATTCAGTACATTCTGGTGATGGTATACATATTTCTACGCAAACAAAGGTTTTTTTAGGGACTATAGAACTGTAGATCAGCAAGTCAGCGGATGTATTTAGCATAAATTGACCTAGATATCATCGAGACAAAGTTTCAACATGCTCAAGCCAAAAATGTGGCTTCCAAATTGTTCTTAAATTTGAACTAGTGACCTAGTTTTTGACCAGACATAACCCATATTCGTACTTTGTCTGAATATCATCAAGACAAACTTTCAACATGCTCAAGTTTAAAAAGCGGCTTCCAGAGTATTAACAAATTTTTTCTTAAATTTGGCATTGTGACCTAACATGAACTATATTCGAAAATGGCTTGAATATCACTAAGAAAAACATTCTGACAAGTTTCAACATGCTGAAGCCAAATATGTGGCCTCCCCGAGTGTTAACACGATTTTCCTTCAAGTTGGCATTGTTACCTAGTTTTTGACCGGAAATGACCCATACTAGATTATATCAAGACAAATTTTCAACATGCTCAAGTTTAAAATGCGGCTCCCGAATGTTCACACGATTTTCCTTCAATTTGGCCTAGTTACCTAGTTTTTGACCGGACATGACCCATATTCGAACTTGGCCTAGATTTGATGGAGATATATGCTCTGATAAACTTTCATGAAGATTGAATGCAAAATGTTGCCTCTAGTATTTTAACAAGCAAATGTTAACGACAAACGGCGATTCCCAAAAACTCGCCTTGAGCATGAAGTACTCTGGCGATCTTAAAACTGACAATTCGCCATAACATAAGCTAGACTGGCTTGAAAGCCAGTGGAGCTAAAAATGAGTTCAAGGGAGGCAACCCCTTAAATGGTGTCCACCCGTGTTGATATTATGCATAGGGTCATTTTTAGTTTTAAAGGAGCACATCCCTGTGATATAAACAAGAGGGCCATGATGGCCCTGGATCGCTCACCTTAATTATACAATGTACTGTTATGCAAAACACATCAAGACAATTATTCTGAATGCAACCTCCAGTGTTAACAAGATTTTCCATCATTTGGCCTTGTGATCTATAAATTATTTTTCCTAATATGACCCATATTCCAACATGGACTAGATATCATCAAAACAACATTCTGACAAATTTTCAACTTGCTCAAAGTAAAAATGCGGCCTCCGGAGTTTGAACAATATTTTCCTTTAATGACCTTGTTTCTGACCCCCATATGACCCATATTCGGAACTTGAACTAGATATCATTTAGACAAACATTCTGACCAAATTTCAAGATGCTTAAGCAAACAAGAGGGCCATGATGGCCCTGGATCGCTCACCTTAATTATACAATGTACTGCAATGCAAAACACATCAAGACAATTATTCTGAATGCAACCTCCACAGTGTTAACAATACTTTCCTTCATTTGGCCTAGTGATCTATATTTTTTACCTGATATGACCCATATTCCAACATGGACTAGATATCATCAAGACAACATTCTGACTAAGTTTCAACTTGCTCAAAGTAAAAATGCGGCCTCCGGAGTTTGAACAATATTTTCCTTTATTGACCTAGTTTCTGATCCAATATGACCCATATTTGAACTTGACCTAGATATAATTCAGACAAACATTCTGACCAAATTTCAAGCTGCTGAAGCAAACAATGCGGCATCCAAAGTGTTCACAAGATTTTCCTTCAATTTGATCTAGTGACCTAGTTTTTGATCCAGCATGACCCATATTCAAACTTGGCCTACATATCATCAAGAAAAACATTCTGATAAAGTTTTATCATGCTGAAATTAAAAATGCAGTATCCAGAGTGTTAACATGATTACCCTTCAATTTGGTCTAGTGACCTAGTTTTTAACCCGGCATGACCCATATCCGAACTTGGCCTAGATATCATTTATACAAACATTCTGACCAAATTTCAAATTGCTGAAGCAAAAAATGCAGCTTTTACAGAGTTAACAAGATTTTCCCTCAATTTGGCCTAGTGACCTAGTTTCTGATCCAATATGACCCATATTTGAACTTGAACTAGATATCTTTAAGACAAACATTCTGACAAAATTTCAAGCTGCTGAAGCAAAAAATGCGGCATCCAAAGTGTAAAAAAGATTTTCTTTCAATTTGGGCTAGTGACCTAGTTTTTGACCCGACATGACCCATATTCGAACTTGGCCTAGATATCATTCAGCTCAATATTCTGAACAAATTTCAAGCCGCTGAAGCAAAACATGCGGCTTCTACAGAGTTAACAAGATTTTCCCTCAATTTGGCCTGGTGACCTAGTTTCTGACCCAATATGACCCATATTTGAACTTGACCTAGATATATTTAAGACAAACATTCTGACCAAATTTCAAGCTGCTGCAGCAAAAAATTCGGCATCAAAAGTGTTAACAAGATTTTCTTTCAATTTGACCTAGTGACCTAGTTTTTGACCCGGCATAACCCATATTCGAACTTGACCTAGATATTTTTAAGACAAACATTTTGACAAAATTTCAAACTGCTGAAGCAAAAATTGCGGCCTCTGGAGTGTTAACAAGATTTTCCTTCAATTTGACCTAGTAACCTACTTTTTGACCCAACGTGACCCATGTTCGAACTTGACCTACATATCATCAAGACAAACATTCTGATAAAGTTTCAATATGCTCAAGTTGAAAATGTGGCCTCCAGAGTGTTAACAAGATTTTCCTTCAATTCGACCTAGTGACCTAGTTTTTGACCTCATATCGCCCAGTTTCGAACTTGTCCAAGATTTTATGGAGATGAACGTTCTGATAAACTTTCATGAAGATTGGATGCAAAATGTAGCCCGTCGAGTGTTAACAAGCTCAAATGTTGACGATGGACGATGGACGACGGACGGACGCCGGACAAAATGTGATCACAATAGCTCACCTTGCACTTCGTGCATAGGTGAGCTAAAAATGCGGCATCCAAAGTGTTAACAAGATTTTCCTTCAGTTTGGCCTAGTGACCTAGTTTTTGACCCAGCATGACCCGTATTCGAACTTGGCCTAGATATCATTCAGCTCAACATTCTGACTAAATTTCAAGCTGCTGAAGCAAAAAATGCAGCGTTAACAAGATTTTCCCTCAATTTGGCCTAGTGACCTAGTTTCTGACCCATATTTAAACTCGACCTACATATCATCAAGACAAACATTCTGATAAAGTTTCAACATGCTCAAGTTGAAAATGTGGCCTCTAGTTAACAAGATTACCCTTCAATTTGGCCTAGTGACCTAGTTTTTGACCCGGCATGACTCGTATTCGAACTTGACCTAGATATCATTCAGACTAAATTTCAAGCTGCTGAAGCAAAAAATACAGCCTCTAGTGTTAACAAGATTACCCTTCAAATTGGCCTAGTGACATAGTTTTTGACCCGGCATGACCCATATTCGAACTTGGCCTAGATATCATCAGCTCAACATTCTGAAGCAAACAAGAGGGCCAAGATGGCCCTAAATCGATCACCTAATTGATAGTAAATTAGTAGCAAATATTTAACTGCAAATATCTGGGATTTTTTTTATCAGAGAGGGTAAATGAAACTGCAAAGGAGTGGACACTTCTCAAGAAACAGCTTATCAGTAAAGGCCATTTATATCTTGAAATCTAACAAGAACTTTAATAAGAATGGAATTATAAAGTTTTTGTCATTTTGCACCTTTCCTGATGCCGCCTTGCTGCCCTGTTTTTCAACGAAATCAATATGGCTTCAACAGTTTATTTAGAGGGTCACTTAAGGAACATTTCTACCAAATTATCTTGCAATCGCACAAGTAGATTATGGAGGAAAGGGATTTTAAAATTTTGGTATTTTTCTCACTTTCTGATGCCACAGCAACCAAAATTATCAATGGAATTTAAATCTTTGAACAATTTTGAAAGAGGACCACCAAAGGAACATTCTTGATTCGTATTATATTTTCTTAAAATCAGACAAACACTTTCATAAAAATGAAATTTTCAAATTTTGTCATTTTGCCCCTTTTCTGATGCCGCCTGACTGCCATGTTTTTCGACCAATCAGTATGGCTTGAACAATTTTTATAGAGGGTCACCCAAGGAACATTTCTACCAAATTATATTTGAATCTGACAGGCTGAGATTCGGAGGAGAAGATTTTTTGGACATTTTGTCCCCTTTTCTGATGCCGCAGCAACCAAAGTTCTCATTGGAATTTTAATCTTTGAACAATTTTGAAAGAGGACCACCAAAGGAACATTCCTGTGATGTTTTGTGGAAATTGTTCTATTGGAATGGTAGGAGTTGGTTGTCATTTGTAGCTAAAAGTTCAATTTACCCCTTTTGTGATGACGCCTGGTTGCTACGATTGTGTAACCAATCAAAACGGCTTAAACAAATTAAATAGAGGATCATTACAGTAAGATTCGTATTATATTTTCTTAAAATCAGACAAGCAATTTCATAAAAATGGAATTTTCAAATTTTGCCCCTTTTTTGATGCCGCCTGACTGCCATGTTTTTCGCCCAATCAGTATGGATTGAACAATTTTTATAGAGGGTTACCCAAGGAACATTTCTACCAAATTATATTTGAATCTGGCGGGCAGATTCGGAGGAGAAGATTTTTAAAGTTTGGACATTTTGTCCCTTTTCTGATGCCGCAGCAACCAAAGTTCTCAATGGAATTTAAATCTTTGAACAACTTTGAAAGAGGCCAACCAGAGGAACAGTCCTGTGATGTTTCACGGAAATTGTCCTTGGAGTTTGGGAGGAGATGATGTTTAAAGCTAAAAGTTAACGCCGGACGGACGCCGGACAAAAAGTTATCAGAATAGCTCACCTTGAGCCTTCGGCTCAGGTGATCTAAAAATGTAGCTTCTACAGTGTTAACAAGATTTCCCTTCAATTTGGCCTCGTGACCTATATTCGAACTTGACCTAGATATTTTAAAGACAAACATTCTGACAAAATTTCAAACTGCTGAAGCAAAAATTGCGGCCTCTGGAGTGTTAACAAGATTTTCCTTCAATTTGACCCGACATGACCCATGTTCGAACTTGACCTACATATCATCAAGACAAACATTCTGATATGGTTTCAACATGCTCAAATTGAAAATGTGGCCTCCAGTGTTAAAAAGATTTCGCTTCAATTTGACCTAGTGACCTCGTTTTTGACCTCATATGGCCCAGTTTCGAACTTGTCCAAGATTTGATGGAGATGAATGTTCTGATACACTTTCATGAAGATTGGATGCAAAATGCAGCCTGTAGAGTGTTAACAAGCTGAAATGTTGACGACGCACGGACAAAATGTGATCACAATAGCTCACCTTGCACTTCGTGCATAGGTGAGCTAAAAATGTAAAAACCTGCTTGACCAACCATGGTTTATTGGTTCCCAAAAACCGACAAATTGGCTAGATTGGATGTTCAATGTGGCATTCATAAGTTTTTTTGGTTTCAACTATGATATACAACATAATGGATTTAAGAAAGAAAACAAGGTAAAATTTCAATATAAGTCTAAATCAGTATTTTTACTGTTGATTCCCTTTCAAAGTTATTGAAATTCTATATATATGTTCAATTGAAAAATATTTTTGAGACAATCTTAATGTCATTTCCTTAAAAGTTTTAATCAAATTCATCCAACCATGCCTTCAGACAGAATTTCAAACCAATATCCCATCTGCCTTCAGGAGGAGATTACAATTCCTTTAGATTAGAAGGAACATGCCCTCTTCTAATGTCAGTGAGAGAACGTAAGACAGACAACACGAAAACCTCTGAAAGTGACATAACTCCTTGTCTATTAACATTTAACCACCAGCAGACACGTTCTGATGCATCTGTAGCAGACGGCTTTTGTTAACATCATGGTAACAAAAACTTTAGCATAATCAATAAGCAATGTCTTCTTTTGTCACAATGTATTCAACTCTATTCACTAACTATACTACAAATGTAGATATCTTTCATGCATTTGCCTATAGATATGTTTTCAGTTGTCTGCTGTAGATTGCATTTGGGCAAGGGTCAATTAAACTTTTGGACAATCATAAGGGTAAACCATATTAAAAAGACTTGTTTATTCACAATACATCAAGATGAGATGTTGAAAATGAAACTATATGTACATATAATGTGTGAACTTGGTCACTTTTAACCAATGATTATAATTACTGCAACAATCAAAACGGATTGACTCGTCTCACAAACTTCTGCAAAGACAGTGTGGATATTTATTAGCATTGCCTTCTTTAGACATATTTAAGAATTATCCACTGTATCTGCTATAGGAATTTACACTAGTGATCACTCATTAGTGCAAAATACATGTAGCCCTTTCCCTCATACAGACAACTTTTTTGAAAACATTGTGGGTAGGATAATTTCTCCTTTTACTGCAATGTTTTCGACTGTATTCAATAGTTTTATTCTCATTTACAGAGATGTAGGTTGTATGGAGAAAAGGGTTAACTTCCTTCAGCTGTTCATTCTTCCTTGAAAGTCACAAAATAGAAATATACACACTTTCATATAACTGTGTATGCTCCATATCCTTGGATTCAGGAATAGGTGTTTGACTATATGTAGATGATATTTTCAGATAAATGAGAGATTGTACTTTGTACTTAGCAATAAGAATCCCTGATTGCTTAACGATTATAAATTGATGCACATGTATTCAAACCTCTCATGATTTCTTTTTTATATAGGAAATTTTACTAACAACATAATGTAAAACAATGACAATATGAAAATGTTATTCCCACAAAACTATATATCAGCCTGTACTTCTCAAAATACAAGTCTTACTCAATTTCTACTCCGAATTAAAATACATACACCCCTGCTGTATTATGTTTTAAAATCTTGCTGGTGCAGATCAGACACAAAAATCATTCCAAGGTGTAGAATTTTGTTATCCAGACACATTGCTTTAATATTCAGGATCAACATATACTTTATCAACAATTTCTTTACAAGACATTTCACTCTTCCAATTGTTCTCTATTAAAATACCAGCTAATTACACAGCAATGTAAAAAGCAAACTATGTCACTTGTTACATTAATAAATTTGGAAGTTTTATTTGAAATTAAAAATGATTTCACTTGCATGAGAAAGCCAAATCCTGAAATAGAATCTTGTTTGAAAATCTGTCTGTTGGATCTATATTATTTTGATCACCTTAAAAACCAAATGTCTTGAACTTCTTTGCACAGGTAAATGTTTATCGACCACCACGACCACCTCTGAATCCTCCGCGACCACCTGGACCTCCTCCTCTACCACGACCTCTAGCAGCTGCAAGTAAACAGAAAATAAAAGTAAATGCTAAGTAAGATGAAAGTTAAATTATTACCCCCTTGTCAGTCTAGTGCAGTGCTTCTGCTGGCACTAACTCTTTTCAACAGGAAGTCCTGGAAGCAAAGGTTAAACATTTACAGGAAAAAAGCTATTCTTTTCAACAGATGTAGGGCACATGCTGGTGAATGCCACTTGAGCTGTTGCCTATTAAATGGAAATGTGGCTCCTAAAAAAATAAATGCGAAAAAAATCAGTAATCTTCTGCACAGCAGACCATTCATGTTATAACAAAATTGGGTTAAATAACTGAAACCAGTCTGTGTATAATGTCAAACTATCGATTGACACTCAACAGGGCCCGCGCTGTCGTTCGCCACTTTCGCCAAATGCGAAGATTATTTCATGAGTGGCGAAAGGTTTTTATCATCAACATTTACCTGTTTTGGATATCAATTTACAACATACAGTGACTGTTTCCGTTAATCTAATATAATGCACCGCAATTTGATTCAATGTCGGGAACCAGTGACCACTTTACGACACCCGTTTTTATCATTTTGACAGCTTGTGTATTTCACACTTGTTTTATTGTTGTGAAGTTTTAATCCGACTGACCAACAACTCTGAGCGATATTGATACATTAAAGGCCGAACATATGATAATTGGCAATAATTGGCAATTATAGATGCATTAAATATATCGGCAAGCTTTTTGAAGCAGGTTTCGAAGATCGACGTAGGCCTTTCATGATTTAATGACAATGTAAGTTTGTCATTTTTGATTGGGAAAAATCTATTTAATTATGGGCGAGTCCAAACAATTAGTGGACCCATTGATGAGATTGCATATATATTATTATATATTTCTTCTCCTCTCTGTTTATCCCTGAAATTGAAGAAAATTGGCGAACAAATGGCTAAAATATTTGTCAAAAGTGGCGAAAATGAATGGCTCCTAAAAATAAAAAGTGGCGAACTTTATTTCAATGTGGTGAAAGAAAAATTCAACCCAGAGCAGGCCCCGACTCAAGATAAATATGTGGTCCGAGACTCCTTAACCCTTTCCCTCATATAGACGCCTCTGCAGCAGACGGCCTTTTGAAAACAGTGACAAAAGAAGAAATTGCTCAAAACAAGCAATTTCTCCTTTTGCCACAAAGTTTTCCAATTTTAGTAATAGGTTATCCATTCAATTATAGAGATTTTCTAATTTTTTTTGACAAAATATGTTCAAAGTCGTCTGTTGCAGAATTTTTATATAAGGGAAAGGGTTAAATTTGTACTAGATTCTCAGATTTTGCATCAAGACAGATCGCCCTACTCTTACTTTCAAAATTCATTATCATTTAGTATCTCCATGAAAAACTAATTAGTTGCTTTAACCCTTTCCCTCATACGACAATTCTACAGCAGACGACTTTGAACATATTTTGACAAAACAGAAAATCTCTATAATTGAATAGATAACATATGACTAACAGTGGAAAACATTGTGGCAAAAGGAGAGAATTTCTTCTTTTGTCACTGTTTTCAAAAAGCTGTCTGCTGCAGAGGCGTCAGAAAGCGTCTATATGTCATAATGAGGTAAAGTGTTAAGGACTTTTATCTTCTTTGATGATCCTAATTTGTACATGCACTGTCTGTTATTCAAAAAATGTTTTATCTGAAGTCTTTCAAATTAGCCTGCTGCAGGTCCTATACTTGATTGACATAACAAAATTCTATCCTGCAAACAATCAATATCTCGAATTAGATATTAAATAAATAGAATTTGCTGACTGACAAATTGTCATACTAAAGTTGTTTGGACAAAGAAGCAAATAAATGAAAAATCAGCTTTAGAAGTTTCAAAATATTCATGTTAATCCTTCCTGGCGACATTTGAAAACATTTTGGTAAAATTTCTCCTTTTGGGCGACACATTTAAATAGTTTGTACGACAAACAGAACAACCGTATCAAACAACTACATTAAGAGTTTTGTCTATGAATGCTTTTTGGTTAAGGACATTTTCAAATCGCAAATTACTGTTTACCTTGTGCTCGGAGGATTGCGGATTTTCCACGGCCTGCAGATTGTCCCTTTCCTTGGACTTTCTTGAACATCGGGGCGTTTTTCAACATATCAGGTAAGATCATGAAACGGATTTTGCTCCCTCTTATGTAGACATTTTCGAGTTGTGCAACTCTACCGTCTCTGTAAGTAACAGTAATGTTTGCCATTTGGCAATTCATATTGTCCTCCGCTTCGACGAGCTTTCCTCTGTAAACTTCGCCGGTCGTCGTTTCACAAGTTACTATGTGGCCTTCAGCCTCATGCATTACTTTGATTGGAACTCCGATAGACATATTTTAATTTTATGTATGTAACTTCCTTGTGAATATCCTAGATGCTGCCCGATGAGATGGATTTTCCTGATCTTCGCAAAACAAAGATCGAATGGCGCCCGACGTTTGGCTTTGTTTCCGGTGCGTCCCGGAAGCGGTGAGGGTTAAACGTATGCTCGATTCATTTAAGTTAGGAAAATATAAAATTATATACCAAGAATAGAATAAAGATAAATCTCTCATCAAATTTTAAGTCATTAACAGATATAATAACATAAAATGGAAAAATAATAATCATAGATCATTTTAAAAGTGTATTTCTTACAACTTTTTTAATCTTATGAGGATCGGGAAAATAGCCCGCGAAAATGACGGAACAAATGGAAGTTGACAATTCTGCAAATACAAAACAGCCAACTACAAGCGTATCAGGGACATCTGGAGCTGTGAATGAAGTACCATTGCAAGCATATTTTTCGAATTTTGTTATTTGCAGTGCTGTCACGGACCCTTATTGTGCGCCAATGTCACAAGGAGAGAAAAACGTGAAGCCGATCTGGGGCTCTAACCCGGAATTCTCGCTTTTAAGGGGAAACGCTTTTAAGGCGAGATCTCTACCTACTGAGCTAACCGGGTCGCTTACATGTACTCTCTTCAATTGTCACTGTGTATAAGCCGGACCTGCGACATAATCACATGAAAACCTTAACATTGGGAAACGGGTTCAGGTCCAAAAAGGCCAAATGGCAAAAAGGCCAATTACCAAAAAGGCCAAATGCCAAAAAGGCCAAATCATTTCAAAGTACAACAAAGATAATAATTGATTGTTTGTGAACATTTTTATAATGGAGAATTTACATATTATTGTTTTGATTTGCATGTAATTGTATCTCAGCGTGCTTATGAATAAATCATGTCTGATGAAATCGTTGTCAGTGGATATATATATATACATAGTTGCGATTATGAAAGGTGTATGCGTTGTTGTATATTTTCCTATTTAAGGGTTGAGAGTGTTTAGTTGCACACAAAAAAGATACATGTATAAAGTTAATATACACATATTTAATTTATACATATGCATCCAGACCACACCGCGATCGAGGAGTCGCTAAATCTAGGGGTTCATCTGACCATGTAGGATTCTCTGTCGGTACCTAGTTCAATATGAATTTATAATTAAATGAAAATACCATATAGAAATAGATCAGTTGTTTCAGATCGCCACATAAATATACTGCTTTAATACCGGAATATGCCTATTTTCTATAATGTGCAAATATTCCATTATTTACCGCTTATCATCGGATTCGAATCCGCTTATTTATTCATGAAGATATCATTTATTTCCCTAAAATTATCAGTTTAAACTATACCTGTTCATGAATATCATGTATCCGCATATCGTCAATGACCGTCTCTTGATTGTTGAAATTATTTTGATGATGTGATCCGTTAAAAAAAAAGGCTTCTCTTACTAAGTCTTAAAAAGCACATTCTCAGGTGACCAATCCAGGGCCTCATCGCCTTCTTGTTTGACTTTTTCTAGGCATCTCACGAGTCACAAGTCAGATACTCTGACCCATTCCCAATGGCAAAAAGTCTTTAAAATCATGCAGAATTCCCAATGTTGTCATGTTAACCCTGTTTCTTTTTATTCCCAAATAGAAAATAATAGCAATTAATTTTCCCAAATAAAGGGCCAAAATGCATAGAAAAAGGCCTGATATCTTAGTAACTACTACATGCATTGCATTGATACTTTAAACAACCCTTCCCAACCATCACACTTATGTTAACAATCAAGTTAGATCACCTTTTAAGAAATTCTGGTTAATGTTTTGCATGCAACACCATATCTCAATAGCTGATAAGCGGTGGAATAGTTGAGTGGCTGTCTTATGGACAGCTCTTGTTATTTTTTACACTTGTCAAAATCCAAATATTCCTACTCAAACTATTTTTGTTGTATGCACCCTATTTTTGTGTCGCCTGCATGTAAGGCAAGGGGACACTAATCGATGATTTCTCCACTGTCCATCGGATGATCTCTTTGTCACTAATCAATTGTAATGTACTTGCTTCTCAAATTTGGTTGCTGCAGGACCAGAAAGAGGGAAAAATGTCAAACTTTGAAAATCTTCTTGTTCATCATATATGTACTGGCCTGACTTGGAAATCATTTGCCACAAATGTTCCTTGGTTGCTCAAAACAATTTCTCCTTTTATATACCACAATGAACTCTAATAAGTAAATGACATTTTTATATTTATAAAAATCTTTATAATTTTGCATTTATGATGTCAAATTTGTCAATTGCAGGTTTGGAAAGTGTTAACCCTTTCTCTCATATAGATGCTGTCTGATGCCTCTGCAGCAGACAGCTTTTTGAAAACATAGTGACAAAAGGAGAAATTGCTCAAAACAAGCAATTTCTCCATTTGCCTTAATGTTTTCCACTTTTAGTCATAGGTTATCCATATAATTATAGAGATTTTATTATTTGACAAAATATGTTCAAAGTTGTCTGCTGCAGAATTGTTGTATGAGGGAAAGTGTTAATAGATGGAGAAGTTTGTTCCCCCAGGATATGATATAAATTGTTATAATTTTGTTTACAGGGTAGAGAAGTACAGGCCTTCAAAGCTATTTGACATTGTTGGGAATGAACAGACACTTAGCAGACTTGCAGTTTTTGCTAAAGAGGGCAATGTTCCAAATGTTATCATTGCGGTATAATTTTTGGTTTTAGCTCACCTGAGCACAAAGTGCTCAAGGTGAGTTATTGTGATCGCCCTTCGTCCATCTTGCATCGTTTGTCAACATCTTCTCCTCTGTAATATTTTGGCCAATTGGGAAGAAACTTCACAGAAAGTATTCTCTCAATGTGCTCACCAAAATTCCTTTAATTTTTAGCTAGACTATTCGAAGAATATGAGAGCTATACTACTCACCCTAGCGTTGATGTTGGCGTCTACGTTACACCTTGGTTAAGGTTTTGCATGCAAGTACTTAAATGCTATATGTATTGCATTGAAACTTTGTTGATTATCAAGTTAGATAATTCTATCCTGCATTTTATACAAATTATGGCCCTTTTTTTACTTAGAAATTCTGGTTAAAGTTTTGCGTGCAACTAAATTAAGAGTCCATATCTCAGTATTTACTTGATGCATTGCATTGAAACTTTATAAAAACCTTACCCAACTATCACACCTATGTAGATTATTAAGTTAGATAACTCCATCCTGCATTTTATGCAAGTTATGGCCCTTTTTATACGCCCATTTTGAAAAAACGGATCGTGTTATAGTTTTACCTGCGGCGTACGGGTGGGCGAGCGGCGTCCAGTATGTTGTCAGCTCAATAACTTTAGAAGCCTTTGTCCAATCATCACCAAATTAAGTCAGAATGTGTATTGGCATAATATCTCGGACAAGTACGATAACTAGCCATATCGCTTTAGTCAATCGAGAGTTATCACCCTTTAATTATAGAAATTACCCAAAATTGGTCTTGTCCGCTCAATAACTTTAGAAGCCTTTGTCCAATCATCACCAAATTTGGTCAGAATGTGTATTGGCATAATATCTCGGACAAGTTCGATAACTAGCCATATCGCTTTAGACAATCAAGAGTTATCACCCTTTTATTAAAGAAATTACCTAAAATTGGTCTTGTCAGCTCAATAACTTTAGAAGCCTTTGTCCAATCATCACCAAATTTGGTCAGAATGTGTATTGGCATAATATCTTGGACAAGTTCGATAACTTACCACGTTATCTTAGTCACTACACACTTATGTCCCTCGAAATGGCCAAAACTGTACTAACAGTGACTGCTCTCTAAATTTGCCTGATGTACAACCAATTATCACTATACTTAATTGGTCTCAAAAAAACAGGATGGGCGTATTTTGTGACATTTGGCGCTCTTGTTGAACTTATAAATTCTGGTTAAAGTTTTGCCTGCAACTACATTAAAAGTCCATATCTCGGTAACTGCTTGAAACATTGTATTGAAACTTTATACAACTTTCCCAATTTCAATTGTTCATAACTATATACACAACCAAGAAAGATAACTCTATCCTGCATATGATGCAAATTATTGTGCTTTTTTTACGGTTAAAAGTTGGCGTGCAGCTACATTAAGAGTCCATATCTTAGTAACTCAGGGTTTTCCATGACGCACAAATCCTGCGTCATTGACGCATTTTCAACTCAAATGACCCCCAAAAATAATATCTGTGCGTCCATATGGACGCAATGTCGGTAAATCAAAGTCCATTCTAGGTCTGTGTAGTCCGAAGCTGAGTTCACTCGTTTTCAAAGGTGACTGTGCACAACCTTAATTTATCGGGAATTCCCACAAGCAGGGCACATCATCCAATCAGAATAGGTTTCCGAAAACTTTCATTTTTGATAGGTCAATAAATATGGATACTACTAAAACTAACTAAGAATTAATCGTACATGAGATTCCCTAGTTTCATGATGGCGGACTGCGAAAATATTTTTGCAGACGACGAAAATATTTTTGCAGGCATGTTTGGAAATGTGCCCCGAAAGAGGAATTTAAATGATCCCACGACTATCAGTTACAGTAAATTTGTACGTAGGATAGATTTCTTAGTTTCATTCTTACAGTAAATTTGTACGTAGGATAGATTTCTTAGTTTCATTCTTACCAGTTGGATAATGATCGAGATTTTCCAAATGATGTATACTTGATTTATTCTTGCGAATCATCCCGGCACAACTTTTTTTCCGATCGTCTGTTACTTAATTATACCCCCAAAAGCTTCTATACCAAGAGGAGATGTGCATACCCTAATGGTCTTACAATTGCATGTTATTTTACAGATTTATGGCCCTTTTACTTATTTTAAAAGTTGTTGGTCATATTTTGTCCGAAGCCATATTTTGTCAGGCCTATTTTTTACAAACCACTGGGTGGAATTCAATAACATTTTACATGAAGCTTCTATACCAAGATGAGATGTGCATACCCTAAAGGTCTTACAATTGCATGCTATTTTACAGAGTTATGGCCCTTTTACTTATTAAGTTGTTGGTCATATTTTGTCCGGCCTATTTCTTACAAACCACTGGGTGGAATTCAATAACATTTTACATGAAGCTTCTATACCAAGAGGAGATGTGCATATCATAAAGGTCTTACAATTGCACGTTATTTTACAGAGTTATGGCCCTTTTGTTGGTAGGTCGAAAGCCATATTTTGAGTCAAGGTTCTGTTTTGGGTGTATTTATCATCTTCAGTGATATTTCTAGTTTATTTTGATTTCGTACTAACTGAATCAAGTGCGCCGTTTCCTAGACATCAGTGATGCTATCAATGTAAAACTTGATATCATTGGTCGGCTCATTAAATATCAGGCAATCATATGGTGTCTTTTTAGTACCCGGATTAAACACTTTAAAAATGTTTATGATTTTTTTTTTTGGCAAGATAACGTGTCGATAAGCACTGAAACCAAAGAAAGTAATCAAAATCCAGTCGATCAAGACCAAATTACCTACTCCTCAACGTACAGTACCTGATTTGCCTGTAAAATCGTGTAGTCTTTTAGCAGTTTTCAATGGCCACGCTTCGATGCAGAAAAACAGCTATTATGTACTGCAATTTCTGCACCAAACATAAAAAATCAAATGCATTGACGGAAGGGACTGCCGAGTTTTTGGACCAGCACATTAACAAGACACTCAGAAGGCAAAGACCACGAGGCCTTTGTGCTTGGTGAAAATCTGTACCAGTTGTCAAAAAGGCCGACAGCGAAAAAGGAAGAGGCTTCATAAATATACATCGAAGTTTTGAACATTTTAGACTGTCCCAGTGTATCTCACCTTTCACATAGTGGAAATACTTCATTTTCCTCAGAAACCACAGCCAATTATGACTTTTTCTGTCCCTTTATTTGTATTTAAAATTATTTAAAGTGAAAATAACAATGATTCACTCCAGTTTTACTCTGTAAATAAGCTTAAAGTTCAAGTCAGAGGTTAGTAGTAAAATGATGTTAATTGTTTGATTACTTTTAACTCGATCATGGAAGGGAATTCCTTACAATAAAGATAAAATCATGGTAAATAGGTTTGTCAAATATTGTCCCCTGTTTAAGTAACAATGTCCCCACTTTTTAGCTCACCTACCTAAGCACAATTGACTGATTTCAAAATAACTTCACAGGAATGTTACTTAGGTTGTCCTCTTTTAAAGTTGTTGTAAAATCTTCTTGTACAATCTTCTTGTACTAAATCACTGGCCTGATTTGAAAATAATTTGGCACAAATGTTCCTTGTGTGACCCTCTACCAAGGTTGTTCAATTTATTTACTGAAAACTAACTGAAAAAATTAAAAACAGCGTTAACAATTTCCTACAAATGACTTCTTCTACAAAACCAATAGACTGATTTCAAAATAACTTCACAGGAATGTTACTTAGGTGGTCCTCTTTTAAAGTTGTTCAAAGAATTTAATTCCAAGTAGGACTTCGGTTGTGATGCGGCATCAGAAAAGGGGAAAATCTCGTCCAGAAGTACTTGCTCGATTTGAAAATAATTTCGCGAAAATGTTCCTTGGGGCAACCTTTACTAATATTGTTCAATTTATTCCGATTTGTTGTAAAACATGGCCACCAGGGGCGGGGGCGTGTTTTCCTAGTATGTGCATTGTAAAAACTTTAAAAATCTTATTGTCCAAAAGTACCTGCACGATTTAAATATAATGTGGCACAAATGTTCCTTGGGTGACCCTCTACCAAGTTTGTTAAAATTATTCCGATCTGATGAAAAACATGGCCGCCATGGTGCGGGGTTTGTTTTCCTTATATGTAAATTAACAGTTATATAGTGAAAACTTAAAAAAATCTTCTTGTACTAAATCACTGGCCTGATTTGAAAATAATTCGGCACAAATGTTTCTTGTGTGACCCTCTACCAAGGTTATTCAATTTATTTACTGAAAAGTAACTGAAAAAATGTTGAAACAGCGTTAAACACCAAACAATCAATAAATTTTTCCAAAACTCAAAACTAAATGATTTTATTTTCTAGGGACCGCCAGGTACAGGGAAGACGACAAGCATACTTTGTTTAGCAAGAGAAATGTTGGGGCCTTCTTATAAAGAGGCAGTTTTAGAGCTGAATGCTTCAAATGATAGGTAAGTATCAATCATGCGTAGGATGCAGGTTTAAAACCTATGTTGATTTGTGTTCAGAATTTTTAACCAACAGTGTAAGAACTGGACAACATTTTAGTTTTGTACAAATGATCCTTGGGTGACCCTCTATCAGATTCCTTCTAGTCATGTTGATTGGTTGAAAAACAGGGCCAACAGGGTGCGGGTTGTTTTGCCTTACATGGCTAAAGCGAAAACTTTAAAAAAATTCTTCTCCAAAGGATTCTGTCCGATTTCCAAATAGTTTTGTAGAAATGTTCCTCAGGGGACTCTTATTAGATTCAATCAAGCCACTTTGATTGGTAGAAAAACATAGGGCTGCCGCCAGGGGGCAGGGCTGTTATGCCTTATAATATGGCTATATTGAAAACTTTAAAAATCATCTTCTCCTAAATTATCTTGCCAATTTTCAAATAATTTTGTAGTAGTGTTTCTTGGGTCCTAACGCTCTGTCAGTTTCCTTCAAGTCTTGTTGATTGGTTGAAAAACATAGCCACCAGGGGCAGGGCTGTCTTGCCTTATATTGCTATAGTAAAAATCTTCTTCCTCGAAAGAATATAATATTACCTAATAATTTTGTAGAAATGTTCCTTGGGTCACCTTCTAACGGATTCCTTCAAGCCATGGTTACCAGGGATGGGGCTATAGTAAAAATGAGTAGGATGCACAAATATGATATAATGACATTATTTTCATTTTTTGCTCAAACCCCATTTCTCACTCCGGTCCTAATTGACCCCTTTGTATAATAACATTGCCATAAAACCAACTCATTCATTCTCTAATAAAATGAAAGGTATAAATATTTCAAGTGAGCATTGCCATCATGGCCCTCTTTTTTAGCTCACCTGAGCTTTGCTCAAGGTGAGTTATTGTGATCGCCTTTTGTCGGCGTGCGTCATCCGTCGTCCATCATGCGTCAACTTCTTCTCCTCAGTAACCAGTGGGTCAATTGGGATGAAACTTCACAGAAAGCATCCTCTCAATGACCTCACCAAATTTCCTTCAAATTTTTGGGATCCATGCAGAATTCTGGTTTCCATGGCAACAAAATGAAAAAAACTTCAAATTCTTCTTCTCCCAAACTGGTTGACAGATTTTCAAATAATTTTGTAGAAATGTTCCTTGGATGACCCTCTATCAGATTCCTTCAAGCCATGTTGATTGGTCGAAAAACATGGCCGCCAGGGGGGGGGGGGGGGCTATTTTGCCTTATATGACTATAGTGAAAACTTAAAAAATCTTCCCCTCCCAAACTTGATGGCAGATTTTCAAATAATTTTGTAGAAATGCTCCTTGGATGACCCTCTATCAGATTCCTTCAAGCCATGTTGATTGGTCGAAAAACATGGCCGCCAGGGGGGCGGGGCTGTTTTGCGTTATATGGCTATAGTGAAAACTTAAAAAATCTTCTTCTCTGAAAGTGTCAGGCCGATTTTCAAATAATTTTGTAGAAATGTTCCTTAAGTGACCCACTATCAGATTCCTTCAAGCCATGTTGATTGGTCGAAAAAAATGGCCACCAGTGGGCAGGGCTATTTTGCATTATATGGCTATAGTGAAAACTTAAAAAATCTTCTTCTCCAAAAGTGTCGGGCCGATTTTCAAATGATTTTGTAGAAATGTTCCTAGGGTGACCCTCTATCATATTCCCAAGTTGTTTGGTAGGAAACTATGGCCGCCAGGGGGCGGGGCTTATATAGCTAAAGTGAAAAAATAATAATCAGGTGAGCGATCCAGGGCCATCATGGCCCTCTTGTTTAACATTTCACTGTTATCTTATAGAGGTATAGATGTTGTGAGGAACAAGATCAAGATGTTTGCCCAACAAAAAGTGACTTTACCACAAGGACGTCACAAGATTATTATTCTAGATGAGGCAGATAGGTATGTACTTCCACTCATTAATGCCAATTTTATAAACAATCCAAGTCGGAAAATATCTTATTAAATTGTTGGTTAAATCCTTTCCCACATACAACAAATCTGCAGCAGACAACTTTGAGCACCTACGCAAAAAAATCTCCTTCAATGAGTTTAATTATTAATCAAAGTAGAAAACATTGTGAAGAAGAAATTGCTCATTATAAGCAATTTCTCCTTTTACCACAATGTTTTCGAATGTCGTCTGCTGCAGAGGCGTCAGAAAGTGTCTGAATGTGGGACAAATTATTCTTTCATTTATAGAGATTTTCACTATAGTTGCCTGGGTGTTTCCAGAGTCATCTGTTTACATGTGATTTTATTTTGACGCCTGCAGCAGACAACCTTTGAAAACATTTTGACAAAAGAAAAAATTGCTCTTGATAAGCAATTTCTCATTTTGCCACAATTTCGCCAACTATATTTAATAATTATACTTTCATCTATAGATACTTTCTATATTTTTACCGACATGGTTTCAAAGTCCTTTGCTGCAGATTTGTTGTATGCGGGAAAGGGTTTAATGTAGACCAGGCTCCAAAACTATACAAAAAATAGTCTCATTTGTAGCATAGAGTTTATTTCTTGGCACAGAGAACGTTTTTAGAGTTTTATAGTTTCAGGCCAGAATCAATCTGCTTATCCATATTACAAGATCAAAGCTTGGTCAATTTTCTTTTAAGATATTTTTAATCCAAGATTGCCTTTTACTTTTGTGGCAAGTGTAATCTGATGAGGTTTGATCTGCACAGGCTTTTGTCTTTTATAAGTGGTTTTATACAGTTTTCCTGATTGAAATTCTCTTGAATAATGACAGTTCAGAGCGCAATTATAGATTGTAAGCCCCACTGGCTGTAAGCAAGTCGTGCTTATTTCATGGTGCTTTGTTGCTTCAGTAAACTTTTTGAATTAAACCACTTATACTTTCATTATACCCCCTTCGAAGAAATGGGGGTATATAGGAGTCACTGTGTCGGGCTCGCTGTCGGTCGGTCGGTCGGAAGCCATATTTTGTCCGGCCTATTTCTTACAAACCACTGGGTAAAATTTTACATGAAGCTTCTATACCAAGAGGAGATGTGCATATCCTAAAGGTCTTACAATTGCATGTTATTTTACAGAGTAATGGCCCTTTTACTTATTAAGTTATGGTGTAGGTCAAGGTGCTGTTTTGGGGGTATTTATCATCTTCAGTGATCATAGTTCTAGTTTGTCTTGAATTTGTATCTTTCATAGTTTGCTGTGTTTTCTCCAGAGCATATTTTCTGCATTTTTCACGCAATCAAATTGACACGGACTCATAGTAATTGCAAATCTGCGTCTGTTTTGATGCACTATAAATTAAAAAACAAATTCAGTCGGTCATTAAAGATAAGACTTGGGGGACAAATCTGAGTAAAATTGATAGATCCTTGTTTTTAAATTCTCAACTTCTAATAATAAAATCAAAATCAAAAATAAATCCAATAAGGAAATATCTTATTTGAAAGAACACACTGGTCACAGGATCAGCATAGATGTTTATTTATAAACACCAAATCATTGCCCGGTTCATTATTGAAAAGTTATTGATTTTGGTTTATGGTTTGTCATTTGGCCCACGGCTGCAAGGGCGAAATGAACAAAGTTAAAGGTTTAACTAGCGTTTTCTGACTGCTAGACTGTAAGATTAGATATTAAAATGAAAGTAAATGTCAACTAAAAAGGCTCCTATCACCATTATGAATTGAAATATCATCAGATAAAACTTATGCAAATAAAATTGCGTATATCCGGACACGATTTTTTTCGGATATTTAGTATGGCGAATTTGTCATCTTCTGTACAAAGTGAAGTAAAAGAGATATTATAGTCAAGTAACTTGTGATAGTTTGATGTTATTAAATGAGTAATTTATTTCAATTAAGCATGACAGGTACACAAACTGTTGAAACGAATATATCGCATTTACTAATTGTAATGTAAATTAGTACCATCCCAACATATCTATAGGCTATGCAGTATGTGAACTGACCAAAACTAGATCAAAATCAGACCAAGTCATGGATAGCACCCTGTTCTTAGATCTGCTTAGAAACTTTCAATTAATTTCTAAGTCTAGTTATCATGTTCTATTAATTAACTCATAGTTTAATCAGGGTCTTTCAAATAGTATGGTCCGGAAACGAGCGTAGTTCTCGAAATAAGCTGCCTCACATCACGTGACCAACATCCGGTGAACTCGCCATTTTTGAAAACGGAAGAAAATTATCAAGTTTTAAAACTGCGTATATCTCGATTTTAACAAATCAATTTGACCATCAAAGTCATCCTTAATGCAATGAAAGTATTCCATTTTCTTTACATGAGAGTATTTTGTCCCGATGTTTCTTTTTAGGTGGATTTTCATATTGGAAAGTTGACTTCATACGAACGACTTTGTTTACAAATGGCCGAAAGCTGAAACACGATCTCTTTTTGTCGTTACTTTCCTACTTGCATGATGTTCATGAGGCTAATATAGTGACATTTTCTCTTTGATTTAAGCCTAATTCACTTATGTTATGTCTTAGATTTTCATATTTCACCTGTATTTTTGTTTTCTTAGACGGGTAGATCAGTTCAAAATCTCAAAAATCTAAAAACATGGCGTTTTATATGCACGATACGTTGATATTTGGAAACAGTTTTTCAATGTGTTTTAAGGGTCAAATGATGGAAAATTGGTATTTGAAATGTAAATTAAGGGTTGCTTTTCATATGTTATGAATTAGATTTTCTTTTTTTTTAAGTTTTATATAATCATACATAGATATCAATTATTGGTAAAAATGCTTATACCGGTTAATTCACTAAGCGTGATAAATACACGGCGTGATAAACACTTCCAGGTAAAAATCGATAACCGAGACGAGATATCCAGTACGATAAGACGTTTTATATATAGGGCGTTTCTAGACCATACAATTTGAAAGACCCTGGTTTAATATAGCAAGTTATGATTCAAAGACAAAGAAAAATACACCTGTATGTTTATGGTTTCTTAAATTGATGAAAACCATGTGTGTGATCCCCAACATTTTGCAAGGACTCCCTAATTTCTAAGTAGGGGTTCATATATGACTCTCAAGGTCACACAGTACACCAAAGCATTTTACAGGAAGAACAGCCTATATCATTGAAAAGAGTTGCCTCTAAGCTTTAAAATAATCCAAAGAAAATTGGGGGGTGGGAGGCCTCATACACTATGCAAGAAAGAACTCGCCTGGCGGAAATGGTTACCGTAATTTAGAAGAAATCAGGCTGGGACGAAACTGGTTTTTCACATTCTCTACTTTCAATTTCAAACAAGGTCAAAATACTAAAAATGATCAAATCAATCATTTCCATTGCGTCCTTGACACATTTACAATGAATTTAAACTCAATGTCATATATTCTATGTATTCTGGTGAGGGTATACACTCATTATGTCTCCCCCATTACATGGGGGTGACATATTGTTTTTGCCCGTTCCGTCCGTCCTTCCGTCCGTCCTTCCGTCTGTCACACTTGTTTCCGCTCAATAACTGAAAAACGCTTGGGCGTAGGAACTTCATACTTGGTATGCAGGTTGGTCGTGACCAGTAGCTGACCCCTATTGATTTTGATAACAGAACGTCAAAGGTCAAGGTCATGGTGACCTTGTGAGGTAAAAAATGGTTTCCGCTCAATAACTGAAGAACGCTTTGGCTGATGAACTCCATACTTGGTATGCAGGTTGGCCATGCCTAGTAGAAGACCCCTATTGATTTTGAGGTCAGTACGTCTAAAGTCAAGGTCATAGTGACCATGAGCTTGAAAGGTCACATTGACAATGAGCTGATAAATAGTTTTTGCTTGGGCCCAGGAACTTCATACTTGATGTGCAGGTTGGTCACCACCAGCAAATGACCCCTAGTAATTTTAAGGTCACTAGGTCAAAGGTCAAGGTCACAGTGGTCAAGGTCACATCCGTCACACTTGTTTCCGCTCAATAACTGTAGAACGCTTGGGCATAGGATCTTCATACTTGGTATGCAGGTTGGTCATGACCAGTAGATGACTTCTATTGATTTTGATGTCAGAAGGTCAAAGGTCAAGGTCATTGTGACCTTGTGAGGTAAAAAATGGTTTCCGCTCAATAACTGAAGAACGCTTGGGCCGAGGAACTCCATACTTGGTATTGCAGGTTGGCCATGCCCAGTAGAAGATTTTGAGGTCAAAGTCAAGGTCACAGTGACCTTGAGCTGAAAGGTCACAGTGACAATGAGCTGAAACATTGTTTTTGCCTAATAACTGTAGAATGCTTTGGCCATGGAAGTTAATACTTGGTGTGCAGGTTGGTCACCACCAGTAGATGACCCCTATTGATTTTGAGGTCACTTGCTTAAAGGTCAAGGTCATGGTAACCTTCAGCTGAAAATGGTTCCCTCTCAATAACCATAGAATGCTTATGTTGAGGAACTTCATACCTGGTGTGCAGGTTGGTCCTAACCAGTAAATGACCTTTATTGAATTTGTTTGATTTTGAGGTAACCTTCATCTGAAAAATGTGTTTTACTCAATAACTCAAGAACTCTTATGCCCAGGAACTTCATACTTGGTGTGTAGCTTGGTCCTAACCTGTAGATGACCTCTATTGATTTTGATGTCAGTAGGTCAAATGTCAAGGTCGCGGTGACCTTGGGCTGAAAAATGGTTTCCGCTCAATAACTGAAGATTGCTTGGGCCCAGGAACTTCATACTTGGTGTGCAGGTTGGTCACCAGCAGCAAATGACCCCTATTGATTTTGGTCACTAGGTCAAAGGCCAAGGTCATGGTAACCTTCAGCTGAAAAATGGTTTCTGCTCAATAACTGAGGATTGTCACTGTTGCTTCATCTCCAGTCCAAAACTACAAAATTGATCTCCATCATTTCTTTTCCTCCCCTACGACCACACAAATGGGGAGACAAGCGCTTTTTCAAAAAAGCAATCTCTAGTTTCTTTTAGTGACTTTTTCGCTGTAGCATGGCCGCGGATGTATTTGGCTTAATTTGACCTCAACAGTTTTGGACTGGAGAAAACAATGAGTTTGTTTTAAATTTTGGATAGTCAGAAAAATTAATATGATGGAAAGGTTTGGATATTGGATTAAAGGAAACGATATGACATGAAGTATAACCTTACAGTATCCAATATGTCCTAAATTATCAACTGGCTATAAAACATCCATTCATTCATTTTACAGTATGACGGATGGAGCCCAGCAAGCCTTGAGACGCACAATGGAGATCTACTCAAAAACTACAAGATTTGCACTGGCCTGTAATGCTTCAGATAAAATAATTGGTAAGTGTCTTTTTAGATCACCTGAGCCGAAGGCTCAAGGTGAGCTATTCTGATCACTTTTTGTCCGTCGTCCGTCCGGCGTTAACTTTTAGCTTTAAACATCATCTCCTCCCAAACTCCAAGCACAATTTCCGTGAAACATCACAGGACTGTTCCTCTGGTTGGCCTCTTTCAAAGTTGTTCAAAGATTTAAATTCCATTCAGAACTTCGGTTGCTGCGGCATCAGAAAGGGGGCAAAAGGTCCAAACTGTAAAAATCTTCTCCTCCGAATCTGCCAGTCAGATTCAAATATAATTTGGTAGAAATGTTCATTGGGTGACCCTCTATAAAAATTGTTCAAGCCATACTGATTGGTCGAAAAACATGGCAGTCAGGCGGCATCAAAAAAGGGGCAAAATGACAAAATTTGAAAATTCCATTTTTATGCAAATGCTTGTCTGATTTTAAGAAAATATAATACAAATCTTACTGTAATGATCCTCTATTTAATTTGTTTAAGCCGTTTTGATTGGTTACACAATCATAGCAACCAGGCGTCATCACAAAAGGGGTAAATTGAACTTTTAGCTACAAATGACAACCATCTCCTACCATTCCAATAGACCAATTACCACAAAACATCACAGGAATGTTCCTTTGGTGGTCCTCTTTCAAAATTGTTCAAAGATTAAAATTCCAATGAGAACTTTGGTTGCTGCGGCATCAGAAAGGGGACAAAATGTCCAAACTTTAAAAATCTTCTCCTCCGAATCTGCCTGTCAGATTCTAATATAATTTGGTAGAAATGTTCCTTGGGTGACCCTCTATAAAAATTGTTCAAGCCATACTGATTGGTCAAAAACATGGCAGTCAGGCGGCATCAGAAAAGGGGCAAAATGACAAAATTTGAAAATTCCATTTTTAGCTCGACTATTCGAAGAATATGAGAGCTATACTACTCACCCTGGCGTCGGCGTCGCCGTCGGCGTCCACGTCACACTTTGGTTAAGGTTTTGCATGCAAGTTCTTAAATACTACATGTATTGCATTGAAACTTTCTACAACCCTACCAAACTATCACACCAATGTAGATTATCAAGTTAGATAACTCTATCCTGCATTTTATGCAAGTTATGGCCCTTTTTTACTTCGAAATTCTGGTTAAAGTTTTGCGTGCAACTAAAGTAAGAGTCCATATCTCAGTATTTAATTGATGCATTGCATTGAAACTTTGTACAGCACTACCCAACTATCACACCTATGTAGATTATCAAGTTAGATAACTCTATCCTGCATTTTATGCAAGTTATGGCCCTTTTTTTACTTAGAAATTCTGGTTAAAGTTTTGCGTGCAACTAAATTAAGAGTCCATATCTCAGTATTTACTTGATGCATTGCATTGAAACTTTCTACAACCCTACCCAACTATCACACCTGTGTAGATTATCATCTAAGATAACTCTATCCTGCATTTTATGCAAGTTATGGCCCTTTTTTTACTTAGAAATTCTGGTTAAAGTTTTGCATGCAACTAAATTAAGAGTCCATATCTCAGTATATACTTGATGCATTGCATTGAACCTTTATACAACCCTACCCAACTATTACACCTATGTAGATTAACAAGTTAGATAACTCTATCCTGCATTTTAGGCAAGTTATGGCACTTTTTTTTACTTAGAAATTCTTGTTAAAGTTTTGCGTGCTACTAAATTAAGAGTCCATATCTCAGTATTTACTTGCTGCATTGCATTGAAACTTTCTACAACCCTACCCAACTATTACACCTGTGTAGATTATCAAGTATGATAGCTCTATTCTGCATTTTATGCAAGTTATGGCCCTTTTTTTACTTAGAAATACTGGTTAAAGTTTTGCGTGCAACTAAATTAAGAGTCCACGTCTCAGTATATACTTGATGCATTGCATTGAACCTTTATACAACCCTACCCAACTATCACACCTATGTAGATTATCAAGTATGATAACTCTATCCTGCATTTTATGCAAGTTATGGCCTTTTTGGACTTATAAATTCTGGTTAAAGTTTTGCATGCAACTACATAAAGAGACCATCTCTTAGTAACTACTTGATGCATTGCATTGAAACGTTATACAGCCCTTACCAACCAGCATTTTATGCAAGTTATGGACCTTTTTGGACTTAGAAATTCTGGTTAAAGTTTTGCAACTACATTTAGAGTGTAATCTCAGTAACAACTTGAACAATTGTATTGAAACTTTATACAACCTTTCCCAATTGTACAACTATAAACACAACCAATTAAGATAACTCTATCCTGTATATGGTGCAAATTGTTGCCCTTTTTTTACTTAGAAATTATGGTTAAAGGTTTGCGTGCAACTACATTAAGAGTCCATATCTTAGTAACTACTTGATGCATTCCATTGAAAGGTTATTGAAAATAATCATGTTAAATAACACTATCCTGCATATAATGCAAATTATCACCCACTAAGAAATTGTGGTTAATGTTTTGCATGCAACTACATTAGAGTCCATTATCTCGGTAACTTAAATAAGCGGTGGAATAGTCGAGCGCGCTGTCCTCCGACAGCTCTTGTTATGAAAGTGTTTGTCTGATTTTAAGAAAATATAATACGAATTACTGTAATGATCCTCTATTTAATTTGTTTAAGCCGTTTTGATTGGTTACACAATCATATCAACCAGGCGTCATCACAAAAAGGGTAAATTGAACTTTTAGCTACAAATGACAACCAACTCCTACCATTCCAATAGACCAATTTCCACAAAACATCACAAGAATGTTCCTTTGGTGGTTCTCTTTCAAAATTGTTCAAAGATTTAAATTCCATTGAGAACTTTGGTTGCTGCGGCATCAGAAAGTGAGAAAAATACCCAAATTTTAAAATCCTTTTCCTCCATAATCTACTTGTGCGATTGCAAGATAATTTGGTAGAAATGTTTCTTAAGTGACCCTCTAAATAAACTGTTGAAGCCATATTGATTTCGTTGAAAAACAGGGCAGCAAGGTGGCATCAGGAAAGGTGCAAAATGACAAAAACTTTATAATTCCATTCTTATTAAAGTTCTTGTTAGATTTCTAGATATAAATGGCCTTTACTGATAAGCTGTTTCTTGAGAAGTGTCCACTCCTTTCAGTTTCATTTGCACTCCCTGATAAAAATTTCCAGATATTTGCAGTTAAATATTTGCTACTAATTTACTATCAATTAGGTGATCGATTTAGGGCCATCTTGGCCCTCTTGTTAGATCACCTGAGCCGAAAATAATCATTGTTATTTTTCCAATCTAGTTACCTATTTCAATTTGCAGGCTAGCTTGTTTAGAATGCCTTATTAGCTCGACTTTTGAACAAACGAGAGCTATTGTCATGACCCTGGCGTCTTCGTCGGCGGCGGCGTGGTCGTCCGGTTAAGGTTTTTTGTTCAGCTCAGCTTTTTTTCTGTTTTCTATCCGTCAAGCGTCTGTGCCGTACGCGGTGCTCTTGTTACTTATGTCATTAACTTTTATGCTGACTATGAGTTTGCAGGTATACCATTACCCTGTTTACCGATTTATGGTTATCTTGGCCTTCTTTTTAGCTCACCCAAAACAAATTGCAGGGTTGAGCTTCTGTGTCATCGTCTTCTGTCCATCTGTCTGTTTACATTTTCTTACAAAGAATCTTGACCTTCAATTGTTAATCTTTAAAATTTGTGTAGAAATGTTCCTTTAGTTAGCCTCTAATCAATTGTTCCAAGCAATGATGTTTGGGTTGAAACACATAGCATACAGGTATCATCAGAAAAGGGTAAAATAAATGTTGGCTTCAAATGACATCTCCTTATCCAATGGATGGACTTCTCTTTCAGCAAAACATAATAGGAATGTTATTTTGTGTTTTTATTTCAAAATCGTTCAAATATATAAATTCTATAGAAAAAATTCTTCCTTGAACCGGCTTGTCTGATGATGGACCTCAACAAATTTGTTCAAGCTATATTGATTGGTTGAAAAATTGGCCGCCACACGGCATCAGACAAGAGAAAAAATTACAAAACTGTAATATTCCATTCTTATTAAAGTTTATGTCTTATTTCAAGATAGTTTAGCAGAAATGTTCCTTTTTGACACTGTACATTACTTTTTTAAGCTATAATGATTGGATTAACAAGATAGCTGCCAGGCGGCATCAGGAAAGGGGAACTTTTAGCTTCAAACGACATCTCTTAAACCAATGAAACAAAATCAACCAAGTTTCAAAGAAATGTTACTGTGTTGGTTATCTTTGAAGATTTAATGCATTATTACAGATGTCATTTACTGATAAGCTGTCTCATTTGCAGTTTGTTCCCACTCTAGATAAAATTTTCCCTTTTATAAGCTGTAGCATGTGCTACTATACTTTAACTTATATATTTAGGGCAATCTTGACTCTCTTGTTACCTCACCATAAGACAAATTTCGTGGGGTGAGTTATTGTGTGATTGTCGTCTGTCCATAATAATCGGGCACACATTTTCCTTTGATAACCTATCAAGGTTGTTGAAATGATTTTGATCTGTGAACAACAAGGCCACCAGGGGGCAGGGCTCGTTTTCCTTATATATATATATATATATATTTAAAGAAAAATATTCTTGTCCAAATGTATAGACTGGATTTTAACCGTTTTTGGCACAATTGTTTCTTGGGTGATCCTCAACCAAGATTATTGAAATTATTACAATCTGTTGATAAACACGGCCACCATGGGGCGTTGATTGTTTTTTAGCTCACTTGAGCTTTGCTCAAGGTGAGTTATTGTGATCGCCTTTTGTCCATCGTACGTCGTCCATCGTGCGTCAACTTCTTCTCCTCAGTAACCAGTGGGTCAATTGGGATGAAACTTCACAGAAAGCATCCTCTCAATGACCTCACCAGATTTCCTTCAAATTTTTGGGATCCATGCAGAATTCTGTAGAAATGTTCCTTGGATGACCCTCTATCAGATTCCTTCAAGCCATGTTGATTGGTCGAAAAACATGGCCACCAGGGGGGGGGGGGGGCTATTTTGCCTTATATGGCTATAGTGAAAACTTAAAAATTCTTCTCCTCCGAAAGTGTCCGGCTGATTTTCAAATAATTTTGTAGAAATGTTCCTAGGGTGACCCTATATCAGATTCCTTCAATCAAAGTTGATTCGTTGGAAACTAATGCCGCCAGGGGGCGGGGCTTATATAGCTAAAGTGAAAAAAAAAAATCAGGTGAGCGATCCAGGGCCATCATGGCCTGACCCTCTATCAGATTCCTTCAATCAAAGTTGATTCGTTGGAAACTAATGCCGCCAGGGGGCGGGGCTTATATAGCTAAAGTGAAAAATAAAAAAATCAGGTGAGCGATCCAGGGCCATCATGGCCCTCTTGTTCCTTGTAATGCATGGACTAAAATCATTGAAAACTATTTAATTTCTATTCATTAAGATGTGCATTTAGGACCAGGACCATCATGGTCCTCTTGTTTACTTTTAAATGACCTCATTCAATGGTCTAGTAGCTCATTATGAGCAATAACTCCTTTTGCCACAATGTTTTCTAAAGTCATCTTCTGAAGATGCCTCAAAATATTTCTTCAGGTGGGAAAGGATTAATATTAGAAGGATTAATATTAGATTGAAAATGCTGTGAGAAAAGGAGCAAAGTTGACTTACCCACTCCAATATTATTTTCCCCAATTTTTTTTGGCACAAGCATATTTTGGCACATGCCTTTTCATTGTTCGTCTGTTTGGATGTCCGTCCCGCTTTGATCCGGGCTATTTCTCAACAAATACTGACTTGAATTCCATGAAACTATTTTTCTTGGAGTTATTGCCCTTTTAATTATGTCTCCCCCCATACAGGGGGGCGACATATTGTTTTTGCCCGTTCCGTCCTTCCGTCTGTCACACTTGTTTCCGCTCAATAACTGAAGAATGCTTGGGTGTAGGAACTTCATACTTGGTATGCAGGTTGGTCATGACCAGTAGAAGACCCCTATTTAATTTCAGTACGTCTAAAGTCAAGGTCACAGTGACCTTGAGCTGAAAGGTCACAGTGACAATGAGCTGAAAAATTGTTTTTGCTTGGGCCCAGGAACTTCATACTTGGTGTGCATGTTGGTCACTTCCAGCAAATGACCCCTATTGATTTTGAGGTCACTAGGTCAAAGGTCAAGGTCACAGTGGTCAAGGTCATGTCCGTCACACTTGTGTTCGCTCAATAACTGAAGAATGCTTGGGCGTAGGAACTTCATACTATTGATTTTGATGTCAGAAGGTCAAATGTCAAGGTCATGGTGACCTTGTGAGGTAAAAAATGTTTTCCGCTCAATAACTGAAGAACGCTTGGGCAGAGGAACTCCATACTTGGTATGCAGGTTGGTCATGACCAGTAGAAGACCCCTATTGATTTTGAGGTCAGTATGTCTAAAGTCAAGGTCACAGTGACCTTGAGCTGATAGGTCACAGTGACAATGAGTTGAAAAATTGTTTTTGCTTAATAACTGTAGAATGCTTTGGCCATGGAAGTTAATACTTGGTGTGCAGGTTGGTCACCTACAACAGATACCCCTATTGATTTTGAGGTCACTAGATCAAAGGTCAAGGTCATGGTAAGCTTCAGCTGAAAAATGGATTCCGCTCAATAACTAAAGAATGCTTATGTCGAGGAACTTCATACCTGGTGTGCAGGTTGGTCCTAACAAGTAGATGACCCTTATTGATTTTATTTGATTTTGAGGTCACAAGGTCAAAGGTCAAGGTCATGGTAACCTTCAGCTGAAAAATGGTTTCCGCTCAATAACTAAAGAATGCTTATGTCGAGGAACTTCATACCTAGTGTGCAGGTTGGTCCTAACCACTAGATGACCCTTATTGATTTTGTTTGATTTTGAAGTCACAAGGTCAAGGTCACGGTAACAATGAACTGAAAAATTGTTTTTGCTTAATAACTGTAGAATGCTTTGGCCATGGAAGTTAATACTTGGTTTGCAGGTTGGTTGGTCACCACCAGCAGATGACACCTATTGATTTTGAGGTCACTAGGTGGTCAAGGTCATGGTAACCTTCAGCTGAAAATTGGTTTCCGCTCAATAACTAAAGAATGCTTATGTCGAGGTACTTCATACCTGGTGTGCAGGTTGGTCCTAACCTATAGATTTTATTGATTTTGATGTCAAAGGTCAAGGTCACGGTGACCTTGGGCTGAAAAATTGTTTCCGCTCAATAACTGAAGAATGCTTGGGCCCAGGAATTTCATACTTGGTGTGCAGGTTGGTCACCACCAGCAAATAACCCCTATTGATTTTGAGGTCACTAGGTCAAAGGTCAAGGTCACGATGACATTGGGCTGAAAAATGGTTTCCGCTCAATAACTGAAGACTGCTTGGGCCCTGGAACTTCATACTTGGTATAAAGAATGGTCATGACGCCTTGACCTGAAAAATGGTTTCCGCTCAATAAATCTTAAAAATATAACCACTAATCTTGTGCATCTTATGCAATACATGTCCACAATTGTCTCCAGGTTAATAGGCCAAACTTCAAAGTCACAGTAACTTCATCTCCAGTCCAAAACTACAAAATTCATCTCCATCATTTCTTTTCCTCCCCTACGACCACATAAATGGGGAGACAAACGCTTTTTCAAAAAAGCAATCTCTAGTTTCTATATAATATGACATAGATTTTTTTTTGTCTGGGCTATTTCTCAACAAATACTGACTTGAATTTGATGAAACTTTATGGGAAGCTTCACTAACCAGGGTAGATGTGTATATTATCACCATGTTCCGGTTTTATGATTTTACACAGACTAATTGCCCTTTTAATTTCTATATAATATGACATAGGAAAATATTGTCCAAGCCATTTCTCGGAAACTGCTGACTTGAATCCAATGAAACTTAATGGAAAGCTTCACTAACAAGATGAAATGTGCATATTATTTCCATGTTCCGATTCAATGACTTTTTACAGAGTAATTGCCTTTTTATATTTCTATATAATAAGACATTTTGTCCAGGCTATTTCTCAATTTTAACTGCCTTGAATTTGATGAAACTTTAATGAATGCTTCACTAACAAGAGGATATATGTGCATACTATCACCATTCCTGTGTCCTTGCTATACTTCGGGGAGCATCCATGGATTCCTATGATATCTTGTTTGACCAGTTACATGAGGTAGACATGCTATAGCCTTGCGCAATAACCAATTTTATCTCCCTCTTTATCTCTGCTCTTTAGCTTGGAGGTTTACTTAAAACTTGTGGAGAGCTAATGTATAAGTAAAAAATAAATGACAGAATTTCAACCTAAATCAAACAAGAAAAAGCGACATTACTGCAGTGCATGCAGTAGCTACAGAGGGAAAATAGTAAATGGACTACCAATTACATTACATCGATTTCCGACGGAAGAAAAGCTTAGAAAATTGTGGTGTCAACATTTGAAGTCTGTCAATATAAACTTCGTTTTCAATTTCAAAAATGATCGACTGTACTCTATGTTGTAGAACCTATCCAATCAAGATGTGCTGTGTTGCGTTATGCTAAATTAACTGATGCACAAGTGTTAAAGCGCTTATTGGAGGTGTGTGAAGCAGAGAGTGTAAGTTACACAGATGATGGACTGGAAGCCGTTGTGTTTACTGCTCAGGGTGACATGCGACAGGTATGTTTTACTTGGGACAGATATAATTATTATTGTATATTTTCATCCTTTGAAAACAAAACATATGGGTTCCAGGCCATGAAACCCTTTCCCACGTACAGATGCTTTCTAGCGGCTCTGTAGCAGATCACTTTTAAAAACGTGACAAAAGGAGAAATGTTTCATCATGTGCTATTTCTCATTTTGCTATAATGTTTTCAACTTTATATAACAATACTTCTTTCTATCAAAGACTTTCCGTATTGTTTTCTAAATGTTTTCACAGTTGTGTGCTGCAGATTTGTTGTATGTGAGAAAGGGTTAAATCTACAGAGATTTATTATGGTCATGTTTAAATTTGGTAGAATTGATGAGTGCCGCCAAAAGAGCAAAAAGAAAAAAAACAAAGTTAGTTCCCCTACATTACAATAGTATGGTTGCTATACTGTGACACAAGGAGAAGTTTTTCATTTTTAACCAACTCTACAATTTCTTCGCTCTTTTCAGAAGTTGTTTGTTGCAGATGTCTTAAGTCTTTAGACTTTGCTATTGATTAAAAGAGTACACATATTTCTGCTTCAGTATAAATAACCAATAAGGATGGCGATAATTCTTTTTCTGTTTGTGATATCTTTCAGGCTTTAAACAACTTACAGTCAACTATTCTGTTTGTGATATCTTTCATGCTTTAAACAACCTACAGTCAACGTTTCTGTTTGTGATATCTTTCAGGCTTTAAACAACCTACAGTGAACTATTCTGTTTGTGATATCTTTCAGGCTTTAAATAACTTACAGTCAACTATTCTGTTTGTTATATCTTTCATGCTTTAAATAACCTGCAGTCAACGTTTCTGTTTGTGATATCTTTCATGCTTTAAATAACTTACAGTCAACTTTTCTGTTTGTGATATATCTTTCATGCTTTAAATAACCTACAGTCAACGTTTCTGTTTGTGATATCTTTCATGCTTTAAACAACCTACAGTCAACGTTTCTGTTTGTGATATCTTTCATGCTTTAAATAACACCTACAGTCAACGTTTCTGTTTGTGATATCTTTCAGGCTTTAAATAACTTACAGTCAACGTTTCTGTTTGATATCTTTCATGCTTTAAACAACCTACAGTCAACGTTTCTGTTTGTGATATCTTTCATGCTTTAAATAACCTACAGTCAACATTTCTGTTTGTGATATCTTTCATGCTTTAAATAACTTACAGTCAACGTTTCTGTTTGTGATATCTTTCATGCTTTAAATAACTTACAGTCAACGTTTCTGTTTGTTATATCTTTCAGGCTTTAAACAATTTACAGTCAACGTTTCAAGGTTTTGAACATGTGAACAGTGAAAATGTATTTAAGGTAAGTGAATATATTCATTTATTTACTCATAATGTATTAAATTGGGAATCCCAATCCTCGATTTGTAGTTTTGAAATTCTGCTAAAGATTTTGTGGCAGATGTCAAATCTATCATTCCACAGTACTGGCATCAGAGGCAGTTTCTTTCATTGAAGGGAAGATGGATTTTCAAATATACTTATTTCAAAAAACGCCTCTAATCATCGTTATTGAGAATTGGGAGTAACACTGGGGAGAGAGATAAAGCTTCTTGAGTATCTAGACCAGAATGTTTATACATAAAGTGAACATTCAACAGTGCTTTCATTAAGGGCCAATTCCAGGAATTTTTAAATTCCTGGTCCAAATTTTAGGAATTTTTGTCAGAATTCTGGAAGTTTTGTATTTGTCGTTAACAGGAATGCTTATTTATTTATTCACTTTTATTACATTAAATAAATTGTATTTTATTAATTAAACACGTTTTCATGGGGGGGGGGGGGGGGGGGGGGGGGACTTAGAGGAGAAATTATGTTTCTTATGTCATTGATACATGTGTCATAACTGGGACGTTTTGGTTACACATCTATTTAAACAAAAATAAATGTTTATTTTTTTTATGTTAATAACTATGACAAAGCAATGGGTCTACATCTATTTAAACAAAAAAATTAGTGTTTATTTATTTGATTTTAATAATGATGACAACCGGTAAAGCTTTGCTGGCAATGTCAACAAAAAGTCCAGGCCGAATAGGGGGTGAGTGGTTTGCTAATTTCTCGCGAACAATTCAGCTGTTAATCGCGGGAAATGTCATTATCAAGATATGGCAGAGAAGCATAAAGTCGTCTTACTAATATCTATCAAATCTGCACTTTCAATGCCCTCAAATTCTGCTTCAGAAACGAAATTTCGAAAAATGTCGGCAAAAAATGAATTGACATCCGCCATTTTGGAATCTCGGAAAGTACCTCTTCAGAATAGATTGATGACGTATTTATTATTTCAATTCTGACCAATCAAATTCATTATTCGGAGGAATCCATTAGGAACGAGGCTGCATATTTTCCAAGTAGTTATGCATACAGAAAATATAAATAACTTCCAATTTATAGTTTCCGAAGTGATAATCGGTATAAATCATCAACACATATTTTTAACAGATAAAGAAAACGTCCTAATTTTATAGTTACCGAAGTGATAATCGGTATTTCTCGTCATCAAATATTTTTAAAAGATAAAGAAAACGTCCGACGTAATTAATTAATTAACGTTATTTGAAAGAAAGACCGTCGTCGGATAAGGCAAACTTTTAATCCAATCAGCGTAATCAAGTTAAACTACCCTACAAACAGAGGTCATCAAACTCGGGTAAGCGTGTACTCGTGCTTTGACAATTATTGTTTTTTTACACGTTCACCTCTGCACTTTCACCCTTTATACTTTATTTAGGGTTATTCTGAAAACGTCCATGTTTAAATTTACGGACGTTTTGGGGAATTTCTGGACGTATAATAAACGTCCAGTGCTCAGTTTTCGGACGTTTTTTGGGATTTTTCGGACGTATATTACGTCCACGTCCGCTTAATGAAAGCACTGATTCAATTATGTATTATATTGTATATATAAGTTATTGATTTAATTTGACGGCTTGATACATGGCAGATTCACAGTAATATTAAAGATTCTCTTAGTGAAGAACCGCTACATATATGGCAGTGCAGTACTTATTGATATCAAATCAAACGCTGTTAAGTTTAAGAATAAGAGTCACTGAAATTGTGTGATGTTGAAGCTACGTACATGTTGTTACCTTTGCATTGTTTGCGCATTATAATTCTCCACCAAAGCTGGATGGGATATTGGTTTGGCGTTGTTGGTCCATCTGTACCAAGCCATATTTAAAGCATGAATGGATGGATTTGTTTGAAACTATTGTTTTAAGATGTTAAATGTTAACCCTTTCCCTCATATAGACGCTTTCTGACGCCTCTGCAGCAGACGGCTTTTTAAAAACATAGTGACAAAAGAAGAAATTGCACAAAACATGCAATTTCTCCTTTTGACACAATGTTTTCCACTTTTAGTCATAGGTTATCCATTTAATTATAGAGATTTTCTATGTTTTGACAAAATATGTTTAAAGTCGTCTGTTGCAAAATTGTCGTATGAGGGAAAGGGTTGAACTAGCCTTAGTCTGGTACCCAGCATACTATAGTAATATAAAATGTCTGGCATGTACCAATTATGGTGACTAAATTGGGCACCTCCCCTTATATAACGCTATTGTATATATAGTAAATCAGTAAATACACAACTGATTTTCGTCAACGTTTCAGAGGACCATTACAACATGAGGTTTTAACCCTTTCCCTTATACGACAATTCTGCAGCAGACGACTTTGAACGTATTTTGTCAAAACATAGAAAATCTCCATAATTGAATGGATAACCTATGACAAAAAGTGGAAAACATTGTGGCAAAAGGAGAAATTGCACGTTTTGTGCAATTTCTTCTTTTGTCGCTATGTTTTCAAAATGCCGTCTGCTGCAGAGGCGTCAGAAAGCGTCTATATGAGGGAAAGGGTTAAATCAATACATAAATAATGAAGCAATCTACTTTCAGAGTTTGAAAGGTTAACCCAAAAAGGTTTTCTCTAGCCTTTTTCTTGCTACACCATTTTCAAAGTGCGCTGCCATTATTGGTTTATGCCTGACCGTATAATATGCCGTAATGGTAGGGGCAGGTAACTCCTGACTAATCTAATCTTAAGTTCAAATATAGGTCATGATGGCCACAACTAGGTTATCAGGTCAAGTTTTAGAAACGTTCTCAAGATGCCTTATTTGGCTTCAAATCTTCATGAAAGCTTATCAGAACATTCATTTCCATCAAATCTAGGTCATGTGTGCAAATGAGTCTTGTTCGATCACTCCCAGTCTAAATGATGCACTTGGTCCACAAATATTAATAGACTTTTTAGCTCACTGTGCACGAAGTGCTCAAGGTGAGCTATTGTGATCACATTTCATCCGCCGTCAGTTGTCAACAATTGCCTTGTTAACACTCTACAGGCAACATCTTAAATCCAATCTTCATGAAAGTTTATCAGAACATACATTTCCATCACATATTGGCCAAGTTCGAAACTGGATCAAGTTAGGTCAAATACTAGGTCACAAGGTTAAATTGAAGGAAAATCTTGTGAATTCACACTCTAAGGACTTCATGTTTTGCTCCAGCAGCTTGAAACCTTGTCAGACTATTTGTCTTAATGATATCTAGGCCAAGGTTGAAACTGAAGCATGTGAGGTCTAAAATAGGTCACAAGGTCAAATTGAAGGACAATTTTGTTAACACTCTGGAGGCTGAATTTTTATCTTTAGCATATTGAAACTTTGTTAGAATTAATGTTTTGATGATATCTAGGCTAGGTTTGAACCTCTAGTCCAGTTTAAAACTAGGTCACTTGGTAAAATTGAAGGAAAATCATAACACTAGTAATAGCTACCTGACCACAAAATGAGTTATTGAGATTGACATTGTGGTTGGCATACCTCAGGTGAGCGATCTAAGACCGTCATGGCCCTCTTGCTAGTAACTAGTATACAAAGGTGGTCCAATCATTCCTTATACCCCCGACAAACAAAGTTTGAAGGGGGTATATTTGAGTCGCCTGTGGTTGGTTGAGCGGTTCGTCTATTGCAGTTTTCCTTGACTGGAGAATAACTTGAAAACTACTGGATGGAATTTAATAAAACTATAATTTACATAATTACAAGAGTTATTGCCCTTTGTTACTTATTTTTGTCCGTAGAATAACTTGAAAACTACAGGATGGAATCTAATAAAACTTCATACAATGATAGAGCACAATGAGAAGTAGGGCAGTGTACACAAACCATAACTCTATTCTGGCTAATTACAGATTTATTGCCCTTTCTTACTTTTTCTTGCAGTGTACAAGAACCATAACTCTATTTTAGCTAACTACAGAGTCATTGCCCTTTGTTACTGTTTTTTTGTCCGTAGAATAACTTGAAAACTACTGGATGGAATTTAATATAACTTCATACAATGGTAAAGCGCCATGAGAGGTAGTGCAGTGTACAATAATGATTACCCTTTTTAAGCTAACTACAGAGTCATTGCCCTTTCTTACTTGTTTCTTGTCCATAGAATAACTTAAAAACTACTGGATGGAATTTAATTAAACTTCATCCGATTATGTAACACAGTTTGTGGAAGTACAGGAACCATAACTCTATTTTACCTTATATTTTATTGTTATTGCACTCTGTTACTTTTTAGAGCAAAGAAGGTGTGATTGTATTTCTTTAGTGCTCTTTTTTATACGCCCGTTTTGAAAAAATGGATCGTATTATAGTTTTACCTGCGGCGTACGTGCGGGCGGCGGCGTCCAGTATGTTGTCAGCTCAATAACTTTAAAAGCCTTTGTCCAATCATCACCAAATTTGGTCAGAATGTGTATTGGGATAATATCTCGGATAAGTTCGATAACTAGCCATATCGCTTTAGTCAATCGAGAGTTATCCCCCTTTAATTATAGAAATTACCCAAAACTGGTCTTGTCAGCTCAATAACTTTAGAAGCCTTTGTCCAATCATCATCAAATTTAGTCAGAATGTGTATTGGCATAATATCTCGGACAAGTTCGATAACTAGCCATATTGCTTTAGTAAATCAATCAAGAGTTATCGCCCTTTTATTAAAGAAATTACCTAAAATTAGTCTTGTCAGCTCAATAACTTTAGAAGCCTTTGTCCAATCATCACCAAATTTAGTCAGAATTTGTATTGGCATAATATCTCGGACAAGTTCGATAACTAGCCATATCGCTTAAGTCAATCAAGAGTTATTGCCCTTTAATTATAGAAATTACCTAAAATTAGTCTTGTCAGCTCAATAACTTTAGAAGCCTTCGTCCAATCATCACCAAATTTAGTCAGAATGTGTATTGGCATATCTCGAACAAGTTCGATAACTAGCCATATCGCTTTAGTCAATCGAGAGTTATCGCCCTTTAATTATAGAAATTGCCTAAAATTTGTCTTGTCAGCTCAATAACTTTAGAAGCCTTTGTCCAATCATCACCAAATTTGGTCAGAATGTGTATTGGCATAATATCTTGGACAAGTTTGATCACTTACCACGTTACTACACACTTGTGTCCCTCGAAATGGCCAAAACTGTACTAACACTGTCTGCTCTCTAAATTTGCCTGATGTACAACCAATTATCACTATACTTAATTGGTCTCAAAAAAACAGGACGGGCGTATTTTGTGACATTTGGCGCTCTTGTTTTACTCTTCAATTAAAATTTTATCTCTCGGCATAACTCAAATACTTTATTGATTGCCATGAAAGCTTGTGCACTGCATAAATATTAAAAACGCTTTATTTTTAGCTCACCTGAGCACGAAGTGTTCAAGGTGAGTTATTGTGATGGCCTTCTGTCCGGCGTCCGGCAACTTTTTCTTGTCAGTAACCAATTTGGATGAAACTTCACAGGAATCATCCTCACAATGACCTCACCAAAATTCCTTCAAATTTTTGGGATCCATGAAGAATGCTGGTTTCCATGGCAACGAAATGAAAAAAGCTTTAAAAATCTTCTTCTCCAAAACTGGTTGGCAGATTTTCAAATTATTTTGTAGAAATGTTCCTTGGATGACCCTCTATCAGATTCCTTCAAGCCATATTGATTGGTCGAAAAACATGGCCGCCAGGGGGCGGGGCTATTTTGCATTATATGGCTATAGTGAAAACTTAAAAAATCTTCTCTGAAAGTGTCAGGCCGATTTTCAATTTTTTTTTTTTGTAGAAATGTTCCTTAGGTGACCCTCTATCAGATTCCTTAAAGCCATGTTGATTGGTCGAAAAACATGGCCGTCACAGGGCGGGGCTATTTTGCCTTATATGGCTATAGTGAAAACTTAAAAAATCTTCTCTGAAAGGGTCAGGCCGATTTTCAAATAATTTTGTAGAAATGTTCCTTAGGTGACCCTCTATCAGATTCCTTAAAGCCATGTTGATTAGTCGAAAAACATGGATAACTAGGTTAATCGGTCAAATTCCACATATTTTGAATCTGATTTTTAAGATCAGTTCTGAGTCCTTTTTAGATCAACTGAGCCGAAGGCTAAAGTGTGATCACTCTGTCCGTCCATCGTTAACTTTTAGCTTTAAATATCATCTCCTCCTAAACCACAGGACCTATTTCAACCAAACTTCACAGGAGTGTATGTTGGTGGTCCTCTTTCAAAATTGTTCAAAGATTTAAATTCCATTCAGAACTTTGGTTGCTGTGGCATCAGAAAGGGGGAAAAAATTCAAAACTTTAAACTTCTTCTCCTCTGAATCTGCATGTCAGATTCCAATATAATATTAATAGAAATGTTCCTTGGGTGACCCTCTACAAAAATTGTTCAAGCCATATTGATTGGTTGAAATACATGGTAACCAGGCCACATCAGAAAAGGGGCAAAATGACAAAATTCAATTGTTATGAAAGTGCTTGTCTTATTTTAAGATAATTGCATAGAAATCTTACTTCATTGGTACTCTGCTCTGATTTGATCAAGCCATATTGATTGGCAGAAACCAGGAGTCATCACAAAAGGGGTTACATTAAATTTTAGCTTCAAATGACAACTCCTACTATTCCTCTTTCAAAATTGTTCAGACATACATTCTTTGTTGAACTTTGGTTACTGCAGCATCACAAAGTGAGAAATATGTCAAACCTTTAACATTCTTCTCCTTCAAAATCCACTTATCGGTTTCCAAGATAATTTGATAGAAGTCTTCCTTGAGTGACCCTCATTAATAAATTTTCAAGCCATATTGGCTGGTTGCAAAAAAACAGGGCAGCAAGGTGGCATCAGAAAAGGAGAAAATAACATTTTCCTAGATATTTGCAGTTAAATACTTTTGGGGGGATCTCTATTCAGCAAATTACCATTTATATCCAGGGTTTTGATAATTGACGGTTACAAGTTAATCATTAGTGTGCGATAATTTTCTTCTCCAAAACTGGTTGGCCGATTTTAAAATGAGTTTGTAGAAATGTTCCTAGTGTGACCTGACCCTCTATCAGATTCCTTCTAACCATGTTGATTGGTCAAAAAACATGGTCGCTAGGGGACGGGGCATATTTGCCTCTTATCAGATTCCTTCAAGCCATCTTGATTTGTCAAAAAATATGGCCACTAGGGGGCAGGTCTGTTTTGCCTTATATGGCTATAGTGAAAGCTTGAAAAATCTTCTCCTAAAGTGTCCGGCAGATTTTTGAATAATTTTCCTTGGATGACCCTCTGAGATTCCTTCCAGCCATGGTTATTGGTAAAAAAAAAATGGCCGCCAGGAGGCAGGACTGTTTTGACTTATATGGCTTATTTTCTTTTTAAGTATATTAAAATTTCTTAAAAAAAACCTTCTATTTAATCAGGTGAGCGACTTAGGTTCATCATGGTCCTCTTGGTTTTTTTACAGGTATGTGATGAACCCCACCCCTTGTTGATCAAAGACATGTTACAACATTGTGTTGTCGGGAATATAGACGATTCCTACAAAGTTATGGCTCACCTGTGGAAACTTGGTTATTCACCCGAAGATATCATCGGAATTGTGTTCCGTGTGTGCAAGACACATGATATGCCCGAATATTTGAAATTAGAGTTCATTAAGGTAAAGCATGTACGCAATGTTTGAATGTAGAGTTCATTAATGTAAAGCATGTACAGAATGTTTGAATGTAGAATTCATTCAGGTTAAGTAATGTTATAAATATTTTCTGATTGTTTGAAAGTATAATGTGGACCTGGCAGATTGCAAGAGAAGGATAACGGATAAAAGCTTGAAAACATTGTAGACAAAATTAAAAGTTGCTTGTGACACAAAGTGTGCAAATAAGCAATATCTTTTTCCACAATATTGGCATTGGTATTTTGAATTGATACTACTCGATATCTAGATTTTATTAGCTCACCTGAGCACGAAGTGCAGGTTGAGCTATTGTGCCCGATCTTCGTTAATCTATTTACAATTTCTTTCAATGACATCTCTTATACCTCTGCCAATTGTCATCAAACTTCACAGAAATGTTTATTGGATGGATCTCTTTTAAACTTGTTCAAAGAATTCCATTCCGTGCAGAACTGTGGTTGCCACAGCAACAAAAAAGAGAAATTAAACAAAACTTAAAAAATCTACCTGTCTGAAAATAGAAGGTCCATGCCTTTGATAATTGGTAAGTAGCATCATTTAGAGGACCTCTACCAAGATTTTTCAAATTATAGCCCTTGGGTAAAAAATGGCCCCACCCCAGGGCTTACTTGCTTTACGAGACTCGTATAGGGAAAAACTTTAAAAATCTTCTTGTCTAAAAGTAGAAGGCCCAGGCTTAATGTAGCTTAATCTAGTGGACCTCAAATCAAGATTATTCAAAATATAGCCCTGGGTCCAAAAATCTTCTTGTCTGAAAGTAGAAGAGCAAGGCTTTATATATTGGGTATGTAGCTTCATCTAGTTGACCTCTAGCGAGATTGTTCAAATTATAGCCCAGGTGTCAAAAATGGCCCCACCCTAGGGATCACTTGTTTTACATAGACTAGTATAGGTAAGATTATTCTTGTCCATTTGGCATGAATGTTCCCTGGGTGCCCCTCTTCTAAGATTGTTCAAATAATTTTGATAGGTTGATAAACATGGCCACCAGGGGGCATTGCTAGTTTTCCTTATATGTATAGACAAAGGTCATTTAAAACATTTCAAGTTTGAATAAATCAGGGGAGCACTATAAGGACCATCATTTTGCCTTATATGGCTATAGTGAAAACTTAAAAAATCTTCTCCTCCAAAAGTGTCTAGCCGATTTTAAAATAATTTTGTAGAAATGTTCCTTGGATGAGCCTTTATCAGATTCCTTCAATACATGTTGATTGGTCAAAAAACATGGCCGCCAGGGGGGGGGGGGGTATTTTGCCTTATATGGCTATAGTGAAAACTTAAAAAATCTTCTCCCAAACTGGTTGGCCGATTTTCAAATAATTTTGTAGAAATGTTCCTTGGGTGATCCTCTATCAGATTCCTTCAAGCCATGTTGATTGGTCGAAAAACATGGGCGCAAGGGGGGCAGGGCTATTTTGCCTTATATGGCTATAGTGAAAACTTAAAAAATCTTCTCCTCCAAAAGCGTCAGGCCGATTTTCAAATAATTTTGTAGAAATGTTCCTTGGATGAGCCTTTATCAGATTCCTTCAATACATGTTGATTGGTCAAAATACATGGCCGCCAGGGTGGGGGGGGGGGGGGGGGGGGTATTTTGCCTTATATGACTATAGTGAAAACTTAAAAAATCTTCTTCTCCCAAACTGGTTGGCTGATTTTCAAATAATTTTGTAGAAATGTTCCTTGGGTGACCCTCTATCAGATTCCTTCAAGCCATGTTGATTGTTCGAAAAATATGGCCGCCAGAGGGCAGGCCTATTTTACATTATATAGTGAAAAATTAAAAAATCTTCTTTTCCAAAAGTGTCATGCCGATTTTCAAATAATTTTGTAGAAATGTTCCTTAAGTGACCTGACCCACTTTCAGATTCTGTCAAGCCATTTTGATTGGTCGAAAAACATGGCCGCCAGTGGGCAGGGCTATTTTGCATTATATGGCTATAGTGAAAACTTAAAAAATCTTCTACTCCGAAAGTTCCAGGCAGATTTTTAAATTATTTTGTAGAAATGTTCCTTGGGTGACCCTCTATCCGATTCCTTCAAGCCATGTTGAATGGTCAAAAAACATGGCCGCCAGGGGGGCGGGGCTATTTTGCCTTATATGGCTATAGTGAAAACTTAAAAAATCTTCTCCCCTGAAAGTGTCAGGCCGATTTTCAAATAATTTTGTAGAAATGTTCCTTGGATGACCCTCTTATCAGATTCCTTCAAGCCCAGTTGATTGGTCGAAAAACATGGCCGCCAGAGGGGGGCGGGGCGGGGCTATTTTGCCTTATATGGCTATAGTGAAAATTTAAAATATCTTCTTCTCCGAAATTGTCAGGCCGATTTTCAAATAATTTTGTAGAAATGTTACTTGGATGACCCACTTTCAGATTCCTTCAAGCCATGTTGATTGGTCAAAAAACATGGCCGCCAGTGGGCAGGGATATTTTGCATTATATGGCTATAGTGAAAACTTAAGAAATCTTCTCCTCCTAAAGTATCTGGCCGATTTTCAAATAATTTTGTAGAAATTTTCCTAGGGTGACCCTCTATCAGATTCCTTCAAGCCAAGTTGATTGGTCGGAAACTATGGCTGCCAGGGGGCGAGGCTTATATAGCTAAAGTGAAAAAAAAAATAAAAAATCAGGTGAGCGATTCAAGGGCCATCATGGCCCTCTTGTTTAAGGAAAACTCCCCTTATCTAGGACCCAATGTGGATGTGTAATACTTGTCTATTTAAGGAGATTGGATATACCCACATGAGGATAGCAGAAGGAGTTCATTCACTACTACAGATGTCCGGGATGCTGGCAAAATTATGTAAACTATCGGCTCAACCCAGTATTCTGTCATCTTGATAAACAGCTGAAAACTTATGAACTATAAATAATTATGTTACACAACAAGTCAGTGTTTGAACCAAAACAAAAATTGAGGAAAAGGAAGTGGCGTGTGTGTTGTTGACATAGCATAGAAACAGAAATATTTGATATTTTCAATGATTTACACATTATTAAATATTTATAAAAGGCAAACAACCATAAGGAAGAAAAATAACAAATATAATTTTGATACTATGATGACGAAATTACTCATTTTGAACAATTTAACTTTTTGCCACAATGTTTTCAAAAGTTAACTGCTGCAAACGTTGGAAAGGGTGGACGGTGAAGACACATATTTATTTTATGTTTATTGTATCAATGAAATCAAGTTCTGTTTTGATAGTATGTTTTTAATTTGTAACAGAATTATGTTGAAATACAATTATTGTATAATATTAAAACAACACATCTAAGCGCATCCACTGTTTCTTGGCTCTAAGTCTCTGTGGAAACATCTTTCTTTGTCAAATTCGCATCTAAAATAAGAATAGAGAAATAGTTTCAGTAGTTATTGTTTCTTATAAACCCTGTCCCACATGCTGACAAAGTATTATGCATTAATAGCAGACCACTTTTGAAAACATCATGGCAGAAGAAGAAATAGTCTGTAATGAATAACCTTTGTTTTTAGCCCTCTGAGTGCCAAGGTGAATTTTTGTGATCACTGGCTGTCCGTCTAATAACATTTTCATACAAATGACTTGAATTAAATTCAAAATAATTTCAAAGCAATGTTCCTTAGGTGGTCCTCTTTCAGAGTTACTCAAATAATTTAATTCCATGCAGACTGGTTGCTGCGGATTCAGAAAGGGAAAAAAATGCTAAAACTAAAAAATATTTTGCCATAATATTGCTTTGGTGAACCTCTTCCAAGATTGTTCAAATTATTCCAATCCGTTGAAAAAACATTGCCACCAGGGCCGGAGCTTGTTTTTAGCTCCACTGGCTGAAAGCCAGTCGAGCTTATGTCATGGCGAATTGTCTGTTGTGCGTGTGTGCGTTAACTTTTTCCTTTAAACAACTTCTTCTCCCTAACCACTTGGCCAATTTAGTTGAAACTTCATAGGAAGCATCCTCTCAATGTCCTCTCTTAAATTCCTTCAATTTTTTTTTATCCATCTATAATTCTGGTTTCCATGGCAACCCAAAGAAAAAAATAGTGAAAACTTAAAAAATCTTCTTCTCCGAAAGTGTCGGGCCGATTTTCAAATAATTTTGTAGAAATGTTCCTTGGATGACCCTTTATTAGATTCCTTCAAGGAATGTTGATTGGTTGAAAAACATGGCCGCCAGGGGGCGCGGCTATTTTGCCTTATATAGCTATAGTGAAAACTTAAAAAATCTTCTTCTCCGAAAGTGTTCAGCCGATTTTCAAATAATTTTGTAGAAATGTTCATTGGGTGACCCTCTATCAGATTCCTTCAAGCCATGTTGATTGGTTGAAAAACATGACAGCCAGAGGACGGGGCCGTTTTCCCTTATATGGCTAAGGAGAAAACTTAAAAAAAAAATCTTCTCCGAAAGCGTCGGGCCTATTTTCAAATAATTTTGTAGAAATGGTCCTTGGGTGAACCTTTATTAGATTCCTTCAAGAAATGTTGATTGGTTAAAAAACATGGCCACCAGGGGGCAGGGCTATTTTGCCTTATATGACCATAGTGAAAACTTAAAATCTTCTTCTCTAAAAGTGTTGAGCAGATTTTCAAATAATTTTGTAGAAATGTTCCTTTGGTGACCGACCCTCTATCAGATTCCTTCAAGCCATGTTGATTGGTAAAAAAACATGGCCGCCAGAGGGCGGGGCTGTTTTGCCTTATATGGATGGCTAAAGAGAAAACTTAAAAATCTTCTCCTCCGAAAGTGTCTGGCTGATATTCAAATAATTTTGTAGAAATTTTCCTAGGCTGACCCTCTATCAGATTCTTCAAGCTATGCTGATTGGTTGAAAAATATGGCCGCCATGCGGGTGGGGCTATTTTGCCTTATATGGCTATAGTGAAAACTTAAAATATCCTCTCTTCCGAAAGTATCTGGCCGATTTTCAAATAATTTTGCAGAAACATTTCTTGGGTGACACTCTACAAGATTCCTTTAAACCATGGTGGTTGGTAAAAAACATGACAACCAGGGGGCAGGGCTGTTTGTAGATTTGATTTTTGCCTAAATAGATACTGGCCCTCTTGGGCCTCTTGTCTTTTTATGTGTATAGTGAAAACATAAAAAATCTTCTTTTCAAAAGTACTGGCCACCAGGGACTGGAGCTTGTTTTCCTTGTATGTATTTACAGTGAAGCTTAAAAAATCTTCTTGTCGAAAAGTACTGGCCCAATTTGAAAATAGTTAAGGCGGGGGGGATGGGGAGCTTTTTAGTTACGTATATATAGTGAAAACTTACTACAGCTTCTGGTCAAAAAGTACCAGCACAATTGAAAATTATTTTGCACAAATGTTCCTTTTGTAACCCTCTTCAAAGACTGTTCAAGTAATTACGATCCGCTTATAAATTTGACACGAGGGGGTGTTGCTTTTTTTTCCTTGTGTGCGTGTTGTAGAACATTAAAAACTGTGATTTCTATTTAATCAGGTGAGCGGTTCAGTACCATCATTGTCCTTTTGTTTCCATTATGGTTTCTACTATATTAAAAAGTTATTCTGAGATTTTCCTCCAGATTCTTTCAATGCGATTGAGGAATCATTATTTACCTGGTATATTTCAAAAGTTTTCTGCTTTGACAAGACTTTAGAAAAAGTTATAAAGTAGACAATGGTTGCAATGGAAACGGAAAGGATTTTAAGTTCCCCTTATCACGAAGTGCTGAAGGTGAGTTATTATGATACCCTTTGTGTGTCGGCTGTGCATTGTTAACAATCTACAGGCTACAAAGTGCACCCAATTGTCAGTTGTGCGTTTACAGGCTACATAGTGCACATAACTGTCAGTTGTGCGTTTACAGGCTACATAGTGCACATAACTGTCAGTTGTGCGTTTACAATCTACAGGCAATATAGTGCACATAACTTTCAGTTGTGCGTTTACAGGCTACATAGTGCACATAACTGTCAGTTGTGCGTTTACAGGCTACATAGTGCACATAACTGTCAGTTGTGCATTTACAGGCTACATAGTGCACATAACTGTCAGTTGTGCGTTTGCAGGCTACATAGTGCACATAACTCAGTTGTGTGTTTACAGGCTACATAGTGCACCCAACTGTTGGTTGTGCATTGTCAACAATTGCCTTGGTAACAATCTACAGGCTACATAGTGGCACCCAACTGTTGGTTGTGCGTTGTCAACAATCTACAGGCTACATAGTGCACCCAACTGTCGGTTGTGTGTTTGTCAACAATTGCCTTTGTTACAGGCTACATAGTGCACCCAACTGTTGGTTGTGTATTGTCAACAATTGCCTTGGTAACAATCTACAGGCTACAAAGTGCACCCAACTGTTGGTTGTGCATTGTCAGCAATTGCCTTGGTAACAATCTACAGGCTACATAGTGCACCCAACTGATGGTTGTGCATTGTCAACAATTGCCTTGATTACAGGCTACAAAGTGCACCCAAACTGTTGGTTGTGCATTGTCAACAATTGCCTTGGTAACAATATACAGGCTACATAGTGCACCCAACTTGGTTGTGCATTGTCAACAATTGCCTTGGTAACAATCTATAGGCTACATAGTGCACCCAACTGGTTGGTTGTGCATTGTCAACACTTGCCTTGGTAACAATCTACAGGCTACAAAGTGCACCCAACTGTTGGTTGTGCATTGTCAACAATTGCCTTGGTAACAATCTACAGGCTACATAGTGCACCCAACTGATGGTTGGGAATTGTCAACAATTGCCTTGTTAACAATCTACAGGCTACAAAGTGCACCCAACTGTTGGTTGTGCATTGTCAACAATTGCCTTGGTAACAATATACAGGCTACATAGTGCCCCCAACTTGGTTGTGCATTGTCAACAATTGCCAGGGTAACAATCTACAGGCTACATAGTGCACCCAACTGTTGGTTGTGCATTGTCAACAATTGCCTTGGTAACAATCTACAGGCTACAAAGTGCACCCAACTGTTGGTTGTGCATTTTCAACAATTGCCTTGGTAACAATATACAGGCTACATAGTGCACCCAACTGTTGGTTGTGCGTTGTCAACAATTGCCTTTGTTACAGGCTACATAGTGCACCCAACTGTTGGTTGTGCATTGTCAACAATTGCCTTGGTAACAATCTACAGGCTAAAAAGTTCACCCAACTGTTGGTCGTGTGTTGTCAACAATTGCCTTTGTTACAATCTACATGCTACAAAGTGCACCCAACTGTTGGTTGTGCATTGTCAACAATTGCCTTGGTAACAATCTACAGGCTACAAAGTGCACCCAACTGTTGGTTGTGCATTGTCAACAATTGCCTTGGTAACAATCTACAGGCTACAAAGTGCACCCAACTGTTGGTTGTGCATTGTCAACAATTGCCTTGGTAACAATCTATAGGCTACATAGTGCACCCAACTGATGGTTGTGCATTGTCAACAATTGCCTTGGTAACAATATACAGGCTACATAGTGAACCTAACTGTCGGTTGTGAGTTGTCAAAAATTTACTTGTTAACACTACAGGCTACATAGTACATCAAACTGTCGATTGTGCATTGTCAACAATTGCCTTGTTAACACTACAGGCTACATAGTGCACCCAACTGTCGGCTGTGCGTTGTTAACAATCTACAGGCTACATATTGCACCCAAACGTCATGAAACTTCAGAACATGATATCTAAGCCAAGTTTTAATATGGGTCATGCCTGGCAAAAAATTAGGTCACCAGACCAAATTTAAAGGAAGATCTCGTTAACACTCTGGAGGTCGCATTTTTAACTTGAGCATGTTAAAATATTGTCAACCGTGATTATATCAAGAACAGAACAGTGTTTATTTTCTTTTGACTTATACATAGTACATTGTCATACAATCACATACAAAGTACAAAATATACATTACATCACATGAACACGAACGGAATAGAAATACAAAAAGAAAAATAAATAGAGAAAATGAGGAAAAAAAGAGAGTTTACTACAATATTTAGAGGACAAACAATTCACATTACTTTTTAAAGAGAATAAAATAAAATAATGGCAAATATTGTTCAGTGTGAAATCAAATTATGGCAATGTTAACGATCATCTTTGTTTTAAGGCTTCTTTTATAAACTTAGCTACGTTGCATAATGTAACTTTGTTTTTACATTTGAGCAAATCAAGAAATTTGAACGTTGACTGACGGCTTTTTATAATAGTGTTTAGGTATATATTGTCTACGTAAATCGTTAAAAGTTGAGCATACACATATAAAATGAAAGCAGTCCTCAATGTCAAACAATAACGTAAATTTCTATCTATCCTATCCCTCCCATACCTTCCCGTTGAAATATGCAAAGGTAAAATGTTTAATCTAAGTTTTGTGATATATGGGCGTAAATTATGAGAGACAAGATCAAGATATTCTTCGTATTCAAACTTCAATTTAAAATTGTTATACACATCTAAAGGAGGACTTTGTAGTACACTATAGTGACACGTACTTTGAATATGGAAGGGAAATATTTTAAGTTCAATGAATATGCGCTGTCAAATACATCCGCAAAACCATATGAACATAACAACTTCTTCACATTATATACCCAGTTGATTTTACCCTTATTACATTCTGCAACTCCATTTTCGTAAACTTTTCGTAGTAAGATATTTTTAGTAGATAATAATTTACACCAATACTTAATTATTTTGACATAACGCATTATATACAGTGGGTAACGACCAAGTTCGCCATATATTCCATTAGTACTTGTGTTTGGTTTAACATTTAAAATACGTTTTGCAAAACCTGAGATGTATTCGTTTTATTAGTCCCCTACCGGCGTGCCGAAGGGGACTCTTAGGTTTGCACTCCGTCCGTCAGTCCGTCAGTCAGTCAGTCAGTCCGGCAAATTTTTGTCCGGAGCATATCTCCAAAACTGTACTAGCTATGGCTATGAAATTCCATATGTGGATACATCTCATCAATGCGGAGTGCAGTGCATATGAACCATAACTCTTGCTTCCCTAATTTTTGAGTTATTTCCCTTTCTTTATTTTCATACTTGATTTTTGTCCGGAGCATATCTCCAAAACTGTACTAGCTATGGTTATGAAATTTCACACATGGATGCATCTCATCAAGGGGGAGTGCAGTGGACATGAACCATAACTCTTGCTTGCCTAATTTTTGAGTTATTTCCCTTTCTTTATTTTCATACTTGATTTTTGTCCGGAGCATATCTCCATAACTATACTAGCTATGGCTATGAAATTTCACACATGAATACATCGTATCAAGGGGGAGTGCAGTGGACATGAACCATAACTCTTGCTTGCCTAATTTTTGAGTTATTTCCCTTTCTTTATTTTCATACTTGATTTTTGTCCGGAGCATATCTCCATAACTATACTAGCTATGGCTATGAAATTTCACACATGAATACATCGTATCAAGGGGGAGTGCAGTGCACATGAACCATAACTCTTGCTTCCCTAATTTTTGAGTTATTTCCCTTTCTTTATTTTCATACTTTATTGTCTTGATATACCTAAACATTGGGTTGCTATGACAACAGAAACAGACTCAAAAGTGCAAACCGGTAGGGGACTATGGTATTGCTTGCAATCCTCCAGTTACTTGTTGTTTTAGATTTACAGTTTCCCCATACCTCACTGGCGTATCCAAGTATAGATCCAACAAATGAATCAAACAGCTGACATAGTAACTTAGGTTTTAATGGGACTTTTTTACTATTTGATAATAACAAATTAAGGGCTTTTATCGCTTTGCCTGCAAGGTATTCTTGATTTAAAGAAAAAATGCCAGTATAATTAAAAACAGTTCCGAGGTAGTTAAAATCGTTAGTAACTTCAATAGGATTGTCATCATACACCCAAGATACACCCGCCAAAAGTCCGCCTCGTTTTCTAAAAACCATGATTTTAGTTTTTTCCGCATTAACCTTTAATCCCCATTTATCACAATAAGTTTTTAAATTATTTAAGGTATTTTGCAGCTCTTGGGGAGATTTGGCAAAAATAGCCATGTCATCTGCAAACAGTAATAAAGTCATAACAACAAATTACATCGTCAATTAAAATTCCTGATTCAACATCTGTTTGTAGATATAACTCAAAATCTTCAACAAATAAAGAAAATAAGATTGGTGACATTACCTCCCCTTGTCTTAAACCGACAGAATACTCGAAAAACTCGAGAGTAATTATTACACGATTTAACGCATGATTTGACCTTACTGTAAATATCTCGCACAATACGCAACAATTTACCCTTACTGCCAGACTTGAATAACTTTTAATATAAGGCGTTTCGGTATATACTAAGGCTAAGTTTGAATATAGGTCATCTCCAGTCAAAAAACAAGGTCACAGCCAAATTGAAGAAGATAAATCTTGTTAACACTAGAGATGGAATGTTAAGCTTTAGCAGCTTTAACTTTGTTAGAATGGTGTCTTAAGTTCGAATATTTGTCATGTCGGGTCAAAAACTAGCTCACTAGGCCAAGTTGAAGGAAAGTCTCGTTTACACTCTGGAAGCTGAATTTATTACTTGAGCATGTCTTAACACTCTGGAAGCCGTGTTTTTAACGTGAGCATGTTGAAATATTTTCAGAACATTGTTTTGATGATAGACCAAGTGCAAACATGGGTTATTGTGATTCAAAAACTAGGTCACAAGGTAACATTGAGGGGAAATCTTGTTAACATTTGAATTATCTTACCTGCCTGTAAAATGAGTTATTGTTATTGACTATACGGTTGGCATAAATCAGATGAGGGATTAAAAAACCCATCAAAAATGTGTTTGTCTGAATCCAAAAGGCCTAGATCTGATATGAATTTATATTTGGTAAATATATATAGTGGTCCTGTACCAAGATTGTTGACATTATGTCCCAATTTTTACCTCGCCCAAAACTCGTTCATTTTCCAGCAAAATATTGCCCATCTTATTTCAATTTTAGTGCAAAGTTTTTTCTAAATCCTTACTGCAGATTTGATGTCTGTTAAACCCATACCCATAAACAACATATCTGCAGCAGGCAACTTTATTATTACCTACGATAAATGAAAGTGTATATTTTAATTGAATCTAGTTGAAAATATTGTGACAACAGGAGAAATTGGTCATTAGCATTTTCTTTTTTGTCACAATGTTTTAAATAAATGAAAAATAATAATATGGAAACCTGTACAGTTACTTACGCATTCGCATAAAATTTCCCATCACTGCCGCAGATAGTAACACCCCCTGATTGACAGATGATGTAGTTGAGGTCGAGGCAAAAGATGTCCAATACAATCACGGAACCATTGATCGGTTTCATGGTGGTCATCGTCATGGTAATCGGCGGTGCCTGAGTTGTGGGTTTAGGTGTAGTTCCGACAATAGGGGCAGTGGTCATCTTCATTGTTGTTTGTACCGCTGTTGCTGAACAGGCTCCGTTGCTCTGCAAGTGGACGTCTTTATTTCCACAGTAAAACTTAGCATACTCGCATCTAAATAAAAGATTGCATGGGTAAAACAGCATTTAACTTAGAGATCTGACAAAGGCTTATGTTGCCTTATTTGGATCAATCAAAGGCCATAAACTAAAAATACCTATGGCGTTTTTTTTTTTTTTTTTTTTTTTTTAACAAGTTTGGTGATGATCGGATGAAAACTGTTTGATCAATAAAGGCTAATTTGGCTAATTTTGGATACATCGCTATAGCCCGGACTATCAATGTTTCCGTTTTGGACAGTGTGTTCTGTATCCCATTTATTCTTCCAAATTTCACGGTGTTTCTTCGTCATGTGATTGAAATGCATACAATATTCGAAAAGCAATAATATATTTTAACCCATTCACGTCTAGGTTAAACTCATTTAAATCAGATAAAAAAAACTTTGTTGTATGTATATTGGATCAAACGACAACGCATTAAAGACCCAATACACTTAAATATTCATGAGCCGGTGCTCATCGTTTTGACCCAACGATATAACTAACGCTTGCTTTTATACAATCGAAACACTCGGCAGTCATCGCTTCTTTAACGCGTTTATGTATATGGGCTACCTTCAATGTTTCATACCCAACAAGTGTGCAGGCGACAATTTGATTTGCTGACGAATAGGCCGGCAAATCTGAGACTATTTAAGGAAGTCAAGATCTATATACATGAACAATCGAGTTTAGTTTAGGTCTGGTTTCTTGGCTCGACTTACGTCGTTGTCTTCTGTCCGTTTACATTTTCCTACAAACAACTTCTCCTTTAATGCACCAATTCCAAAAAAATTCACAGGAATGTTCTTGGGATTATTCAAAGTATTTAATTCCATGTAGATCTTTGGTTTATTGGAAAAGTTATGTTGCACAAATGTTCCTTGGCTGAACCTCTACCGATGTTGTTTAAACTATTCCGACCCGTTGAAAAAAAATGTGGCAGCTCGTTTTCTTAAAATATGGGGTCGTGCATTATGCAAGAAAGAACTCGCTAGGCGAAAATGGTTACCGTCATTTTGGACCAAATCGGGCCCGGACAAAACCGGTGTTTAGCATTCTCTACTTTCACTTTCAAGCAAGGTCAAAATGCTAAAAATGATCAAATCAATTATTTCCAGTGCTTCAGCAGCTTGAATCTTTGTCAGAATGTTTTTCTTGACTATATCTAGGCCAAGTTCGAATATGATCTGTCATACTTGTTTCTTGTGTTGTTGTTTTTTTGCAATAACGTTCGCCATATTGATTGATGAAACCAATGGCCACCAGGTGGCATACGAAAGGGTATAACACGAAAAGATGTATGCGGCCTGATGGCGATCGTATTCAACCTATCAGTATGACGTGAACAATGTGTGTAGAGAGGCACATAAGTACAATTTATGTTTAACTATCTTTTTGATCGCCAAGAGATCAGAAGGCGGTCGTATTCTGTATGTTTAACTATCTTGTTGATCGCCAAGAGATCAGGAGGCGGTCGTATTCTGTATGTTTAACTACCTGTTTCTGTAAGTGACACCATTTGTAGCACAGACTTCATCTTTCTTATCATTGTCACAGTTCCTCCGATTAATAAAATCACAGTACGAGTCGGCCTGGGCATGAACGGCCACAGCTACAAAATGAACATAAAGATAATATTAACAACCTGGATGATTTAGTGAATCAATCACAGTACGAGTCGGCCTGGGCATGAACGGCCACAGCTACAAAATGAACATAAAGATCATATTAACAACCTGGATGATTTAGTAGATACATTCCTTTCAGTTGCGTTTAGTCTCTCGCTACGAAGAAGTTGGTCTACCCTCGTACATGTATGCGTTGCTTCGTTTTCTTTTTAGCTCACCTGAGCAATACGTGCGATGTGAGCTATTATAATCACACGCCGTCCGGCGTCGTCGCATGCCACATTTTTAATCAAACTACTCCTAAGCAAATTGACCATTTATCACGGATGTTAAAATTATATGTAATTGTAGGAAAAAAATAAAAATCTTCTTGTACAAAAGTACTGGCCCGATTTGCATTTGTGTTGGTATAAATGTTCCCTGATTGGTCTTCTTTCAAGATTGTTAATATTTTTCCAATGCAGAGAAAACATTGCCGCCAGGCTTGCTTGTTTCCTTAAATGTAAAACTAGTAAAACATTTCTTGTACAAAAGCACTCGCCTGATTTAAAAAATAATGGCACAAAATGCTCCTTGTATGACGTTCTACCAAGATGGATATTATTCTGATCCGTTCGAACACCTGGCCACCATTTTTTTTTCTTAAATACATTCTTGTACAAACGTATCTGCCTGATTTTAAAATAATTTGGAACAAATGGTTCTTTTTGTGGCGCTCTTTAAAGATGGTTGAAATTATTCCGATCCGTTGATAAAACATGCAAAGTAAGAACATTGATAACTATTTTTGTTTTAGTAAATCAGGTTAGCAATATAGACCATTTTGCTCCTGTGTTATATACCTTACCGAATGAACTACGTAAGCCAAGGCATTCGAATGTCATAAAGGGGTTTATTTTGAAAGAATAGTTGACGTGCATTTAATAACGAACGCATTTACACTTCCAAAGTTGTGCATCTTTTCATAAACTCAAATGATATTTTACGGACATGCATATCGTTAGGGATATAGTGTTTTACAAACCCGTAGAATTACCACCGACTTTGAAAGGTATTGGACATTTGAATATCTTTCAAGGTCAGTGAATTGTAAGAGAATTTTAAAATTAGTCCATGAAAAATTGTTCAGTAAAAGTCGAGGGGAAATAATTTTTCTAAACTAGATATAAAATCCAGCGATTATGTCCGTCATCAACGAGTAAACGAGGGGTATGTTATAAATAATGCCATAGATATTCGAATATTTAAAATGTTTACTCCGTCGGATATTTGTTCAGGTCAACATTTCGCAGTATTCCCCCTGCACAGATGTCCTGCTATCCACGACCGAAGTGCCTCAAAGAAGTCTCCTATAGGTATACTGTTGAGCGACTGAAATTTGAAGAACCAGTGGTTCTTCCAGCTGAAGAGCGCTTATTGCATAGGAGTATAAAGTAATCGAAATAGGAAAATGTCACAGGGGCTTACGTTTGTGGTATGAGTTGGATGTTCAACCTGAATAACATTTTCCTGTTCCAAGATAGATTATACAATTTCACTTGTGGGTGTTGAGAAGCATTGTCATGAAGAAGTTGTATGTATGCCCTATAACAACTTTTACTTAGGCGTTTAATTTGATTGAAAGCGTGTAAGTAGATTACTGTTAGCTAACCTGTGCTCAAAGTGAGCTATTGTGATCACATTTTGTCTGGCGTCCGTCCGCCGTGCGTCGTGCGTCGTCAACAATTGCCTTGTTAACACTCTACAGGTTACATTTTTAAATCCGATCTTCATGAACATTTATCAGAACATTCATCTTCATCAACTCTAGGACAGGTTTGAATTTTGGCCATATGAGGTCAAACACTAGGTCATTAGGTCAAATTGAAGGGAACTCTTGTTAACACTCTGGGTGCAACATTTTTAACTTGAGCATGTTGAAACTTAATCAGAATGTTTGTCTTGATGATATGTAAGTCACTTTCGAATATGGGTCATGTCGGGTCAAACAGAAGGTAACTTGGTCAGATTGAAGGAAAGTCTTGTTAACACTAAAGAGGCCGCAATTTTTGATATAGCAGTTTGAAATTGTTCTCAGAATGTTTGTCTTAAATATTGTTAACACTCTGGATGCTGCACTTTTAACTTGATCAGAAAATTTGTCTTGATGACATGTATCCCAAGTTCGAATATTGATCATGTCTGTTCAAAAACTAGGCCAAATTGAAGGAAATTCTTGTTAACACTGTAAAAGCCGCATTTTCTGCTTCAGCATCTTCAAATTTGGTCAGAATGTGTTTCTCTTAATGATATGTAGGCCAACTTCGAATGTATTTAAATCGGAAAGGAAACCTTTTGAACAACTCTTCCTTTTCTTCCCTTATTGACTACGGTTGGGACTGAGAACTGGGACTGTTTCACGCCAAGACTCGGTTATTCGTCAGTTTATACGAAGTGCTTCACGCGGAATAACTCAATTAACTGTTTCACGCCAAGACTAGGTTATTCGTCAGTTTTTACGAAATGCTTCACGCTGAAAAAAACAATTTACTGTTTCACGCCAAATACTCGGTTATTCGTCAATTTATACGATGTGCTTCAAGCGGAATAACCCCATCGACTGTTTCACGCCAAAGACTCGGTTATTCGTCAGTTTATACGAAGTGCTTCACGCGGATTAACCCCATTGGCTGTTTCACTCCAAGAATCGGTTATTCGTCAGTTTATACGAAGTGCTTCACGCGGATTAACCCCATTGGCTGTTTCACTCCAAGACTCGGTTATTCGTCAGTTTATACGAAGTGCTTCACGCGGAATAACCCCATTGACTGTTTCACTCCAATACTCGGTTATTCGTAAGTTTATACAAAGTGTTTCACGCGGAATAACCCCATTGACTGTTTCACTCCAAGACACGGTTATTCGTCAGTTTATACGAAGTGCTTCACGCGGAATAACCCCATTGACTGTTTTACTCCACGACTCGGTTATTCGTCAGTTCATATTAAGTGCTTCACGCGGAATAACCCCATTGATTGTTTCACGCCAAGACTCGGTTATTCGTCAGTTTATATTAAGCGCTTCACGCGGAATAACCCCATTGATTGTTTCACGCCAAGACTCGGTTATTCGTCAGTTTATATTAAGCGCTTCACGCGGAATAACCCCATTGACTGTTTCACGCGATTACTCGGTTATTCGTCAGATCATACGAAGTGCTTTACGCGGAATAACCCCATTGACTGTTTCACTCCAAGACTCGGTTATTCGTCAGTTTATACGAAGTGCTTCACGCGGAATAACCCCATTGACTGTTTCACGCCAAGACTCGGTTATTCGTCAGTTTAAACGAAGTGCTTCACGCGAAATAGCCCCATTGACTACGTCACTCCAAGACTCGGTTATTCGTCAGTTTAAACGAAGTGCTTCACGCGGAATAACCTCATTGACTGTTGGAACCGAGTTTGTGAATCCCGTGCCACCAGTATAGAGCCAGACCAGGCGCTTCTATACTTCTGCTCAACTCGCCAATTTTATTTTGATATGCATATAATTTAATATGGCCTATTCTAAGTGAAAAGCTCGATAATTCAGCATTGAAAAGGCTATACTAACGGTTGAATAAGTACTAAAACTAAAGATGTATTAATATAAATTCTTACCATTTAACACGCAGAGCACAATTATTTTGAACATGTTCATAGATTTAAAGACGGCAACTGATTCGTGACGATCATGGGACAGAAATATTTCCTTATCTCTCGCCAATGATATACCCTTCATTACTAGCTTTATAAATCCCTCAACTTTTATCTGACGGCAACTTGTCAGAACATTTGCACTTGTAAATATGTATCAATAGTAAACAACTATTCACTATGACTATCGACACATACCGCGGGAGTTTGAAGCATTTGCCGGGAATGTGACATTAAGAATGCGGATGGAATTCTCTAAAGAAACATTCTTATGACAAACCAACTTGATGTAAAAGGGTCCATGTCCGACCTACAGTTGAGCCGCACCAAACAAGAACAAGTCGTGGGATATGACCGTTTAGGCACCATGTAACTCTTTCCCACATGCAGACGACTTTTGAAACATCCATAACAAACGACTTTCGAAGACATTGTGGTAAAATGACAAAAACGTTTCCTTTTGCTACAATGTAAAAAATGATTTAAATATTTAATAAGTAGATTTTCATTTGTAGAAAGTTTCCATAATTATGCCATGGCATTTTCAAAGTCGTTTGCTGCAGATTTGTTGTATGTGGAAAAGTGTTAACCCTTATCTTATTACAAACAACTATAACTCTTTTCCACATAGGACAATCTTCGATAGTCGACTTAAACACCATATAGGCAAAATATGGATTTGTTATAGAATTGCTGTAGTTTGTATAATATTACAGTATTGATGTAGTTTATATATTATTACAGTATTGATGTAGTTTATTTATAACAGTGTTGATGTAGTTTGTATATTATTACAGTGTTGATGTAGTTAGTATATTAGTATAGTGTTGATGTAGTTTGTATATTATTATAGTGTTGATGTAGTTTGTATATTATTATAGTGTTGATGTAGTTTGTATATTATTACAGTGTTGATGTAGTTTGTATATTATTATAGTGTTGATGTAGTTTGTATATTATTACAGTGTTGATGTAGTTTGTATATTATTACAGTGTTGATGTAGTTTGTATATTATTATAGTGTTGATGTAGTTTATATATTATTACAGTATTGATGTAGTTTATTTATAACAGTGTTGATGTAGTTTGTATATTATTACAGTGTTGATGTAGTTAGTATATTAGTATAGTGTTGATGTAGTTTGTATATTATTATAGTGTTGATGTAGTTTGTATATTATTATAGTGTTGATGTAGTTTGTATATTATTACAGTGTTGATGTAGTTTGTATATTATTATAGTGTTGATGTAGTTTGTATATTATTACAGTGTTGATGTAGTTTGTATATTAGTATCGTGTTGATGTAGTTTATATATTATTACAGTGTTGGTGTAGTTTATATATTATTACAGTGTTGATGTAATTTATATATTATTACAGTGTTGATGTAGTTTATATATTATTACAGTGTTGATGTAGTTTATATATTATTATCAGTGTTGATGTAGTTTATTTATTACAGTGTTGATGTAGTTTGTATATTATTACAGTGTTGATGTAGTTTATATATTATTACAGTGTTGATGTAGTTTATATATTATTACAGTGTTGATGTAGTTTGTATACTATTACAGTGTTGATGTAGTTTGTATATTATTACAGTGTTGATGTAGTTTATATATTATTACAGTGTTGATGTAGTTTATATTTTATTACAGTGTTGATATAGTTTATATATTATTACAGTGTTGATGTATATAAACTACATCAACACTGTAATAATATATAAACTACATCAACACTGTAATAATATACAAACTACATCAACACTTTAATAATAAATAAACTACATCAACACTGATAATAATATACACATTACATAATCATTGAATAGAGTTACATGACTCTATGTACATATAGAACACCCTATATCATTGTAAAGAGTTACCTGACTCTATTTACATATAGAACACCCTATATCATTGTAAAGAGTTACATGACTCTATTTACATATAGAACACCCTATATCATTGTAAAGAGTTACATGACTCTATTTACATATAGAACACCCTATATCATTGTAAAGAGTTACATGACTCTATGTACATATAGAACACCCTATATCATTGTAAAGAGTTACCTGACTCTATTTACATATATAACACCCTATATCATTATAAAGAGTTACCTGACTCTATTTACATATAGAACACCCTATATCATTGTAAAGAGTTACCTGACTCTATTTACATATAGAACACCCTATATCATTGTAAAGAGTTACCTGACTCTATTTACATATAGAACACCCTATATCATTGTAAAGAGTTACCTGACTCTATTTACATATAGAACACCCTATATCATTGTAAAGAGTTACCTGACTCTATTTACATATAGAACACCCTATATCATTGTAAAGAGTTACATGACTCTATGTACATATAGAACACCCTATATCATTGTAAAGAGTTACCTGACTCTATTTACATATAGAACACCCTTTGTAATATAATGTAACTCTTTACAATGATATAGAGTGTTCTATATGTACACAGAGTCATGTAACTCTTAACAATTAATTAGTTAATGAGTATTATGGCATGTTAAATTGTTATGTTTAAGTTAGATGTAAATGAGTGTTATAGCATGTTACATCGTTATGTTTAAGTTAGATGTAAATGAGTGTTATAGCATGTTACATCGTTATGTTTAATTTAGATGTTAATTATTATTATAGCATGTTACATCGTTATGTTTAATTTAGATGTTAATGATTATTATGGCATGTTAAATTGTTATGTTTAAGTTAGATGTTAATGATTATTATAGCATGTTACATCGTTATGTTTAAGTTAGATGTTAGTGATTATTATAGCATGTTACATCGTTATGTTTAAGTTAGATGTTAGTGATTATTATAGCATGTTACATCGTTATGTTTAAGTTATATGTTAGTGATTATTATAGCATGTTACATCGTTATGTTTAAGTTAGATGTTAGTGATTATTATAGCATGTTACATCGTTATGTTTAAGTTAGATGTTAGTGATTATTATAGCATGTTACATCGTTATGTTTAAGTTAGATGTTAGTGATTATTATAGCATGTTACATCGTTATGTTTAAGTTAGATGTTAGTGATTATTATAGCATGTTACATCGTTATGTTTAAGTTAGATGTTAATGATTATTATAGCATGTTACATCGTTATGTTTAAGTTAGATGTTAGTGATTATTATAGCATGTTACATCGTTATGTTTAAGTTAGATGTTAGTGATTATTATAGCATGTTACATCGTTATGTTTAAGTTAGATGTTAGTGATTATTATAGCATGTTACATCGTTATGTTTAAGTTAGATGTCAGTGATTATTATAGCATGTTACATCGTTATGTTTAAGTTAGATGTTAATTATTATTATAGCCTGTTAAATTATTATGTTTAAGTTAGATGTAAATAATTAATATGGCATGTTAAATGGTTTGTATGGCATGTTAAATCGTTATGTTTAAGTTAGATGTAAAGTGTTCTGTAAGGTATTTCTATTCCCACAATGTTTTCAACATCAAAAATATAAAATTAAAAATCTTCACCCCATTAAGAAGAAACAAAGCATACGATATACCTGACTGTCTCGGTATTTTTCTTATGAAGCTACAGTATTTCTTAATTCAGTATTCAGTATCTACATTGTGTTACCCCTAGCACATACAGTTTGTCCGACAACATTCAAACACAGAATTATTCTATAATATGTTTAGAACAGAACGTTTATTTAGACATTTACAAAGTACATAATCACTGTAAAACATACATGCATGCATACATACATATAGAATAAAAACAGACCCATGGGTTTGAAATGAAAAAGAAAAGAAAATTAAAATATAAATCAGGGAATGAAAAAAAGAAATATGCAAGGTATGATACGATAAATAGGCTGAACTTTGATAAAAGTTTACATTTTAGAATCTGTAGTCTAAAGTCTAATCTTAAGTGCTAAATCAGAAGAGTATTAAACCTCCTCGGTGATGTAGTGGTACGTCTTTCGTTTTGGGTTCGTGGGGTTGCGGGCTCGATCCCAATTCGGGTCATATAAAATACATTAAAAATGGCAGTAATGGCTCCCGGATTGTCAGGGTAAGCATTATGGTACAGCAGTTATTAAAACGTTGTTTTACTACTATAAGAAAAACATAATGATACATAAAAACATTTATGCGTTGACGCTGCGCTTTCCCATTGCGCCGATGGTTTGGGTACTTTGATTCGCTCTTCCTTAATTCTCTCTGCAATGGTATAAGTACCAGAAGTGCCTTAATCTGGACTATTGTTGTGATGATTTGTTATTGTTGTCGATGTTAGCTTGGACCAATCAGTGAATCGGTTTTTAGATCGCAGGAGGTTAATAGACCAATCAAATTAACTCTTACAAACAAAGAAAAAAAAATCCCAGATTTTCTCGGAAACTATCTTTGACATCCACCTCCTCCCTATCCTCCAACCCTTTTGTTTAGGAGACTAAAACTTTGCATACTTCAACTTTTTAAATTCCTCTTTGGTCCATGCTCAGATCTTCATGTATTTCATTTCAATGCTAACCTTCTGTCTGTGTTATTTTATGTTTTCCGGTTTTTCACCAAAGATATGTAATCGTAAATTGTTTATGACAGACATGCTGTCATTGGCATTTTTCTTAGTAAAATCCCCATATTCATTCAACACAGACTTGCTCCATTTATACGTTTACATACATAGTGCGGTCGCCCGGTCACAGCTGTTCACTATTGGCGCGGTGTGAGGAAGCATAAATTAATTTGCATTTGTTTTTATAAATGTTGAATATAGCCGCATGGAACGTTAGGGGGGATTATGTGGACACATTATCCCGGAATACTGGTCACATGAAGTAAAACAAGCGCACACATTATCGCGGAATACTGGTCACATAAAGTTAAACAAGCGGACACATTATCGCAGAATACTGGTCACATGAAGTTAAACAAGCGCACACATTATCCCGGAATACTGGTCACATGAAGTTAAACAAGCGGACACATTATCCCGGAATACTGGTCACATGAAGTTAAACAAGCGGACACATTATCGAGGAATACTGGTCACAGGAAGTTAAACAAGCGCACACATTATCGCGGAATACTGGTCACATGAAGTTAAACAAGCGGATACATTATCGAGGAATACTGGTCACAGGAAGTTAAACAAGCGCACACATTATCGCGGAATACTGGTCACATGAAGTTAAACAAGTGCACACATTATCGCGGAATACTGGTCAAGGAAGTTAAACAAGCACACACATTATCGCGGAATACTGGTCACATGAAGTTAAACAAGCGCACACATTCTTGCGGAATACTGGTCACATGAAGTTAAACAAGCGGACACATTATCGAGGAATACTGGTCACATGAAGTTAAACAAGCGCACACATTATCATGGAATACTGGTCACATGAAGTTAAACAAACGCACACATTATCGCGGAATACTGGTCACATGAAGTTAAACAAACGGACACATTATCGCGGAATACTGGTCACAGGAAGTTAAACAAGCGCACACATTATCCCGGAATACTGGTCACATGAAGTTAAAGAAGCGCACACATTATTGCTGGATACTGGTCACATGAAGTTAAACAAGCGTACACATTATCGCAGAATACTGGTCACATGAAGTTAAACAAGCACACACATTATCGCGGAATACTGGTCACATGAAGTTAAACAAGCGGACACATTATCGAGGAATACTGGTCACATGAAGTTAAACAAGCGCACACATTATCGCGGAATACTGGTCACATGAAGTTAAACAAGCGCACACATTATCGCCAAATACTGGTCACATGAAGTTAAACAAGCGCACACATTATCGCCGAATACTGGTCACATGAAGTTAAACAAGCACACACATTATCGAGGAATACTGGTCACAGGAAGTTAAACAAGCGCACACATTATCACGGAATACTGGTCACATGAAGTTAAACAAGCGCACACATTATCGCTGAATACTGGTCACAAGAAGTTAGCGCACACATTATCGCGGAATACTGGTCACAGGAAGTTAACCAATCGCACACATTATCGCGGAATACTGGTCACAAGAAGTTAAGTCACATGAAGTTGAACAAGCGCACACATTATCGTTGAATACTGGTCAAATGAAGTTGAACAAGCGCACACATTATCGCGGAATACTGGTCACAAGAAGTTAGCGCACACATTATCACGGAATACTGGTCACAGGAAGTTAAACAAGCGCACACATTATCGCGGAATACTGGTCACAGGAAGTTAAGTCACATGAAGTTAAACAAGTGCACACTTTATCGCGGAATACTGGTCGCAAGAAGTTAAGTCACATGAAGTTAAACAAGCGCACACATTATCGCGGAATACTGATCACAGGAAGTTAAACAAGCGCACACATTATCGCGGAATACTGGCACATGAAGTTAAACAAGCGCACACTTTATCGCGGAATACTGGTCGCAAGAAGTTAAGTCACATGAAGTTGAACAAGCGCACACATTATCGCGGAATACTGGTCACATGTGAAGTTGAACAAGCGCACACATTATCGCGGAATATAGTTTACATGAAGTTAGCGCACATATTATCTCGGAATACTGGTCACAGGAAGTTAAACAAGCGCTCACATTATCGCGGAATACTGGTCACATGAAGTTAAACAAGCGCACACATTATCGCGGAATATAGGTCACATGAAGTTAGCGCACACAATATCGCGAAATACTGGTCACAGGAAGTTAAACAAGCGCACACATTACCGCGGAATACTGGTCACAGGAAGTTGAAGAAGCATTAAACACATTATCGAGGAAATCTAGAGCCAAGTCGATCAAAGCCGGCCTATCCCGAACATCAACGCTAGCAGACGACATCACAATAACAGCACGCAATATGCAAGCCCTTCTAAACATAGCCGAAAAAATAAAAAATATGTAAGACAATGGGAATTTCAATACAATACTGACAAAACTGTTGCAATCACTTTCGATGCACATCCATTAAAAAGACGCACACGTAGGCCTAAATTCCTGTTGAATGGTAAAGCAGTCAAAACCTGTTAGTCCATTGTTCTTTTGGGAACTACACTGACAAGCAACCGAAAAAATACAAACTCCATCAAAACAGCTATTCAAAATAGGGAGAGCAGCTTACTACGCCTATACCAGTGTAGGGTTAAGACCAAACGGAGAAAACCCCGTCATTTTCTGTAACTTATACAAAAAAAGTAGTCATACCAACAATACTTACGGATGCGAAACGTGGTCAAATAGGACTAATCAGGATGTAGGACAAATAAACAAGTTCCAGCGGTATCAGGAAGTTATGGCCCAAACATTTATGGCCCATATTTGGAAGTTATGGCCCATATATGAATTATATAGTTGTAGCTATAATACCCTGGAGGTGGTATAAACACCTTAATAGGTGATAGTTAAATATTTAAAAATGTGAACAAATAAATAATATATTTTTAAAATATTAAGGGAATAACTTATAACAATATCACCATACTTCTGCTTTATTATAGTATGGTAATAAATCTAATGAACTCTAATGATGCTGTTCTGGCGGGGCAAAACCTATTAAATAGATGATTTCTCTCAGGAGTTTGCTGGTCGTCAATGACTCATCCCATGTACCCCATCTTCATAAGATTGTTACAGGTTTTCTTTATTATCAGACTACTTTAATTGGTTTAATTAACAGATTATTACAGTAGTTGTGATCAAACTACATTAATTAATGGATTGTTACAGTTTTTTGGTGATCAAAGTACTTCAACTAAAGGATTGTTGCAGTTTTTGTTTATCATTTATATAAACACTTTGCTCCATAATAAATCATTAAATGCAATTAATAAGGTAAATAAAATAAATAAAAATACATAATATTCAATTTTATAAGAAGTGACAATTAAAACAACTGAATTGAATGTATTAATTATTTTAATCCTATAAAAGTGCAATTTCATATAATACACAATCTTATCAAAGGTTATTGACAGTCATCTGTTAGGTGTTAATACCACCTCCAGGGTATTATAGCTACCACTATATAATTCATATATGGGCCATAACTTCCAAATATGGGCCATAAATGTACTGGGCCATAAATGTTTGGGCCATAACTTCCAGAAACCGTTCCAGCACTCCATATTGAAAAAACATTCAAGGGCACACTATCAGAACCAGATCGCATATAACGAGTCCATGATAGGAACTCCATGGAACACAGTCATTCATATTCGAAAGTTAACATATCTCCATTTCACCAAGCTCTACTGTTAAAGTCATATTCTTATTCACGTTATACATGCATACTATAAAGCCATCCCACGTTCGAGGTTTTGTGCCAGATATATACTGCCTGTTAAGAAAATATAATATTACCAACTTCATACAAATGTACATCTGTAGCAAACCTTTCCCCAGTAAAACCTCATGGAAAAACCCCATCTGTAATATTATCAAAACGCACGAAGACCAATCAATGACGAACCAATTCACGCAAGAAACAGACTACGCCCGTTTCCGCATAATTCATCCCGTCCGAAATATACATAGCATCTACAACCGATGAACTAAGCTCTGCATATATTGTGTAAAAAGTATGGGCCCGAAACCCAAGTAACCGTGATCACAGCATTTGTCCGCTATGTAAACAAGTCACTCATTACGACTATGTAAGTCATTACGTAGGATCCTGCCATGTCACATACTCCTTACGTTTTACATTCTTTGAATCAGTTAAACAACTCAACGGCCACTCATTATATAACGAGCTCATCAGCGACATCGACGACGAGTCCGTCTTGAGATAAATTCTTGGAATGAACCCTAACACATATATTGATTGTATCCAAGATTTGAACAGGTTATTCCACTCATATGTCGCAGCTGTTTGCAGGCATGTTGGCCTGTTCGACAGATATCCTTAAATGACAGTATCAATTACTTCATACATAAGAGAGGCATTTGATCAGTTACCTATATCATATCCGATCAAATGTTTACTCTTATAACAAAGAAGTCCAACACAAACTATAATCTAGTAAAACAGGGCTCAATGTACACATTTTGAAAAAAATAATATGCCATGTGTGAATGGTTGAGTGAATTCGTGAATTCGTGAATGGGTGTTTGGGCGTATGAGGATGTGAGTGAATGAAGAAGAATGATATACCATTGCCAGCTTGGATGAAAGAAATATGTCTTTCCATTGATTTGTTAACTTGTATTTATTTATTTATTTGTATGGGGGGGGGGGGGGGGGGGGGGGGGTTGTCGGGGAGAGAAGATTAAATACCTTAAAAATCAATAAATTCCCTATTTCTACAATGTTTTCAGCTCTATGTTTGAATACAGTCGCTGTTAAGATGTGCAGATGTATTCAATGTTAAAACATACATAGATGCAATACTTTTATATGTATTTATATGTATTAAACGTAAAACCATACATAGATGCAATAGTGTTATATGTATTTATATGTATTAAACGTTAAAACATACCTGTTCTGTATTTAAAAGAATACGAGTTTAAAACTACATCTATACCCTTAAACGGTTAAGGACTTTAAACTTTAATCGTGTATTTGCTTACGTTTACAATTAAGTAAATAGCACAAGCTCGTTGCGTGATCTCCAGAAAGACACAGTTTGTGCATTAATAAGAGGAAGAGATGTGTTTTATTATTGAAACAAGGCGGTGGGAAAAGTTTGTGTTACCAGACATTACATGTTATTTGTACACAATTGGAGTGCAGATGATAGCTCAGTCGGTAGGGTATTCGCCCTGAAAAGTCATAGGTTCGAGCCCCGGACTGGCTGCATGTTTGCGCTCAACGTAGGAGGGTTTCGGCAATGTAAGGGTCATTTCGATTAGTTTATGTGCATTCTATTCTGTTCTCTCGAAATGGCGAAACGACAGTAAACAATCCTACGAGTGATGCTGGAGCATAGCGGAGTCAACAACCGTGGGTGTCCGACAATAACACAGATAGTGAATTGTGGTACATGTATTTTGTATCGTTTATCTACTTTTTGTTTTCAAAAAATTCGTTAACTTCTCCTTCAATGTTTCAATTCTACGTGTGAAGCAAATCTCTATCGTGGTCTTTAAATGTGTTAGAAGCAGACGAGTTAACGCAAACTTGTTATTGGTGAACGGTTAAAGACATATGCATACACAGTCACACATATAACTTGTTTATGCATTCACAGTCACACATAGAACTTGTTTCCGATGAACGGTTAAATACATATGTATACACAGTCACTCATATAACTTGTTTCCGGTGAACGGTTAAAGTCATATGTATACACAGTCACTCATATAACTTGTTTCCGGTGAACGATTAAATACATATGTATACACAGTCACTCATATAACTTGTTTCCGGTGAACGGTTAAAGTCATATGCATACACAGTCACTCATATAACTTGTTTCCGGTGAACGGTTAAAGTCATATGCATACACAGTCACTCATATAACTTATTTCCGGTGAACGGTTATATACATATGCATACACAGTCACTCATATAACTTGTTTCCGGTGAACGGTTAAAGTCATATGCATACACAGTCACTCATATAACTTGTTTCCGGTGAAGGGTTAAATACATATGTATACACAGTCACACATATAACTTGTTTCTGGTGAAGGGTTAAAGACATATGCACACACGGTCACAAATATAAATTGTTTCTGGTGAAGGGTTAAAGACATATGCACACAGAGTCACACATATAACTTGTTTCCGGTGAAGGGTTAAAGACATATGCACACAGAGTCACATATATAACTTGTTTCCGGTGAACGATTAAATACATATGTATACACAGTCACACATATAACTTGTTTCCGGTGAACGGTTAAAGACATATGCACACACAATCACATATATAACTTTTTTCTGGTAAACCGTTATAGACACATGCACACACAGTCACACATATAACTTTTTTCATGTGAACCGTTAAAGACATATGTATACACAGTCACTTTTATAACTTGTTTCTGGTGAACGGTTAAAGACATATGCATACAGAGTCACACATATAACTTGTTTCTGATGAACGATGAAAGACATATGTATACACAGTCACACATATAACTTGTTTCCATTTAATGGTTTAAGACATATGTATACACAGTCACACATATAACTTGTTTCCATTTAATGGTTTAAGACATATACATACACAGTCACACATATAACTTATTTCCGGTGAACGGTTAAAGACATATGCATACACAGTCACACATATAACTTGTTTCCGCTGAACGGTCAAAGACGTGCATACACAATCACTCATATAACTTGTTTCTGTTGCATGGCTTAAGACGCATGCATACACAGTCACACATATAACTTGTTTATGGTGAACAGTTAAAGACATATGCATACACAGTCACACATATAACCTGTTTCTGGTGAACGGTTAAAGACATATGCATACAGAGTCACACATATAACTTGTTTCTGATGAACGGTGAAAGACATATGTGTACACAGTCACACATATAACTTGTTTCCAGTGAATGGTTTAAGACATATGTATACACAGTCACACATATAACTTGTTTCCGGTAAACGGTTAAATACATGGTCACACATATAACATGTTTCCGGCCAATGAATGGTTAAAGACATATGTATACACAGTCACTCATATAACTTGTTTTTGGTGAATGGTTAAAGACATATGCACACATATAACTTGTTTCTGATGAACGGTGAAAGACATATGTATACACAGTCACACATATAACTTGTTTCCGGTGAATGGTTTAAGACATATGTATACACAGTTTCATATATAACTTGTTTCTGGTGAACGGTTAATGACATATGCACACATATAACTTGTTTCCGATGAACCGCTAAATACATATGCATACAGAGTCACACATATAACTTGTTTCCGGTGAACGGTTAAAGACGTGCATACACAATCACTTATATAACTTGTTTCTGTTGCGTGGTTTAAGACGCATGCATACACAGTCACACACATAACTTGTTTCTGGTGAATGGTTAAAGAAAGACATATGCACACAGAGTCAGTCACACATATAACTTGTTTCTAGTGAACGGTTATAGACATATGCACACATATAACTTGTTTCCGATAAACCGCTAAAGACATATGCATACAGAGTCACACATATAGCTTGTTTCCGGTGAATGGTTTAAGACATGTGTATACACAGTCACACATAGAACTTGTTTCTGGTGAACGGTAAAAGACATATGCATACACAGTTGCACATATACATTGTTTCTGGTGAATGGTTTAAGACATATGTATACACAATCACACATATAACTTGTTTCTGGTGAACGGTTTAAGACATATGTATACACAGTCACACATATAACTTGTTTCCGGTGAACGGTTAAAGACATATGCATACATGGTCACACATATAACTTGTTTCCGGCCGGTGAATGGTGTAATACATATGCATATACGGTCACACAGACAACTTGTTTCCGGTGAACGGTTAAAGACATATGTATACAGGGTCACTCATATAACACTCTCGTTAACACTCTTTATACATCAATTTGACGCATATCTTGAATACTAGTAATACTTAACCCTTTCCCGTATACAATACACATGCAGTTGAAAACTTTGAAAACATTTAGTAAAAAATATAGAATCTCTCCGTAAATAAAAGAGCAATTATTGAACAAAGTTGAAACATTGTGAACATTTCCACAAAGTGTTTATAATAAATTGTCTGCTGCAGAGGCGTCATGTACTGTCTGCATGAAAGTAATGATTAATACCATAACGTGCACCGGGTCCTTCCCATCCAGGCACTAATCGCTGTCATCGTTGTTTAACTTTGTGAACCACCACTTAGCCTACAGTCTACCAACGTCGCTATAAAAGCCGGCTTCTACGGCTTATACCCCATTCCCGTTACAATAATTAAATGGTCAATGAATAAATTAATATATCCACCTATCTATCAGTCACATGACATCAACGATTTAATGTACATGTGGAATAATACAAAACATTTACCAAAACGGTTAAATAAAAAAAGGGCAACAGTTAAGGGTTTATTTATCTGACACATTTTTGAAGTTGTTGCGATAAGTCCCTGACCCCCATTTCCGTCAACAACCAATGAAAAATCGATTATTTAAACACAAGGAAGAAAAATGTCACCATTTCACGTACGTTTCAAAGTGTTTTCGGATTTGGTGTATTTGCGAAATGCTATTGTACTCGATTACATCCTACTCTTCTACGAGCCAAATTTAATAAATACATTTTGAGAAATTACTGTGAAAATTATTGTGGAATTTGATAATTACACGGATTTAAGCCTGTGAAATGTAAGCAACATGTATTCATAAAGAGACAACATGTATTTATAAAGGGACAACATGTATTCATAACGGGACAACATGCATTTATAAAGGGACAACATGTATTTATAAAGGGACAACGTTTGATTGCTTATATTTAACACAGTGTTTTCTTTTTGCAAATAAACGGTTGATTCTTTTTTCCAATTCTTTTTTTGGGGAAAGCAACACAATGTTCGATCATGAGGGAATTGGTCATCATGTATTAACATGTCGTTATTTCCTGCAGCTACAGCAGGATACTTTTAAAAAGATGTGATAAAACGAGCAATGAGCTTTTAATAACTATTTATTTCCTCCACTGTTTTAAACTAATACACTTTCATTTATAGAGAGCTTGCATATTTCTCATAGGTTTCTTCAAAGTCGTCTGCTGCAGATCAGTTCTATATTGGAAAGGGTTTTAAAACGTTAATCATTATACAGACGAGTTTTGTACACCTTTACCACAGACGCTTTTAACATTATAATAGACACGGGGGATATTGCTTAAACTAAGACCATTCTCGTCCACCTGTTCTAACATTATAATGGACACGGGAGATATTGCTTGAAATAAGACCATTCTCGTCCACCTGTGCTTACATTATAATGGAGACGGGGTATATTGCTTGAACTAAGACCATTCTCGTCCACCTGTGCTTACATTATAATGGACACGGGGGATAATCCTTGAACTAAGACCATTCTCGTCCACCTGTGCTTACATTATAATGGACACGGGGGATAATCCGTGAACTAAGACCATTCTCGTCTACCTGTTCTTACATTAACATAGACACGGGGGAGTTTGATTGAAATAAGACCATTCTCATACACCTGTTCTTACATTAACATAGACACGGTGGAGTTTGCTTAAACTAAGATCATTCTCGTCCACCTGTTCTTACATTATAATGGACACAGGGGATATTGCTTGAACTAAGACCATTCTCGTTCACCTGTGCTTACATTATAATGGACATGGGGGATATTGCTTGAACTAAGACCATTATCGTACACCTGTTCTTACATTATAATGGACACGGGGGAGTTTGCTTGAAATAAGACCATTCTCGTACACCTGTTCTTACATTATAATGGACACGGGGGAGTTTGCTTGAAATAAGACCATTCTCGTTCACCTGTTCTTACATTATAATAGACACGGGGAATATTGCTTGAACTAAGACCATTCTCGTCCACCTGTGCTTACATTATAATGGACATGGGGGATATTCCTTGAACTAAGACCATTCTCGTCCACTTGTTCTTACATTATAATGGACATGGGGAATATTGCTTGAAATAAAACCATTCTCGTCCACCTGTTCTTACATTATAATGGACACGGGAGATATTCCTGGAAATAAGACCATTCTCGTCCACCTGTTCTAACATCATAATGGACACGGGGAATATTGCTTGAACTAAGACCATTCTCGTCCACCTGTGCTTACATTATAATGGACATGGGGGATATTCCTTGAACTAAGACCATTCTCGTCCACTTGTTCTTACATTATAATGGACACGGGGGATATTGCTTAAAATAAGACCATTCTCGTCTACCTGTTCTTACATTATAATAGACATGGGTGATATTGCTTAAAATAAGACCCTCAAACTGTACCGTTATTCATGTTCGACCCGCAGATAGTACCGTTATTCATGTTCGACCCTCAAATAGTACCGTTATTCACGATCGACTCTCAAACTGTACCGTTATATATGTTCGACCCTCCAATAGTACCATCACTCTTGATCGAGCCAACATATTTACATTATTCATGTTCGACCCTCAAAAAGTACCGTTATTCATGATCGACTCTCAAACTGTACCGTTTTTCATGTTCGACCCTCAAACTGTACCGTTTTTCGTGATCGATCCTCAATGGTCCTCTTATTCATGACCGACCCTCAATTTTACCGTCATCAATGATGCCGTTATTCATGGCCGACCCTCAATTTTACCGTCATCAATGATGCCGTTATTTATGACCGACCCTCAATTTTACCGTCATCAATGATGCCGTTATTTATGACCGACCCTCATTTACCGTCATCAATGATGCCGTTATTCATGATCAACCCTCAATTTTACCGTCATTAATGATGCCGGTATTCATGACCGACCCTGAATTTTACCGTCATCAATGATGCCGTTATTCACGACCGACTCTCAATTTTACCGTCATCAATGATGCCGTTATTCTTGACCGACCCTCATTTTTACCGTCATCAATGATGTGGTTATTTATGACCGACCCTCATTTTTACCGTCATCAATGATGCCATTATTTATGACCGACCCTCAATTTTACCGTCATCAATGATGCCGTTATTTATGACCGACCCTCATTTACCGTCATCAATGATGCCGTTATTCATGACAGACCCTCAATTTTACCGTCATTAATGATGCCGTTATTTATGACTGACCCTTAATTTTACGGCCATCAATGATGCCGTTATTTATGACCGACCCTCAATTTTACCGTCATCAATGATGCCGTTATTTATGACCGACCCTCATTTACCGTCATCAATGATGCCGTTATTCATGACCGACCCTCAATTTTACCGTCATTAATGTTGCCGTTATTTATGACTGACCCTTAATTTTACGGCCATCAATGATGCCGTTATTTATGACCGACCCTCAATTTTGCCATCATCAATGATGCCGTTATTCGTGAACAACTCTCAATCTAGTCTGGTTCCCGACTTACTATCATAGGAAGTCTTAAAGGGTTAAGAAACACAAACAAGAAATATACAGCAGACCAATTTGGAAAAAATTCTGGACAAAATTAATTTTGAAAATATTATTACTGGTATCATTTAAAGAGTTTCAAATTTTTTGAAATTAAGTAGCTGTCTTATTATTATTATAATAGTATTTTTCAATCAGTTTATTTTATAACAATTTCACTGCTTTTGATGTGGATCCCATGTGCGTTTTAAAAAATACCCAACATTGCTATGCCTGGTCCAATTGTTTAATGACATAAAGATGATGATGGCGTCACATTATTTTCAATAAACATCATCTTGATATTTAAATTGAATTTAAACATGAAAATAGATTTTTTTTATTTCAGTGCAAGATTGAATTTTTCAATCATGATCAAAGACACTTAGGCTATATTTTCACTAGTAGCCACTTGAAGGTGAACATATATAGTCTAGGTTTCTGAGATCACTGGGTGAAATTAAATTCAATCTTACACCAAAACCAACACATTTTCTGTTACTTTTAAGCTTAAATAAGCTTAAAATACTAAATAAGCAAATATTCTGTTTAACCCTTCTCCTTCTACAGTTAGTTTTGTTTAATTATTGAAGAAAGTTAAAACATTGTGGCAAATAACTCATAATGAACAATTTCATCTTTTGTCACAATGTTTTCAAAAGTTGTCAGGGAGCGTCTAAATGAGGGAAAGGTTTAAGACAGATGTTTTCTAACTATGTGAAGTGAGACATTCTACTTCATAGCCAAATTATTGAAATCCCATTCAATTCCGAAGTGTTGTGTGCACAGCAGTTATGTGGTGTTTTAACGGTTTAAAAACCAAGGTAACTATTTATTGTTCTCCGCCGGCATGTATCATTATTAAGACAATATTCCTTTATATATGTTTTCATACTAGGGAGCCCAACGTCTGCTTTGTTGTAGTATAAAATGGCATCAGCTTCACCATTTGATCTGCCAGTCACCCATACCTCTTGGACATATGCTGTGAAAGAATAGAAACAACTTAAATAACGTTCTGCATGGACATATGCTGTGAAAAAATAGAAACAACTTAAATAACGTTCTGCATGGACATAACTAAATGTGCAATATGCTCAGTATCTGAACTTTTGGTTTAAAGATTTATCATCAGATTATTTCTGTTCACAAGGTGAATAATGTAGACCATGAGCATACTATGTATGTCATACACAGGTGTGTAGGCTCGTCTGGCTCTGAATTACTGCAACTAGTCCATTCATCCGAATAAGGATCTATATCGTTTACTTAATATATATATATATATATATATATTAGCCACCAATACAGATCATAATCAGAATACACATATGTGATCTGGATCTAAACTTGTTTCACATGTCCTATAAAACATGCTATAACTCTAGTTTAGTACTCAGTCAGAAATTATTAATATTATCAGGATACATGTGAATGCTTTAACCATTAACTCCATGCTTTCTCACCTTCTATTTGTGTTCACTTTAGGCAGATTGAAATTCCATAATCTATTCATTAACTTTTCAAAATATATGATGTTTCTGAGTGCCACACATTTTATTGTACATGTGTTATACATGATATGAGCTTGTGCATGACAAAATGTAAAAGTTAACTTTTGAGAACAGTATTAAAGATCTAGATTAGACTGTGCATCTACACAGTCTGATCAAGATGTACACTGTTGACATATTACTTACACTAGCTTGTTAGCATATTAATTCTGGTAGTGCCATACGGTATTAATTGCATTACTCTGATAGGGCATAGGAGACTTTGTCACCCTGTAAACAAAACGATACATTTTTTAAAAAAGAAACAGCCAAATTGAACCGACTGTTATATTGCTATTTATAGAATGCTTTCCTTTTAACCCTTTCCTACATGTAGACACATTCTGATGCATATGCAGCCGTCAACCTTTAAAAACAATGTGATAAATTACTTATAATTCTCCTTTTGTCACAATGTTGTCAACTCTATTCAATTCAATTTCCATTTACAGAGATATTTGCCAAACTGTTTTCAAAGTAGTCCACTGCATATTTGCAGTATGTGGAAAAGTGTTAAGTTAACCATACAGTATTTTAACCCTTTCCCATACAGATTAAACCTTCATTTAATAATACATGTTTCACCTTCACTTAATGAATACACCGTTGTCTTTGATTATAATTGCAAATCAGATTGCACATCTGTGTTTACTCTGTAGCAGACGACTTTTGAAAAGCAATTTCTACTTTTTGTCACAATGTTTTCAACTGTTTACAGTAATTATACTGTCATTTCTAGAGATCTTTAAGATGTTTTCAGTCGTCTTCTGCATATTTGTTTTATGTTGGAATGTGTGAAGTGAACAATCTAGATCTTGATCTAATTGACAATAGAAACTCAGAAATCATTTGACTTGAGGAATCAAATAAACAGTTTTAAAACATTTAAATGTTTTATAGTAAATAGTTCCAAATAGAGCCAATATTGCTTAAATATGGGAGTACCAAAACTTATAATAAAGGAAACATGTGAACATTAAAATGATATACACGTATCCCATAATGATAAAACCATCATTTATTTCTAATGAGATCCTGTGTATCCGAATTTCAAATACATTTTCATCTATCCGAAAACTATACTACTCGATAACAATTAATTTTCTTCCAAACAGAACAAAGCATCATAAAATGAAAACATGGAATCAATTTATTACCTTATACTAATAAGATAAATGAATTATTATCCCGATGGTCAACACAATAAGAAATTTAGATATAACCTGATAGTCCATCGCGTCCGCCAATATTTGGTTTGTGCCTGACCCTTTACATAGTAATAAGGGGAAGGAACTCCAGACTAAACCATTTACCTCCTGTTCTTCTTGTAGATTGGTTCGTTTTCTGATTATCTGTCGAAACAGAAGCCGTTCTCTTTGAGAAATCTTTCCAAATCTAGCGATAATTTTTAGAAGACTTCTTCTGCTTTGGAATCGTTAAGATCAGGAGTGTACTGGGAACATTAGGATAGTCCTTTTGGAGGAAAGTGACGCTAAGTTAGATCACCAGCCTCCGATGATGCAAATGCTCCAAGTTCGATATTTCTATAGCCAAAACGTGTCGAGGAGAAATACTTTTCCAGGATGCTATAAGAATAATTAATATTTTCCAATGGAATTTTGTTGGTATTATGGAATATAAGTGGTTTGTTTATTTTACGAACGGTGGATTTGAATGGTTTGTAAACCAAATAATACTGTGTATCAATGATCGATGTAGATCAATTGAACTATTTATATAGATATGGTATTGTCCTCGTGAATTAAACTATGAATAAATGGTGATATATTAAGGTCATTTTTCTATAAATTTGTATATAAACTGGACTAGTTTTGAAGCAACAATTAACGTACGCGGCCAACATTTCGAGAAGTTGTGTTAAGTTACGTGAATGTATTATGGTAGACGGAAAATAATCGATCTGCCATGTAGGTTAACCGTTTGGTCATGTGAAGAGTGTATATAAAGGTATGTCTGCCTGTCTGACAATACATGTAGGTTAAACGTTTGGTCATGTGAAAAGTGTATGTAAAAGTATGTCTGCCTATCAGACAATACATGTGGGTTAACCGTTTCGTCATGTGAAGAGTGTATATAAAAAGGTATGTCTGCCTATCTGACAATATATGTAGGTTAACCGTTTCGTCATGTGAAGAGTGTATATATAAAGGTATGTCTGCCTATCTAACAATACATGTAGATTAACCGTTTGGTCATGTGAAGAGTGTATATAAAAGTATGTCTGCCTATCTGACAATACATGTAGGTTAACCGTTTGGTCATGTGAAGAGTGTATATATAAAGGTATGTCTGTCTATCTAACAATACATGTAGATTAACCGTTTGGTCATGTGAAGAGTGTATATATAAAGGTGTGTCTGCCTATCTGGCAATACATGTAGGTTAACCGTTTGGTCATGTGAAGAGAGTATATATAAAGGTATGTCTGCCTATCTGGCAATACATGTAGGTTAACCGTTTGGTCATGTGAAGAGAGTATATATAAAGGTATGTCTGCCTATCTAACAATACATGTAGATTAACCGTTTGGTAATGTGAAGAGAGTATATATAAAGGTATGTCTGCCTATCTAACAATACATGTAGATTAACCGTTTGGTCATGTGAAGAGTGTATATATAAAGGGGTGTCTGCCTATCTGGCAATACATGTAGGTTAACCGTTTGGTCATGTGAAGAGAGTATATATAAAGGTATGTCTGCCTATCTGGCAATACATGTAGGTTAACCGTTTGGTCATGTGAAGATAGTATATATAAAGGTATGTCTGCCTATCTAACAAAACATGTAGATTAACCGTTTGGTCATGTGAAGAGTGTATATATAAAGGTATGTCTGCCTATCTGGCAATACATGTAGGTTAACCGTTTGGTCATGGGAAGATTGTGTATATATAAAGGTATGTCTGCCTATCTGACAATACATGTAGGTTAACCGTTTGGTCATGTGGAGAGGTGTGTATATATAAAGGTATGTCTGCCTATCTAACAATACATGTAGATTAACCGTTTGGTCATGTGAAGAGTGTATATATAAGGGTATGTCTGCCTATCTGACAATACATGTAGGTTAACCGTTTGGTCATGTGAAGAGTGTCTATAAAGGTATGTCTGCCTATCTAACAATACATGTAGATTAACCGTTTGGTCATGTGAAGAGTGTGTATATATAAAGGTATGTTTGCCTATCTGACAATACATGTAGGTTAACCGTTTGGTCATCCGAAACTCTCTACGCGTATACAGAAAGCACATGTTAAAACATCCAACGAATGCACAGCGTGTTGCTAGCGCGCGGCACGTAAACATATACAGTTAATGGTCTTTTCCAATAGCGCGCTTAATTCCTGCAACCGTAAACATCCTCTACATAGGTCTGGTACAATTCGTACATGTCTCTGGTCTAGTCTGTACTTAATTATGTAAAATGAGAAGCACACAATGTAGACCTAGATTAAACTTCACAGAAATTTAGTCGCATATGCAGTTTAAAATCGCGCCTAACTTGATACCAACATGATACATCCTTACAGTAGGATAATGCTTCGATCTCCCGACTGTTGTTGTTCGTATGGCGCGATTTATTCTCTATTCGTTATCTAATTGCGTTCTTCCTTTCATTCCAGGGGGCGAGTTTTATAATTCTAGTCTTACCTTACTTCACGACCGTATTCAGCTCGTTCAACTCGGACATAAAAGAACTTGAATGTGACAAGGATTCTGAAAGGAACGAAACGGAATTGAGGGATCGAACAGGTTATTACAAAACAAATGGTGACCTTACAGATTTATTTTATATCCACCCACTACTGGCAAGAACAACGCCCAGGATGGACATAGAACATCATTCAACAGCGTACTTTTGGTTATTGGCGGGTGACAGAAGGTGTAGAAGAAAAATAAGTAAAAAGAAGAACCTTAGATTACGTACGTTTCTAATGGAAAGATCTTTATGCCCTTGGTATTTAGTGTTGTCAGTGGACCACGACAGGTTTCCAACATACATGGCGACGGCAAAATGTTCCTGTGACAGGTGCTATGATCATAAAGGTCGGCAATATTTGGACAAGACGACGGCCCCTTTGTGTGAACCGGTTTATATTGGGGTGAACGTTTTAAGACAAGATTTTAGTCTAAACGGAGCACGAAAGTGTAACAATCATACGAACACGTTTATTTACAAACCGTTTGATGAGCAAATCGCCGTTGGATGTACATGCGCTTTGTCACCTGGTGAGCTATCACCGCAATATAGTAAGGCCGATCCTTAAAAGGCAATTGCAAACACCCACTCTGCACCCATAAATATAGACTAGGAAATGTGTTCCATTAAAAACCGTCGGAGATGAAGAATGATTGTCATTTCTAAATGTCATAAACCATTAGTGACAAATAATAAGTTTATGTGTGTGTGTGTGTGTGTGTGTGTGTGTGTGTGTGTAATTCATTAACGAGCTGGACTTTATGACAGATTTGCGTATACTCACTTAATTATGTATGAATTACGACGCTGAAAGTAAATAAATATATTTAGTATAATACATCGGTAACTCGAAGTCATTCCGAAACTTCCTAGGTTCTTAAGAAGTGGGTCTAATTGATAGCATTCTGATCTGTTACTTTTACCGGTCGGTCTATTTGATAGCATTCCAAGATTGTACACTTACCCGTGGGTCTATTTGATAGCATTCAGATCTTGTACACTAAACAATGGCTCTATTATATATATATATATATATATGTAATAACTTTCTGATATTGTACACGAACCGTTGGCTCTATGTGATACAATTATGATCGGGTACACTAACCAGTGGGTCTATTTGATAGCATTCCGAGATTGTACACTAACCAGTGTGTCTATTTGATAGCATTCTAATAGTGTACTCTAACTGTTGTATCTATTTGAAAGCATTCCGTCGAATACTAACCGGTGGATCTAATTGATAGCATTCTGATCTTGTACACTAACCAAATATATATATTTGATAGCATTCTGATCATGTACACTAACCAAATGGATCTAATTGATAGCATTCTGATCATGTACACTAACCAAAGGGATATATTTGATAGCATTCTGATCATGTACACTAACCAAATGGATATATTTGATAGCATTCTGATCATGTACACTAACCAAATGGATATATTTGATAGCATTCTGATCATGTACACTTACCAAATGGATCTATTTGATAGCATTCTGATCTTGTACACTAACCAAATGGATATATTTGATAGCATTCTGATCATGTTCACTTACCAAATGGATCTAATTGATAGCATTCTGATCATGTACACTAACCAAAGGGATATATTTGATAGCATTCTGATCATGTACACTAACCAAATGGATATATTTGATAGCATTCTGATCTTGTACACTAACCAAAGGGATATATTTGATAGCATTCTGATCTTGTACACTAACCAAATGGATCTATTTGATAGCATTCTGATCTTGTACACTAACCAAATGGATTTAATTGTTAGCATTCTGATCATGTACACTTACCAAAGGGACCTATTTGATGGTATTCTGATCATGTACACTAACCAAATGGATCTATTTGATAGCATTCTGATCATGTACACTAACCAAATGGATCTATTTGATAGCATTCTGATCTTGTACACTAACCAAATGGATCTATTTGATAGCATTCTGATCTTGTACACTAACCAAAGGGATATATTTGATAGCATTCTGATCATGTACACTTACCAAATGGATCTAATTGATAGCATTCTGATCATGTACACTTACCAAATGGATCTATTTGATAGCATTCTGATCTTGTACACTAACCAAAGGGATATATTTGATAGCATTCTGATCATGTACACTAACCAAATGGATATATTTGATAGCATTCTGCTCATGTACACTAACCAAAGGGATATATTTGATAGCATTCTGATCATGTACACTAACCAAATGGACCTATTTGATAGCATTCTGATCTTGTACACTAACCAAAGGGATATATTTGATAGCATTCTGATCTTGTACACTAACCAAATGGATCTATTTGATAGCATTCTGATCTTGTACACTAACCAAAGGGATATATTTGATAGCATTCTGATCATGTACACTAACCAAATGGATATATTTGATAGCATTCTGATCATGTACACTTACCAAATGGATCTATTTGATAGCATTCTGATCTTGTACACTAACCAAAGGGATATATTTGATAGCATTCTGATCATGTACACTTACCAAATGGATCTAATTGATAGCATTCTGATCATGTACACTTACCAAATGGATCTATTTGATAGCATTCTGATCTTGTACACTAACCAAAGGGATATATTTGATAGCATTCTGATCATGTACACTAACCAAATGGATATATTTGATAGCATTCTGATCATGTACACTTACCAAATGGATCTATTTGATAGCATTCTGATCTTGTACACTAACCAAAGGGATATATTTGATAGCATTCTGATCATGTTCACTTACCAAATGGATCTATTTGATAGCATTCTGATCATGTACACTAACCAAATGGTCTATTTGATAGCATTCTGATCTTGTACACTAACCAAATGGATCTAATTGATAGCATTCTGATATTGTACACTAACCAAATGGATTTAATTGTTAACATTTTGATCTTGGACACTAACCAAATGGATCTAATTGATAGCATTCTGATATTGTACACTAACCAAATGAATCTAATTGAATTGAATCTAATTGATAGCATTCTGATCTTGTACACTAACTAATGGATCTAATTGACAGCATTCTGATCTTATTCACACACCAAATGGATATATTTGATTGTATTCTGATATTGTACACTAACCTGTGGGTCTATATGATAGCATTATGTTCTTGTACACTAACCAGTGGGTCTTTTTGATAGCATTCCGAGATTGTACACTAACCAGTGTGTCTATTTCATAGCATTCTAATAGTGATCTCTAACTGTTGTATCTATTTGAAAGCATTCCGTCGAATACTAACCGGTGGATCTAATTGATAGCATTCTGATCATGTACACTTACCAAATGGATATATTTGATAGCATTCTGATCATGTACACTTACCAAATGGATATATCTGATAGCATTCTGATCATGTACACTAACCAAATGGATATATTTGATAGCATTCTGATCATGTACACTAACCAAATGGATATATTTGATAGCATTCTGATCATGTACACTTACCAAATGGACCTATTTGATAGCATTCTGATCATGTACACTTACCAAATGGACCTATTTGATAGCATTCTGATCATGTACACTAACCAAATGGACCTATTTGATAGCATTCTGATCATGTACACTTACCAAATGGACCTATTTGATAGCATTCTGATCATGTACACTAACCAAATGGATCTATTTGATAGCATTCTGATCATGTACACTAACCAAATGGATCTATTTGATAGCATTCTGATCATGTACACTTACCAAATGGATATATTTGATAGCATTCTGATCATGTACACTAACCAAATGGATATATTTGATAGCATTCTGATCATGTACACTTACCAAATGGATCTATTTGATAGCATTCTGATCTTGTACACTAACCAAATGGTCTATTTGATAGCATTCTGATCTTGTACACTAACCAAAGGGATATATTTGATAGCATTCTGATCATGTACACTAACCAAATGGATATATTTGATAGCATTCTGATCATGTACACTTACCAAATGGATCTATTTGATAGCATTCTGATCATGTACACTGTACATGTACAGCATTATGATATTGTACACAAACCAGTGTGTCTTTTTGATAGCATTTTGATATTGTACACAAACCAGTGTGCCTATTTGATAGCATTCTGATATTGTACACAAACCAGTGTGTCTATTTGATAGCATTCTGATATTGTACACAAACCAGTGTGCCTATTTGATAGCATTCTGATATTGTACACAAACCAGTTGATCTATTTGATAGCATTCAGATCTTGTACACAAACCAGTGGGTCTATTTGATAGCATTCTGATATTGTACACAAACCAGTGTGTCTATTTGATAGCATTCTGATATTGTACACAAACCAGTGTGCCTATTTGATAGCATTCTGATATTGTACACAAACCAGTTGATCTATTTGATAGCATTCAGATCTTGTACACAAACCAGTGGAGTCTATATGATAGCATTATGATCTTGTACACAAACCAGTGGGCCTATTTGATAGCATTATGATCTTGTACACAAACCAGTGAGTCTATTTGATAGCACTCTGATCTTGTACACAAACCAGTGGGTCTATATGATAGCATTATGATCTTGTACACTAACCAATTAGTCTATTTCATTGCATTATGATCTTGTACACTAACCAATTAGTCTATTTCATTGCATTCTGATCTTGTACACTATTCAGTGGGCCTATTTGATAGCATTTTGATCTTGTACACAAACCAGTGGGCCTATTTGATAGCATTATGATCTTGTACACTAACCAATTAGTCTATTTCACAGCATTCTGAGCGTGTACACTATTCAGTGGGCCTATTTGATAGCATTTTGATCTTGTTCACAAACCAGTGGGCCTATTTGATAGCATTATGATCTTGTACACTAACCAATTAGTCTATTTCATGGCATTCATATCGTGTACACTATTCAGTGGGCCTATTTGATAGCATTATGATCTTGTACACTAACCAATTAGTCTATTTCACAGCATTCTGATCGTGTACACTATTTAGTGGGCCTATTTGATAGCATTGTGATGTTATACACTAACCAATTAGTCTATTTGATAGCATTCTGATCGTGTATACTATTCAGTTAGTGTATTTGATTGCATTATGATATTGTACACTAACCAATTAGTCTATTTGATGGCATTCTGTTCTTGAATACTAATTAATGGGTTTATTTGATAGCATTCTGATCTTGTACAAAAACCGGTGGGTCTATTTGATAGCATTCTGATCTTGTACACTAATCAACTAGTGTATTTGATAGCATTCTGATTATTATACACTAATCAGTTAGTGTAATTGATAGCATTCTGATTATTGTACACTTATCAGTTAGTGTATTTGATAGCATTCTGATTATTGTACACTAATCAGTTAGTGTATTTGATAGCATTCTGATCTTGTACACTATTCAGTGGGCCTATTTGATAGCATTATGATATTGTACATTAACCAATGGGTCTATTCCGTAGTATTCTGATCTTGTACACTAACCATCACCAAAGGGTATGTTTCACAGCATTCTGATCGTGTACACACAACAGTGGATCTATTTGATGGTATTCTGATATTGTACACTAACCAATGAGTCTGTTTGATGGCTATCTGATTTTGTACACTAACCAGTGAGTCTTTTTGATGGCTATCTGATCTTCAATACCAAATAATGGGTTTATTTGATAGCATTATAATATTGTACACTAACCGTTGGTCTATTTTATTGCATTATAATCTTGTACACTGACTAGTTGGTGACTAGTTGGTGGTTTTGATTATATTTTGACATTGTCTACTAACCAGTTGGTCTATGTGATGGCATTATAATCGTGTACACTGACCAGTGGGTCTAGCTGAAAGCATTCTGATCTTGCACACACACCAGTTGGCCTATTTTGATAACATTCTGATCTTGAATACTAACCAGCGGGTCCATTTGATAGCATTCGGATCAGCACTTCTATTTTATATATACTGTATATAGACGAAGTTTAATATATATTGGATCAGACGACATCGCATGAATCGTCGTCTCGAGTTGACCCTATACACTAAAATATTCATATCGTTTATTTATATGGGTTCGTAATACTCGACAATTACCGATTCTCTATATCGTTTATTGATATGGGTTCGTACTACTCGGCAATTACCGATTCTCTTTATCGTTTATTGATATGGGTTCGTACTACTCGACAATTACCGATTCTCTTTATCGTGTATTGATATGGGTTCGTAATACTCGACAATTACCGATTCTCTATATCGTTTATTGATATGGGTTCGTACTACTCGACAATTACCGATTCTCTTTATCGTTTATTGATATGGGTTCGTACTACTCGACAATTACCGATTCTTTTCATCGTGTATTGATATGGGTTCGTACTACTCGACAATTACCGATTCTTTTCATCGTGTATTGATATGGGTTCGTACTACTCGACAATTACCGATTCTTTTCATCGTTTATTGATATGGGTTCGTACTACTCGACAATTACCGATTCTTTTCATCGTGTATTGATATGGGTTCGTACTACTCGACAATGACCGATTCTTTTTATCGTTTATTGATATGGGTTCGTACTACTCGACAATTACCGATTCTCTATATCGTGTATTGATATGGGTTCGTAATATTCGACAATTACCGATTCTCTAAATCGTTTATTGATATGGGTTATCATCCCTGTTTTATAATTAACCATTTTGTAGGCGACGATTTGATTGGCTGACGCACACAACCTGTATCAGGCAGACAAATATCGTATTTGTACATGTACATTCTATTTAGATACTTATTAAACGTGTATAACTAATATTGTTTCGTGGTAATTTATTATCATAACAATAAAACCTATTTTAAGAAAACGTAAACAAATTTTTTATTGTTCTAACCAAACAGTTGTAGGGAGTCTGTTTGCAGGATCGACCTATACTATTAAACGTATAAACAAGCACGCGTTCGAGTGATTGGTGTGTGTGGTCAATCTAAATATATCTTAACACAAAAGACTATACATATGTTTTTCAAAATGCGTTAAAAAGCACGAATGTTTAATAATACGCGAACACTTGGTTTAATAATAACAATTACAAACACCAATATAAATCCCCCTTTTTAAGAATAGGTGCGCACACACATGAGTTTAAACTGGTTTTCAGAGTACGAAATAAAAATCGAGTATTAACCAGTTTTCAGAGTAAATGAACAAAAACGAGTATAATAATATTTGTTTTCAGAGTACTAAAACAAAAAGAAATAAATTAATGTTTTCAGAGAACGAGATCACAAACGAAATAAATTAATGTTTTCAGAGAACGAGATCACAAACGAATTTAAACTTGTTTTCACAATACGATAGCCCAACCGAGCACAGACGAATATATACTTGTATTCACAGTACGAGAGCATACACGAATATAAATTTGTATTCTACACACAAATATAATTATTCTCTAATTATCAACCAGTCACATACACACATATCTGGATGTTATCTAATTGACAATTAGTCACATACACAAAGATATAAGTCTTCTCTGATTATCAACCAGTCACATACACACATATCTGGATGTTATCTAATTGACAATTAGTCACATACACACATATCTGGATGTTATCTAATTGACAATTAGTCACATACACAAAGATATAAGTCTTCTCTGATTATCAACCAGTCACATACACACATATATGGATGTTATCTAATTGACAATCAGTCACGTACACACATATCTGGATGTTATCTAATTGACAATTAGTCACATACACAAAGATATAAGTCTTCTCTGATTATCAACCAGTCACATACACACATATCTGGATGTTATCTAATTGACAATTAGTCACATACACACATATCTGAATGTTATCTAATTGACAATTAGTCACATACACACAGATATAAGTCTTCTCTGATTATCAACCAGTCACATACACACATATCTGGATGTTATCTAATTGACAATTAGTCACATACACACATATCTGGATGTTATCTAATTGACAATTAGTCACATACACAAAGATATAAGTCTTCTCTGATTATCAACCAGTCACATACACACATATCTGGATGTTATCTAATTGACAATCAGTCACATACACACATATTTGGATGTTATCTAATTAACAATTAGTCACATACACAAAGATATAAGTCTTCTCTGATTATCAACCAGTCACATACACACATATCTGGATGTTATCTAATTGACAATTAGTCACATACACACATATCTGGATGTTATCTAATTGACAATTAGTCACATACACAAAGATATAAGTCTTCTCTGATTATCAACCAGTCACATACACACATATATGGATGTTATCTAATTGACAATCGGTCTTATCTTATCTTATCTTGATCTCTCTAATTGTCAATCAGTTTTACACCGACAATCGGGATCTTCTCTGATCAATAACAGAAGCATTCAAGATACTGTGAAGATACTTTCCCATATTCAACAAATCTGCAGCAATTGACTTTAAAAAGAAATCTGGGAAAAACATGGACAATCTCTGTATAATGAAACCTGTATTTGAGTTTTAAATATTGTGGCAAAACGAGAAATTGCTTGTTATCAGCATTTGGTCCGTATGCCACACTTTTTTCAAAAGTCGCCAGCTGGGTTAACCTAAACAAAGTTGTCTGCAAAGGGAAAATGTTAACATGGAAGTCATTACACATGTCAAGTAAGCGATAGAAGGTATACCTGTTAGTTCACCTATTGGTTTATAATACATAGTGGTTATGATATACGATCATGGGTCAATTTTAATTTCCGCTTTATTTAAAAACCTATGACCAAACATTAGTTCCGCTGGGGATTTAAACTAGTGCACCCATTTCTATTGGATAAGAAATGACAAATTATATACTGTAGTTATATGGCCAGTGATAAAATGTATCACATTCTTTTGATTTGTTGTGAAACTCACACTGGCAGGAAAGGAGCATTTTGAAATAGTTGCACACTTTCATTTACCAGTATTTGTTTCGAGTTATTCTCTCTCAAAACTTGTTGTAGTGACGAAACTTATAGTTTAACAATGAGTCGCACGGAGTAATACCAAACATAGCATATACGGCGAACGATGTAGATTTATACCAAACATAGCATATACGGCGAACGATGTAGATTTATACCAAACATAGCATATACGGCGAACGATTTAGATCTATACCAAACATAGCATATACGGCGAACGATGTAGATTTATACCAAACATAGCATATACGGCGAACGATTTAGATCTATACCAAACATAGCATATACGGCGAACGATTTAGATTTATACCAAACATAGCATATACGGCGAACGATGTAGATTTATACCAAACATAGCATATACGGCGAACGATATAGATTTATACCAAACATAGCATATACGGCGAACGATGTAGATTTATACCAAACATAGTATATACAGCGAACGATGTAGATTTATACCAAACATAGCATATACGGCGAACGATGTAGATTTATACCAAACATAGCATATACGGCGAACGATATAGATTTATACCAAACATAGCATATACGGCGAACGATTTAGATTTATACCAAACATAGCATATACGGCGAACGATATAGATTTATACCAAACATAGCATATACGGCGAACGATGTAGATGTATACCAAACATAGCATATACGGCGAACGATGTAGATTTATACCAATCATAGTATATACAGCGAACGATGTAGATTTATACCAAACATAGCATATACGGCGAACGATGTAGATTTATACCAAACATAGCATATACGGCGAACGATGTAGATTTATACCAAACATAGCATATATATACGGCGAACGATGTAGATTTATACCAAACATAGCATATACGGCGAACGATGTAGATTTATACCAAACATAGCATATACGGCGAACGATGTAGATTTATACCAGCATGCACATCCATACAATATAATTTCAATTTCATTATCAATAAACCGATGAACAGATCTCTAGACCAGTTACACCGCTAGACCGCTAGACATATAGCTAGACCAGTTACACCGCTACACATATCTCATATAACATCAATACACATACCCCTAGACCAGTTACACCGCTAGACATTTCTAGACCGGTTACACCACTAATCAGATCCCTAGACCCGTTACAACACTAGACATATGTCTAGACCAGTTACATTACTACACAAATCTCTAGACAGGGTACATTATTGCACAGATCAATAGACCGTTACAGCGCTAGACACCGTCCTACATCGGTTAAACCGCTAAACAGATACTTAGACTGGTACACCTAGACATATTCCTAGACAGATCAGTAGACTGGTACATCTAGACATATCCCTAGACAGATCAGTAGACCGGTTATTCCGCTAGACTGCGCCAAGACCGGTTACACCGCTAGACATATCCATAGACCAGTTACACCGCTAAGTAGCAAACAACAGTAATTGTTTAGTTAACTAAATATCTTAAAATAAAAAAATATTAATATATATTCTATGGTGGCATACTTCTGCCACCACATAACCACTTAATTATTACGTTATTTAACTAGTTAGTCACTTAATTATCATGATAAATATCTGATTAACGCGTTATTTTTTATGGTAACAGATAGTTATGTTAACACTAAAAAGTATATGTTACTGCCCACTACTGCCAACATATACCTACATAATGCCATTTTTGATATATATTAAGTGACTAACGTGTTTTGTAACTAGTTAGTCAGATAAGTATCGTGATAATTATGTAGTTAACTAGTTAGTGAGATAAGTATCATGATAATTATGTCGTTAACTAGTTACGTAACTAGTTAGTCAGATAAGTTTCGCGCTAAGTATGTAGTTAACTAGTTACGTAACTAGTTAATCATATAAGTATCGTGATAATTATGTGGTTAACTAGTTACGTAACTAGTTAGTCAGATAAGTATCGTGATAATTACGTAACTAGTTAACCACATAATTATCACGATATTATGTGGTTAACTAGTTATGTAACTAGTTAGTCAGATAAGTATCGTGATACTTATGTAGTTAACTAGTTAGTGAGATAAGTATCATGATAATTATGTCGTTAACTAGTTACGTAACTAGTTAATCAGATAAGTTTCGCGATAAGTATGTAGTTAACTAGTTACGTAACTAGTTAATCAGATAAGTATCGTGATAATTATGTGGTTAACTAGTTACGTAACTAGTTAATCAGATAAGTATCGTGATAATTATATGGTTAACTAGTTACGTAACTAGTTAGTCAGATAAGTATCGTGATAATTACGTAATTAGTTAACCACATAATTATCGTGATACTTATCTGATTAACTAGTTACGTAACTAGTTAACCACATACTTATCGCGAAACTTATCTGACTAACTAGTTACGTAACTAGTTAACCACTTAATTATCGCGATACTTATCTCAATAACTAGTTAACCACATAAATATCACGAAACTTATCTGATTAACTAGTTACATAACGCATTAACTACTTAAAATATGTCTAAAATGGCATTATGTAGGTATCTGTTGGCAGTAGTGGGCAGTAACATAGACTTTTTTGTGTTGACATATGTATCTGTTAACATAAAAATTAACGCGTTAATCAGATATTTATCATGATAATTAAGTGACTAACTAGTTAAATAACGTGATAATTAAGTGGTTATGTGGTGGCAGAAGTATGCCACCATAATATTCCTACAACATTGTATAATATGACAACTATGTATGTATATATCGTATGATGGGCCGGTGACATTTTTGAAAATATAAAATGCATTGTATTGTTTTGCTAGACAGATCCCTAGACCGGTTATTGCGCTAGGCAGATCCCAAGACCAGTTACACAGCAAGACAGATCCCTATACCGGTTATTGCGCTAAACAGATCCTTAGACCGGTTACACTACTAGACAGCGCCCTAGACCGGTTATACCGTGTAACACTGCTACACATATCCATATACCGGTTTCACCGCTAGACATATCCCTAGTTAGGATATTGCGCTAGACAGATCCCTGGACTCGTTAAACCGTAAGCCAGATAACCCGACCGGTTATACCGTAAGACAGATAGACAGATAACTAGACCGGTTATACCGATAGACATATCCCTAGACTGGTTATACCGTTAGACAGATCCCTAGACCGGTTATACAGATAGACAGCGCTATTGACTGATTATTGCGCTAGACAGATTCCTTGACCGGTTGTTCTGCTAGACAGTTCCATAGACTGGCTACACCGCTGCTACATAGATACCTAGACCGGTTACACCGCAAGACAGATCCATAGACCAGTTATTCCGATAGACAGCTGCCTAGATCGGTTATTCCGCTAGACAGCGCCCTAGACCGGTTAATTTGAAAGACATATACCTAGACCGATACACTACTTTATAGATCCCTAAACCTTTTAAACCGCTAGACAGTGCCCTAGATTGGTTACACCGCAAGACAGATCCCTACACCAGTTATACCGCTACATAGAGCAATAGACTGGTTACACACAAGACAGATCCCCAGACCGGTTACACCGCTAGAAAGATCCCTAGACCTGTAGACATCGCCCCAGAGCGGTTATACCGCTTAGATAGCGCCCTAGACCGGAATACCACTTGACATATCCCTAGACCGCTACACCGCCCCAGACCGGTAATACCGCAAGACAGCGCCATAGACCGGTACGCCACTTGACATATCCCTATATCGCTACATCACCACGACCGATTATACAGCTAGACAACGCCCTAGACCGGTTACACCACTTCACATATCCTTTGACCGCTACACCGCCCTAGATCGGTTATACCGCTACACAGCTCCAGACCGGTTTTACCGCTAGACAACGCCCTATACCGGTTACACCACTTGACACATCCTTTGACCGCTATACCGCCCGAGACCGCCCTAGACCGGTTACACCGCTAGCAAGATCAATTGATCGGTTTTTGCGCTAGACAGATTCCTAGACCGGTTACACCACCTGGCAAATCCTTTGACCGCTATACCGCCCTAGACCGGTTACACCGATAGCAAGATCAATTGATCGGTTTTTGCGCTAGACAGATCCCTTGACCAGTTATACCGCTAGACAGATCCCTAGACCGGTTATACCGCTTGTCAGATCCCTAGACCGGTTACACCGCTATAAAGGTATATAGACCGGTTATTGCGCTACATAAATTTATTGACTGGTTAACCGCTAGACAGATCCCTAGACCGGTTTATATCGCTAGACAGATCCCTAGACTAATTACACCGCTAGACAGATCCCGAGAATGTACAATTTAGGAACCGAGATCGCGAAAACAGACATTCGTATCATTCAGGATTGAGGTTCGTTTAACGTGTCCCAAATATGATTTACTGACCCAAAATCAGAATTACAGTCACACTGGCTCAACTCGTTTACAACTGTATAATATGCTAGTAACTCTTTCAGCGCCAATGCCAATATTGAGGTTTTTAAAAAAAACATACATATTCATGTGAGTACGCTTGTAACACGTTGTATGCCCTGAAATCAGCATTGTTTCCCTTTTAGTTATCAACATATTCCAAAACTCTCATTACATAAACAATGCAGTCACCCCATTTTGAAAAGGGAGGAGTCTAGTTTGGGCATGGCAAGAGTTCACGAGGACTCAATGAAACGCATTCTCGTCTAACGAACCTAGTTTTATGAGAGAAATAGAAGGATATCAGATTCCCATATACCTTATGACATAGTGTGTCCATGAATGAGTAGAACATACGTGTATTTTTCACTAGGACATATAACTCCCATATACCTTATGACATAGGGTGTCCGTGATTGAGTAGAACATACATGTATTTTGCACTAGGATATATAACTTCCATATACCTTATGACATAGGGTATCCATGAATTGGTAGAACATACGTGTCTTTTGCACTAGGATATATAACTTCCATAAACCTCATGACATAGGTTGTCCATGGATGAGTAGAACATACATGTAATTTGAACTAGGATATCAGATCCCATATACCTTATGACAAAGGTTGTCAAAGAATGAGTAGAACATACGTGTATTTTGCACTAGGATACATAACTCCCATATACCTTATGACATAGGGTGTCCATGAATTAGTAGAACATACGTGTATTTTGCACTAGGATACATAACTCCCATATACCTTATGACATAGGGTGTCCATGAATTAGTAGAACATTCGTGTATTTTGCACTAGGATACATAACTCCCATATACCTTATGCCATAGGGTGTCCATGAATTAGTAAAACACACGTGTATTTTGAACTAGGATATATAACTCCCATATACCTTATGACATTGGGTGTCCATGAAGGAGAAGAACATTCGTGTATTTTACACTAGGATATCAGATACCAGATACCTTATGACATAGGGTGTCCATGAATTAGTAGAACATACGTGTCTTTTGCACTAGGATACATAACTCCCATATACCTTATGACATAGGGTGTCCATGAATTAGTAGAACACACGTGTATTTTGAACTAGGATATATAACTCCGATATACCTTATAACATAGGGTGTCCATGAAGGAGAAGAACGTCCATGAATTAGTAGAACATACGTGTATTTTGCACTAGGATATATAACTCCCATATACCTTATGACATAGCTGTTCATGAACATACGTGTGTTTTAACCAGAATATTAAACTCGAGTTAACCGTTCGGCATAGGGTGTCGATGACTGAGTTGAATATGCGTGAATCAGGGCACGTCAAGGATGAACCAACCCAAATCAACATTCCGGTACCAACAAACAATTACAGTAATCGATTACCGCTGCTTAGTCCGAGGAGAAATAATCTCGATCACTGTCCAGTAAATAATCATTGTTACAGCTTACAGAAAATCGTTTTAAAAAAGAACACGACGCTGTTAATGTTTTCAACTCTATAACATAAGTTGACATTCATTTAACAAGATTAACTAGATTTCTGTCTAGATGTCGTCTTTCGCAGAATTGTTGTAAATAGGAATGTGTGCTTGTAATAAACATAAATGTTATCAACACGTTCAAACGTGTTTCATGCAAATACATAAGTAAATCATTAAATAGTTCTTATTCGCAACGTTATCAAATACACACGTAAATCATTAAATAGTTCTTATTCGCAACGTGATCAAATACACACGTAAATCATTAAATAGTTCTTATTCGCAACGTGATCAAATACACACGTAAATCATTAAATAGTTCTTATTCGCAACGTGATCAAATACACACGTAAATCATTAAATAGTTCTTATTCGCAACTTTATCAAATACACACGTAAATCATTAAATAGTTCTTATTCGCAACTTTATCAAATACACACGTAAATCATTAAATAGTTCTTATTCGCAACTTTATCAATCAGGGCTACCTTCAATTACAATAACACGTCACAAACAATCGTAACGATAAAGCTGTGGTTCACAATGATTTCTATGTTATGTTTGAATGGTGCTTTACCTCGCTTTCAACACTTTTTTTGAATTTATATCACGGTGTTTTCTGTATACTCTGTATACGCTACTTATACTATTGGTCCATTCGTGCTCACACCAGCGAGTAAGTCGTAATGCTAACCACACAATCCTGAGCGCTAAAGAGAAAAAAACCATTACAACCACAGTTAAGTATTTGATATAATTCATTCCACCGGGGATCGAGCCTACGACCGCCCGCACCGAGGCGGACGCTCTTTCACTACACCACCTTGGCGGACGCTCTTTCACTACACCGCCGAGGCGGACGCTCTTTCACTACACCACCTTGGCGGACGCTCTTTCACTACACCACCGAGGCGGACGCTCTTTCACTACACCGCCGAGGCGGACGCTCTTTCACTACACCACCGAGGCGGACGCTCTTTCACTACACCGCCGAGGCGGACGCTCTTTCACTACACCACCGAGGCGGGCGCTCTTTCACTACACCACCAAGGCGGACGCTCTTTCACTACATCACCGAGGCGGACGCTCTTTCACTACACCACCGAGGCGGACGCTCTTTCACTACACCACCGAGGCGGACGCTCTTTCACTACACCTCCGAGGCGGACGCTCTTTCACTACACCACCGAGGCGGAAGCTCTTTCACTACACCGCCGAGGCGGACGCTCTTTCATTACACCACCGAGGCGGACGCTCTTTCATTACACCACCGAGGCGGACGCTCTTTCACTACACCGCCGAAGATTGCTTGTATCCGTGATTTCGTATCTGTCCACGTGCCCACACAAACAATTTACAAATTGAACGATTTAAGTTAAAAACGATACGGAAGAATATGTAATTGCATAATGAAATGCAGCACCATGTAGATCAATGCTTGATCAAATAGTAGGTTGACCTCAAGTGCTACAGGCGATGCCAAAACAGTCCAATGAAATCTATGATTACATATTTTCGATAAAACTTTTTTTGTTTATCGTAGGAATTATGCTGTAAAATTCCAAAACACAACGTACGAGCATGTCAATTGGCAAACAACCTAGCAGGTCAACAGATCAAAATGCTATCATGCCAATATGCCAACAGGTTAACATGCAAACATGCCAACGAGCTAACAGGTCAGCCGGCCAGCAGGTCAATACTATAAAAGTAATTGATATGCGACATATACCGAATAATACCTTTTCATGCGGCCTGTTTCGAATATCGTCCTCTACCCTCAGTGGACTATAATCTCACCGCAATATCGGAAACGCTTCCCGTATGTTGGTAGAAAACGAATCCAATCCTTATTGATACAATCTTACCGATTCGGTTGTGTGGAGACAGAGCGCCCGTCTCGAATGCGGGAAGTCGCGGGTTCGATCCCCAACCGGATTATACCAAATATTGTATCAATGGTAGTAGTGGCTGCCTTCCTTAGCGCTCAGGGTTGTAGGGTTAGCATGACGACCGACTCGCTGGTGTCAGGATAACTTTACCAATATTAACCAGGATACGCCGTGTTATAACTGACACCCAGGATACGCCGTGATATAACTGACACCCAGGATACGCCGTGATATAACTGACAACCAGGATACGCCGTGATATAACTGACACCCAGGATACGCCGTGATATAACTGACAACCAGGATACGCCGTGATATAGCTGACACCCAGGATACGCCGTGATATAACTGACCCCCAGGATACGCCGTGACATAACTGACAACCAGGATACGCCGTGATATAACTGACAACCAGGATACGCCGTGATATAACTGACATCTAGGATACGCCGTGATATAACTGACACCCAGGATACGCCGTGATATAACTGACACCCAGGATACGCCGTGATATAACTAACACCTAGGATACGCCGTGATATAACTGACACCCAGGATACGCCGTGATATAACTGACACCCAGGATACGCCGTGATATAACTGACACCCAGGATACGCCGTGTTATAACTGACACCCAGGATACGCCGTGATATAACTGACACCTAGGATACGCCGTGATATAACTGACCCCCAGGATACGCCGTGTTATAACTGACACCCATGATACGCCGTGATATAACTGACACCCAGGATACGCCGTGATATAACTGACACCCAGGATACGCCGTGATATAACTGACAACCAGGATACGCCGTGATATAACTGACACCCAGGATACGCCGTGATATAACTGACACCCAGGATACGCCGTGATATAACTGACACCCAGGATACGCCGTGATATAACTGACACGCAGGATACGCCGTGATATAACTGACAAGCAGGATACGCCGTGATATAACTGACACCCAGGATACGCCGTGATATAACTGACACCCAGGATACGCCGTGATATAACTGACATCCAGGATACGCCGTGATATAACTGACACCCAGGATACGCCGTGATATAACTGACACCCAGGATACGCCGTGATATAACTGACACGCAGGATACGCCGTGATATAACTGACACCCAGGATACGCCGTGATATAACTGTCAACGTGTTGAAAGCGATGTAAAACACCATGCAATCAATCAATGATACAATCCGAAAGTTAGATACGAGTATTGACTAAAGAAAGCAGAACTTGTGCTAGAAAGACGGAGGCTTTGAGTAAAACATGTAACGGGAATAGACGAAATGTTACACTTCTTCATTTCCTACTATGTTTTGAATAAGGGATAGCCCACGTCTAGGGGGAGAGGGTTTAACCCTCCAACGAAATAAATTACATATTAATAACAAGAGGATGTTAATCGTCCCAGGTAATTTTGTTTCTATTTTTATGTTCAATACCTGCGTTAAATAGCCCAATTTAAAGGAAATACCTCATTTCAATCCTGAATGAGTATAAAAACCAAACGCATTTTCAATCACAATATAACATAACTACGAAAGAATACAAATACACAAGATTTTCGAATATCGTCTTTTTTTGAAAAGTAATTTTCTCCACTTTAAGATGTCACTGGTAAGATCACATTTCTTCATAAAATAAAGTTCTTGAGTCATCAGCCGACTCACTCGTCCAATTAATTCAAAGGAGAGGGTTCATAACCCTTTTCCACATACAATTCATCTGCAGCAGAAAACGTTGGAAACATCTGGGCAAACAATAAAAAGAAATCTCTTTAAATGATACTGTTATTACTGAAAAGAGCTGAAAACGTTGTGGACAAAGGAGAAATTCCTTATTCTCTGCTTTAGTCACAATTATTTCAAAAGTCGTTTACTGCAGATCTCAATGCGTCAGAGTACATCTACAAGAGGGAAAGGATGAAGGGATAAAGGGCTAAAGTGATAAAGAGATAAACGCCTTATCTCAGAAATGTGGTGAATATACATAATACAGTATGATATAACGTTGTACAAACGTCAGGACTCGGTCTAACGTGTCGGGGTGTATGGATCAAGTATTGTTTAATGGTTCATGTTCCTATTCGACTTTCGAATCATTAGTTCTGTTTAAAAACAAAGTTAAATTTATAGGTATATTCAGTCTACTTTGAATTAAGCGTTTATGACGTATGATGGATGATTCCGTTACCATCAAAAAATGTCAACAAAATCCTCCACTCTAAAACACGATTTTGTGTCTTATTTCATCTTCGTACAGTGTAGACTCAGATACATCTAGCGATATGGGGTCTAATTCTATCTTCGTACAGTGTAGACTCAGATACATCTAGCGATATGGGGTCTTATTCTATCTTCGTACAGTGTAGACTCAGATACATCTAGCGATATGGGGTCTAATTATATCTTCGTACAGTGTAGACTCAGATACATCTAGCGATATGGGGTCTAATTATATCTTCGTACAGTGAAGTCTTAGACACATCTAGCGATATGGAGTCTAATTATATCTTCGTACAGAAGACTCATGCCAGCACACTTTCAACAGAACCTTCACTGGTCGCCTGCATGTAATTAAGTCCTAGATGTATATATTAACAAAAGCTACAACTGTACATCCTTTCTGTTTTCCAAAAAGTTGTCAGCTACAGATGCATCAAAGTACGTTTTCATTTTGTAAACGGTTTAACACGTGTGTAATTACTTCTCCTATACGGACACATTTCATATCGATAGAGTGGATGTTCTGAACGAACGTTTACTCCTGTTCCATCGATTTTCCTAACCTGCAGAACAAATATTGGCAAGAGTTTAGTACCCTTTTTGTTCTAGTCGTCTACTAAAGATAAGTCAAAAGTCGTCTAAACATATGGGAGGGTTCAATACAAAAATGAAATATGGTTATTTATCTCAACCGTTGTGATACAAAGAGAAACTTTTCATCGTGACAGAGTTCGTCTTTTCCTCACTTTGTCTGCTACATAAATATCTAATGTTGTCTGAACCAGCGAAATGGTTTATATGCAAAGATTATTAACGATATTATTTCCTCGTCATTTTGAGTGTAAGGTTCCCTAACGATGTAGAACATCCCTAATTGTCTCGAAAGAGATCGATTTTAAAGGTCATTGTCTCGGCTTTTCCCGTATGTAGTCGAAAGAGATCGGTTTTCGAGGTCAGGTCTCGGCTATTCCCATATGTAGTCGAAAGAGATCGATTTTCGAGGTCATTGTCTCGGCTATTCCCGTATGTAGTCGAAAGAGATCGGTTTTAGAAGTCATTGTCTCGGCTATTCCCGTATGTGGTTGAAAGAGATCGGTGTTCGAGGTTATTTCCACAGACGAATTGTCGACTGGAAGAAAAAATTACATCAATAACTAATATATATGGACATTTATATATTTCAGAATGGCTTGTTCAAATTTGGACTATTACTGACAAGTCTACCTCAAATAATTGGGACCAACTCTGATAGCCACTCTGATAGCCTCGAGTGTCCCGATGGCGCTAGAAGAAACGAGACAGAACTGCGAGAACGGCTCGGTCGTCTACGAGTTAACACAGACCCTATCAACACATTCTTCATGCATCCTTTATTAACACAAAACACGACGGTGTATACAAATTATAAAAGAACCATTATTTATGGGGAACGACGGTGTAAACGGAAAATTCGCAGAAACCATGGGGTAATGAGAAATACCAACACAATAAGTTCTGTGTCGTTATGCCCGTGGTATATTGAAATGACAGTCAGTGAAGACAGGTTCCCGACTTACTTGGCAACGACGCGGTGTTCTTGTAAACATTGCTATGACAACAGCGGTCAGAAGTACGAGGACAGGACAACCGCGCCACTTTGTAAACCAATCACTATTAAAGTTAAGGTCCTACTTCAAAATTATCTCCATGGAAAACCTACATGTACAAACGGGATACGAGAATATTTCGAAACGCAGCAGGACGTAGCGGTCGGCTGTACATGTGTGTTGCCAGGGGGAACGAAAGGAAAGGGTCAGGCAAAGTCACCAGAGAAATAAAAGGTCATTTCCATGTCAACGGATGTAGAAGCTTAAGGATATTGGTTTTTGGCACTTCACTTACGCAAAATACAATCATTCTGAAAATACAATGATTCTAAAATACAATCATTCTAAAACACAATCATTCTAAATGGAACTTATCTTTTAATATCAAAGTGTTTTATCAGGTAATTCCACTCATCGATTTAAATGTTTAGACAGTTGTATTATTAATTTCGAATTCTCTAACGGTATAAGCACACCAATGGGAAACGGTTAACCCCTTTCCCACATATGAAACATTTACAGCAGATGACTTTGAAAATATATAAAACAAAATTGCGGAAAAGCTCTTTAACACTTTCCCTCATACGACAATTCTGCAGCAGACGACTTTGAACATATTTTGTCAAACAATGGAAAATCTCTTTAATTGAATGGATATCCTATGACTAAAAGTGGAAAACATTGTGTCAAAAGGAGAAATTGCACGTTTTGTGCAATTTCTTCTTTTGTCACTATGTTTTCAAATAGCCCTCTGCTGCAGAGGCGTCAGAAAGCGTCTATATGAGGGAAAGAGTTAACTGAAAGTATTACTTCTGAAAAGATTGAAAACATTGTGACATAAGAAGGAATTACACATTGTGAATGCTGCTGAAGATGGGTTAGAAAGGTTTCTGTATATGGGAAAAAGAGATAAACATCTAGTCAAAATGAAACCGGGATTGTTTTACACGATTTGATTTTGCTTACACATATGTATTTTTAACTTTTGTCTTAAAAATATTCTTTTTACGGATTTTGCGGATTTCGAACCTTACGATTTCTTGGTACATGCATTTCATTTGCAAAGGTAGAATTAATTGTATACAATAATGTAACTTGCACACATTTATTTGTACATGTATTTACTAGTTATTTATTTTTACATGTATTTACTAGTTATTTATTTTTACATGTATTTACTAGTTATTTATTTGCACATGTATTTACTAGTTATTTATTTGTACATGTATTTATTAGTTATTTAATTTTTACATGTATTTACTAGTTATTTATTTTTACATGCATTTACTAGTTATTTATACTAGTTATTTATTTTAAAAGTATCACCTTTCAACTGTTTGATTTACTGTGTGTATGCAATGAGCCTATCCGTACGAATACCTGTACACTGAAAATTCATATCACCATTCCATCTGCTCAGTCTTATCAGAATCTACACATGTTCACACACTCTTCTAAAAACTTACGTTTTAACTTATTTGTGGGATAATGTAGCTAATTATCAGACTGAGCGGAATCACAGGCTGATCTGGATCCATTTTTCACAAAAGCCAACTTAATTGTAGGTTTTCCATGGAAGAGGTTCAAATGGTTTATTTATTCGTTGCTACATTACTATCTACGGGTTTATGATATGATAACCAACCTTGTGAACACTGTATAACAACACTTATGTTATTTATTTATATTTTACATATTTTAGCATGGTTTAATTAAAATGTAGCGTTATCATAATGAAAAAACACGTGTTATTTGTTATATTTTCTATATCTTATTATATTATTTTATCGACATCATAGTTGCCATCTTTTGTTGGGCCCCCAGTTGCTCATTCGGTAGTAACACAGGATGTTATGAGTTTGAATCTCATCTCGGCCAACATTCTTTCCGACGTTTGACAAAGCGACAAGCGTGATTTGTCTTGCACCAATGGAATAACACCCTCCCCAGACCCTTATGGCGTATCGGGCCCGCTACAGCTTAAACAAATAAACATTTAGCGCTACGCCTTTAAACTGCCGCTACAGCTTAATTCCCAAAGCGATACTCATTAACACAATATTGTGATATTGGGTAAAATCAAAGAATGAATTTAAGGGATAAGGGTTTAATTACACACCGCTGACTGTTGGCAGAGATAAAGGGTTGTTGAATCCCTCCCAGTACAGTACACAAGCATCGCTGCAGGTCAAAGGGAAGCAATTCATTTTACATAGGCGACCATTGTAGCATTATGGGTTATGGTTCTTTCCCAACATCTCAATGAAGCCACAAACCTTTATTAATGTAGTCCATTCTTATATCTACCATTACATCACCAGAAACTCAGGGCTCATCCCACCATTTTTTTTAGCTATGACATCAAATAATAGGTCACCCTTATCCCGCACTGAATTCACTTTAAATTTCAGAAAATACAGGATGTTCTAAAAATCACTCTGGAGGTGTCAAAACAGTCAAAAGCAAACCAGGGTTTGGTTACAAATCACTCACAGGATAATATAGTTTTCAAAAAAAAGAATTCAACTTTCAGCGAAATCATTATTGTCCAATGGGTGACAATTTCAGTCTTGCATATTCATCTGAAATCCCCTGGACAAAATTGTCTGCCCGGCAAGCCTTCCGATTTACTTCCCTTTGACCTGCAGGCGATTCCCACCCACCCCATCTTTAGATAAGAGTAGGTCACGTGACAATCAGAATGACCGACTTCGAGATTTAGGCCAATCACTATCGACAATGCGTAGTATACCCCACCCAACCCCAGAATTGACACTCGATCACGCCTTCATGCCAATAAATACTATTTTTCATTTCTTGCAACTTAGGGGAAAATAATTTCAATAAACAACTTGATAACAAACTATGATATGATTAAACAATGTGCCTATATTAATTTAACTGTTCAAAAATTGTGTTTTTGTTTACACGAATCCATAGGAAATACTTTTTTAATTGCCGAATTTTCATCTATCAAATTCACAGTCAGCTATCAAAAAAGATTTACCTATAAAACTAAATAATTTTGCTGTCCATTTTAGTTAATTTCCTTTTTATCGAAGATAAAAAAAATAGTGAAGACTGAAGGAGAAAATACATATTGTAATGGGCTTTCGTGCATTTTCTTCTTTCTGAAAATCGGAAATGTCATTCAAGAAAGTATTACTTACGCTCATTCTTATTTGTTTGAAAAGTTGTCATTGTGAAAGTTTAGTGCACTAAATGTGTCTTGATGATACAATTCACTACATAATATTTTATGTACTAGTGTTTAAAATGAAAGCACTGACAGACAGACTCAATATCAGAAATTATTCCAGCACCCACAATGCATGTGGTTTGAGAACATGATATATGGGAATCTAATGAATCATGACCAAACCAATCTTTTTGATAAATTTTATGCTGGATAGATTTTGACACATGACTAAAGAAGATAGCATAATAGATCACATTAAACACCTTTCACCATTCTATCATTAAAAAAAAATGAATGCTCTTATATTTTATTATATTCATACACTCACTGATTTGCTCAAGACTGCATTTGATTTCATTCTTTTATTTGCTCAGGAAATTGAATTTAAGGCTTTCCATTTCAAGTAAACCCAGGAGCTTCAGGAGCTTCGCCCCATGGTCAGCGACAAGGGCCCCGTAAGGGGGCCTAACGCGGCTCCCTAAACCCCCGGCGAAACCCACTACAGCTTCAAACATGTCTTGGGAGAACCCTGAATTTTAACTGTTACAGAAAATGTGGATAATCAACCAGTTGCTTGAAAAGACTGTTGTGTTGTGTTGGGGTCAAGTGTGAAAACATCAGTAAACACATGGATATGTAGATTGTTGTGATGGGGCCTGTGTGAAAACATCAGTAAACACATGGATATGTAGACTGTTGTGTTGAGGCCTGGTGTGAAAACGGCAGTAAGCACATGGATATGTGGACTGTTGTGTTGAGGCCGGGTGTGAAAACGGCAGTAAACACATGGATATGTAGACTGTTGCGTTGAGGCCTGGTGTGAAAACGGCAGTAAACGGATATGTGGACTGTTACGTTGAGGCCTGGTGTGAAAACGGCAGTAAACACATGAATATGTGGACTGTTGTGTTGAGGCCTGGTGTGAAAACGGCAGTAAACACATGGATATGTGGACTGTTGTGATGAGGCCTGGTGTGAAAACATCAGTAAACACATGGATATGTGGACTGTTGTGTTGAGGCCTGGTGTGAAAACGGCAGTAAACACATGGCTATGTGGACTGTTGTGATGAGGCCTGGTGTGAAAACGGCAGTAAACACATGGATATGTAGACTGTTGTGTTGAGGGCTGGTGTGAAAACGGCAGTAAACACATGGATATGTGGACTGTTGTGATGAGGCCTGGTGTGAAAACGGCAGTAAACACATGGATATGTGGACTGTTGCGTTGAGGCCTGGTGTGAAAACGGCAGTAAACACATGAATATGTGGACTGTTGTGTTGAGGCCTGGTGTGAAAACGGCAGTAAACACATGGATATGTGGACTGTTGTGATGAGGCCTGGTGTGAAAACATCAGTAAACACATGGATATGTGGACTGTTGTGTTGAGGCCTGGTGTGAAAACGGCAGTAAACACATGGCTATGTGGACTGTTGTGATGAGGCCTGGTGTGAAAACGGCAGTAAACACATGGATATGTAGACTGTTGTGTTGAGGGCTGGTGTGAAAACGGCAGTAAACACATGGATATGTGGACTGTTGTGATGAGGCCTGGTGTGAAAACGGCAGTAAACACATGGATATGTGGACTGTTGCGTTGAGGCCTGGTGTGAAAACGGCAGTAAACACATGGATATGTGGACTGTTGTGTTGAGGCCTGGTGTGAAAACGGCAGTAAACACATGGATATGTGGACTGTTGTGATGAGGCCTGGTGTGAAAACATCAGTAAACACATGGATATGTGGACTGTTGTGTTGAGGCCTGGTGTGAAAACGACAGTAAACACATGGATATGTGAACTGTTGTGATGAGGCCTGGTGTGAAAACGGCAGTAAACACATGGATATATGGACTGTTGTGTTGAGGCCTGGTGTGAAAACATCAGTAAACACATGGATATGTGGACTGTTGTGATGAGGCCTGGTGTGAAAACGGCAGTAAACACATGGATATGTGGACTGTTGTGTTGAGGCCTGGTGTGAAAACATCAGTAAACACATGGATATGTAGACTGTTGTAAACATCAGTAAACACATGTATATGAAGACTGTTGACAATTTCCGGGCCGAAGAAGTCAGTTCTATCAAACAGTACTCATTTTGACCTTTGACCTCTACGAGTGACCTTAACATTTGAGGAACAGGCCTGAATTGTGTGCACGACACACCACCTCATCATGGTGCACTGTTGTGCCAATTTTCTTATAAATCCTATTATGCATGGTTTAGATGCGGGTCGGACAGACAGCTTCATGGACGCACGGACACACTCACCGAACCGCCATTGTGACACTTATATGTCGAGTTCACCAAAAGCGGAGTCGACAACAAGTGATTTCAGACAGTAAAATTGTTATCAACAGTCAATAAACAACAGGCTATTGAACAACCCTTTCAAACAATCAACAAATTTGCAAAGGAAGAGCTGCTCCTATTGATAAATTTATTGTAGCATTATATTCTATAATGTGTTTCCACAAAACATTTTTTTCGAGCAACTGGCTGCTTTACCTCAAGGACTGTTAGCCCGTTGCTGGAAGACGAATGCCGCTTGTCACAGTGACCTTTGTCAAACGTCGGAAAGAATGTTGGCCGTGCAAGGATTCGAATTTACAACCCCTGGGTTGGGTTAGGAGTGCTCCAGTTAGAGATCAGACAAATACTATCAAACTAAATTTCACTAATTAAGGGGACATAGCTCTGGTATAACTGGAGAAAGTTGACTTGAAAGTGAGTCTGTCCCTGAAATTATTCTGTGCTAAAGTCAGGCTTTGTTTAGCAATATCCTGTCTATAGCAACCATTTTTTTATTTCCCAATTACTCATTTTCTGCACAAATGACCCTGTAATTAACCCTTTCCCACATACAGATGCTTTATGACGCCTCTGCAGCAGACAACTTTTGAAAACGAGCAATTACTTCTTTTGCCACAATGTTTTCAATTCTTTTTAGTAATTACCTACATTTATAGAGCTCTTCCATGACTTTGCCTGGATATTCACAAAGTCATCTGCTGCAGATGTGTTGTATGTGGGAAAGGGTAAAAGACCACCTGATTGTTCTCTTCCCATTGATGGTCTTTAAAAACAGGTTTGCTCAAGTAAGAAAGGAACATGTTCGTCTAACTTCTCATTCTTTAACCTTCCCCACATACAGAAACTATCCTGTTTATTACTTTTGTTAGAAGGTTTTATTGTATGAGAAATCCGGTACAAGCAGGTGATGCTTGCTTCTTCTTCTTCTCAAACGTATGGTCCGAGCATCTATTGGCATGATCTTACAAGAAGCAAGATCAAGTATTAATATTTGTTGTTGTTGTTTGGCGTTGTTTACCCTCGCGCTCGGCATTAATGCCATTAGGCGAGCAATGTATTAATATGATGATGATTTATGACGTTGTTTACTCTCGCGCCAATAATGCCATTTGGCGAGCAAATGTATTAATATAAGTTATTTTCAATTATATAAACCATTTTAAGAAAACATCCCAGCAACTCTATATTACCTCCGATTAAATCAAAATGTTTTCGATTTATCTCCAATTCGGTTACAAAATATAACTTTATAAAAGGATTTTACTTCGAAAAGAGTTAAATAAATGTATTTGTACTATATCCAACATAGAATCTAAGAATAATGTAATGATTTCTGAATTACCTCCCTTTATATCAAAATTGTATTCACGCTCTATTTTGGAGGTTGTTTTGCCAACCAAACGTCAGATGACCTTACGGGCACCTGCTTACTACGTCACTCCTCAATAAACGGTATGTCTCGCGCAATAATATTCTCTGTCTCCAGACACGAAGAAGGCTAATGTTTACATTTTTAAAACTCAATTACATATTAGTTCGATAGTTCTAAGATCTTAGTATCAATTTTGTACGAAAATAGCACTGACATTATTATTGTTAACCATGTCTCTGAGGAAATGATGGAACTATTTGGCGGTAAACGTTTTCAATCAAGGATTTCTGACGTACTGCCGAAATCTCCCTATATATTATTATTCTTGTATCATAAGTACAGTGGCTATTGTTACCACAATCGCCACAAAAACGACTTTAAACTTGAATCAACAATTAGTTGTGATCTATCACTGATAAAACGTATTTGTTTATGCTACTTAAGAAGGCAAATTGATAGGTATTGTGTTGTTTTAATAATATGTGCTTCCGTTCTTCCAAAGATATCAGTGATTTTAGAATAGAGTCTTTTCAAACTCTATAAATAGCTGGTTATTAAAGAAGAATACCACATTCGCCAATTTGATTTAAAACTATTTAAAGGGAGACTTTTAGCAGGGTATATAATTGTTTGATTTAAAACTATTTAAAGGGACACTTTTAGCAGGGTATATAATTTTAATGTTACTGTTATAAGACAAAGGGTATTGAACATAGGGACATTGCACAATGACTCATTTTGACATTACTTATTTAACCTGATAAATACCGTAACTCTGCTCGTACGTTTGATTGGTTAAATTTTAGAATCTGATTAAATGATATTCTAATATGCGATTCGTTATAATGTACGATATAGTGTACTTTAATCAGATTGATATTACCAACGATGTAATCTAAGAGGCAAAGGGAAACGGTACCTTTAACTTCCGGATTTCCTCGACAGCTATAATTAACTTTATGTTGTGTGAATACCCGCTATACATGAGGCGGTCAGGCAAAAAGGCGTCATGGAGTTTTTGCGAATAGTACAGACTTAGTTCTACATTCCCCTCGATGTTATCTATGAAACAGCGAATAGTACATACAGTGAACTCGACAGTTCCGGGTCAGTAACCAAATAAACGAATATTGTCTCTTTGAAAGGAAAGTTGAAAGAAAAAAAACTACATAAAATGTTAAACAAATACTTCCTCCCCACGATGATATAATTCAACAATTATATAAATTTGTTAAAATGTTTCTTTAGTGTCTGTAATTGCAAGCTGTAAATTTGACAGTTTCGGGTCGAACTTGGCATTTCCGGGTCACGTGACACATATTTATTTCTGTTATCAGGGGTAACCTCAAACAGCTGTTTTTTAATAACAAGATATTCATTTAACATTTTTATTAAAATAATATGAAAAGAAAGAACTAAAATATATCACTTGCAATTACCTATTGCATAAAAAACAGACCAGTGATGGGGCCAAATTTACTGTACACACTTTCATGCACGAAAACTGATGCATATTTCAACCAACTAATAAGTCATATTTGACAAAAAATGTGAATTTTAATAACAAATTGTTAACATTGATTTGTCACCATAAGCTTTAAATTATTCTTAAAAAGTTACCAAAATAGTTTTACTAATAAATTGATAATTTTGAGAAATTCCTTTTGGCTGACCCGGAAGTGTCGTATGTGAACTAGGTCAAATTTATCCGCTAGTTTGGCATAAACAACTTCGACAAGTCAATAAAAAATATGAATCTTGTTCAGTAGTAAATAACCTACCACATTTATGTGCTAAACATACCTGTATTACTAAAATTATGGCTACAATCAGCAATTTACGCTGAGACAGGTAAATAAAAATATTGAGATTTTGCTTTCGCGGGATTCGATGCAGTCAAGCGTTTCGAGATTACGACATCAGTTCTTGAAATGACAACGACCTAAATCGAAGTGAAACTAGCCAACCTAATGGGAAATATGACTTGATAATCAAATTGTCAAAATACTGTATCATTCTCGAATACTAAACATTTTTTTCAAAATGTGACCCGGAATTGTCGATGACCCGGAACTGTCGAGTTCACTGTACTTAGTTCTACCTTCCCCTCGATGTCATCTATGAAACAAAAGGAAACTTTTTTTTTACAATGAGCCCTACTTCTAACTTCCGTGTTTCCGAAAACTATAAATAACACACGAGGCGGGTAAGACAAATGTGTTTCTTGGTATTTTACGAGTATTAAAGATTGAGGAGATGTTTCTCTGTTCACATACATGCACATGTAATAATCCCCGACGAAAATGAATAGTGTAATTTCAAACGCCTACATGTATTTCATGCATCTTGTCGCGATAGAGCGCCCGCTTAGTGTGCGGGATGTCATTGGTTGGAACCCCGGACGGGTTTTACCATCGTTTTGAAAAAAGGCTTTCCTCCTTGGCGCTCAGGGTTGTGAGGTTAGCATTACGATTGACTCGCTTCTGTCAGGGTAAATGTACCAGGAATACTGGTAGCTTATCCAGGAAAAGCCGTGATATAAATTTAAATATGTTGAAAGTGGAGTAAAACATCATACAGACAAAATATGTATCTTTATAACAGAAACATCGCCATTCGGGGTTTTGTTACCAGCAACGATTCAGATCGGAGCCCTCCAAGCCGTCAGTTCAAGATCGGCCATGTACGCCGTCAAGTCATAAAAGCATCATCGAAGCCTCCCGAGAACGCTTATGATAAAAAAAGACAGGGGGAATACTGCTAAAAGGAATAGCCAAATTCGTTACGCAATCTGCTCTAATTGGCTAACTAATAAACAGAAGATTTTTATGGTTAAACACGTTTTGTAAGATCTTTCCTAACCGCCACTTTGTTGTCGAAATAGGAAGGAAATATGAAATGTTGAACAAAATACAGTATAAAGGAGATTCCGGAACTTCGGAAAAGTTGACGGAAAAGGAAGAAATAACTATAAAAACATTAAAAAGTAATTCCCCATCCTCCATATTGCTTCACCCTTCCCCACATACAACAGACCAGCAACAGACGAATAAAACCTCTAAGCAAAATTATGGAAAATTTCTATAAGGAAAAAATAAATGATTACGAGTTGATAACATTGTGGCAAAAAGGAGAAATTGCTCAGCTTTGCTATATTGTCCTGTGCCTTTTCAAAACATAAGTCATAACATATGTGAATTGTGTAAATGAAAAAGAAAATACAATACTACAAAGTTGTGACAATATAGTGTTAACCCTTTCCCTCATTTAGGCGCATTTTGACGCCCCTGCCTCAGATTTATTTTAAAAACACTGTGGCAGTTTTACCTTTTGTTGTTATGTTTTCAACTTTTTAAAAAAGAATTGTTTACAGAAATGTCCCATACTTTTGACGTTTTCGAAGTATAATATAATATTATAATAGTATACATAATAGTATACTATCAAAATAACACGTATACTATCAATATAACAAGTATACTAGTGAAATAACACGTATACTAGTGAAACAACACTTATACTATTGAAATAACACGTATACTATAAAAAAAACACGTATACTATTGAAATAACACGTATACTTTTGAAATAGAATGTATACTAGTAAAATAACACGTATACTTTTGAAATAGAACGTATACTTTTGAAATAGAACGTATACTATTGAAATAGAACGTATTCTATCAAAAAAACACGTATACTATCAAATCAACCCGTATACTATTGAAATAACACGTATACTAGTGAAATAACACGTATACTTTTGAAATAGAACGTATACTTTTGAAACAGAACGTATACTATCAAAATAAAACGTATACTATCGAATCAACACGTATACTAGTGAAATAACACGTATACTATTGAAAATTCCAATAGTATAAGTGTTATTCCAATAGTATATGTGTTATTTCAATTTGAAACAACACATATACTATTGAAATAACACATATTTTGTTGAAATAGAACTTATACTATCAAAATAACAAGTATACTATCGAATCAACAGGTATACTAGTGAAAAAACACGTATACTATTAAAATAACACATATTATAGTGAAATAACAAGTATACTTTTTAAATAACACGTAAACTATTGAAATACCGCGTATACTATCGAATCAACACGTATATTAGTAAAATAACACGTATACTAGTAAAACAAAACGTATACTATCAATATAACTCGTATGCTAGTGAAATAACACGTATACTAGTGTAATAACACGTATACTATTGAAATAACACGTATACTAGTAAAACAAAACGTATACTATCAATATAACACGTATACTAGTGAAATAACACGTATACTAGTGTAATAACACGTATACTATTGAAATAACACGTATACTTTTGAAATAGAACGAATACTAGTGAAATAGAACGTATACTATCAAATCAACACGTATACTATTGAAATAACACGTATATTATTGAAATAACACGTTTACTATTGAAATAACACATATACTTTTGAAATAGAACGTATAATATGGAATAGAACGTATACTATCACAATAACACATATACTATCGAATCAACACGTATAATATTGAAATAACACATATACTAATGTAATAACACGTATACTAATGAAATAGAACGAATACTATTGAAAAAGCTCGTAAACTAGTGAAATAACACTTATACTATTGAAATAACACGTATACTATCAATAACCGCGTATACTATTGAAATAGAACGTATACTATCAAAAGAACACGTATACTATCAATAAAACACGTATACTATTGAAAAAGAACGTATACTAGTGTAATAACACGTATACTAGTAAAATAACACTATACTATCGAATCAACGCGTATACTAGTAAAACAACATTTATACTATTTAAAAAAACACGTATACTTTTGAAATAGAACGTATACTATTGAAAAAGAACGTATACTAGTCAGATAACACTTATACTATTGAAATAACACGTATACTAGTAGAATAACACGTATACTTCTTTTGAAATAGAACATATACTATTGAAATCGCACGTATAATAGTGAAATAACACGTTTAATACTGAAATAACACTTATAATAGTGAAATAACACGTATACTATTGAAATAACACGTATACTAGTAAAATAACACTTATACTATTGAAATAACACGTATACTAGTGAAAAACCCATATACTATTTAAATAGAACGTAAACTATCGAATCAACACGTATAATAGTGAAATCACCCGTTTAATACTGAAATTACAAGTATACTATTGAAATAACACGTATAGTAGTAAAATAACATGTATACTAGTGAAATAACACGTATACTAGTAAAATAACACTTATACTAGTGAAATAACACGTATACTAGTGAAATAACACGTATACTAGTGAAATAACACGTATACTAGTAAAATAACACGTATACTAGTAAAATAACATGTATACTAGTGAAATAATATGTATACTAGTAAAATAACACATATACTAGTGAAATAACATGTATACTAGTGAAATAACACGTATACTAGTAAAATAACACGTATACTAGTGAAATAACATGTATACTAGTGAAATAACATGTATACTAGTAAAATAATACGTATACTAGTAAAATAACACGTATACTAGTAAAATAACACGTATACTAGTGAAATAACACGTATACTAGTGAAATAACACGTATACTAGTAAAATAACACGTATACTAGTAAAATAACATGTATACTACTAAAATAACATGTATACTAGTGAAATAACATGTATACTAGTAAAATAACACGTATACTAGTGAAATAACACGTATACTAGTACAATAACACGTATACTAGTAAAATAACACGTATACTAGTGAAATAACACGTATAGTAGTGAAATAACACGTACACTAGTAAAATAACACGTATACTAGTAAAATAACACGTATACTACTAAAATAACATGTATACTAGTGAAATAACATGTATACTAGTAAAATAACACGTATAGTATCGAAATAACACGTATACTAGTAAAATGACGCGTGTACTAGTGAAATAACACGTATACTACTAAAATAACATGTATACTAGTGAAATAACATGTATACTAGTAAAATAACACGTATAGTATCGAAATAACACTTATACTATTGAAATAACACGTATACTATTAATCACCGCGTATACTATCGAACTAACACATATAATATCGAAATAACACATATTCAACCCATTTTCACGTTAGAGACGACATTTTACGCATTTACAAAAAAACAACTTAATTGGAAACTATTGCAGAAATTGGCGAAAATACGGAGCCCCTAAAGTGACATTCGAAATATTTTTTTAATATGCAAATACATCTACGCATTTTTTATTTCGTTAAAACGAAATAATAATTCGATACTTTTTTTTAATATACAAATTAGCCGTTTTATTTTACTTATGAAAATGCTAAAACGAAATATTTTCTCTTGTATGTTTTCAAGTTAGACGACTGTATAAACGTAAATTAAAGAGCCGAAAAAGGTGCGTCAGATTGATAGCCGTCGTCGTACCGACCAAGCTTGAAATGAGAACATTCTTTTTTAAAAACTACATCGTGCGATATTGAACAATCTCACAATCCGAAACAAAAGCATTTCATATGGTTTTGTTTTGTAATTAAGACTTAATTGATTCATTCAATTCGTTTAACGTATGTTTGCCTTTAAAGGTATTTTACACCGATTCCATCATATTTTCAGTCATATCTCGGAGACAGAACAAGTTTACATGATCGCTGGGTGACTGACAAATACAAGTTTACGAAAGTAGCTTTTCCATGGGGCACTTCACCGTAATCATCGCAAGCGTGAATCTAACCCGGGACGACCGGTCCAAAACCGGCCACTGCGGATTGGAGCATTTCTTGAATATGAATAAAAAGAATACCGATTTAAGTTACATAATTTTATTAAAATACACTGTGTGGACAATGGCAGCCTAAAGTCATTCTAGCGATTTCTGGGAAATGAACTCGAGGTCCCGTGTGGTCTGTAAAATGCTGTTACTGGGTATCGAACATCTGAGCCACACAGTCTCCAGTAGTCTTCAGCACGGGAAAAGCAAATTGTCTCTGAATCATCTGCAATTAAATAAAATTTGATGCTGTTATAGAGTCAGATTCTCTACCAAACCACACATACAGGTATACTGTTATAGGCCGAGTCAGATTCTCTACCAAACCACACATTATGGACCAAGATTACCACGTACAGGTATACTGTTATAGGCCGAGTCAGATTCTCTACCAAACCACACATACAGCTATACTGTTATAGGCCGAGTCAGATTCTATACCAAACCACACATACAGGTATACTGTTAAAGGCCGAGTCAGTTTATATACCAAACCACACATTATGGACCAAGATTACCACATACAGGTATACTGTTATAGGCCGAGTCAGATTCTCTACCAAACCATACATACAGGTATACTGTTATAGGCCAAGTCAGATTCTCTACCAAACCATACATACAGGTATACTGTTATAGGCCGAGTCAGATTATATACCAAACCACACATACAGGTATACTGTTATAGGCCGAATCAGATTCTCTACCAAACTACACATTATGGACCAAGATTACCACGTACAGGTATACTGTTATAGGCCGAGTCAGATTCTCTACCAAACCACACATACAGGTATACTGTTATAGGCCAAGTCAGATTCTCTACCAAACCATACATACAGGTATACTGTTATAGGCCGAGTCAGATTCTCTACCAAACCACACATACAGGTATACTGTTATAGGCCAAGTCAGATTCTCTACCAAACCATACATACAGGTATACTGTTATAGGCCGAGTCAGATTATATACCAAACCACACATACAGGTATACTGTTATAGGCCGAGTCAGATTCTCTACCAAACCACATATTATGTACCAAGTTTACCATGTACAGGTATACTGTTATAGGCCGAGTCAGATTCTCTACCAAACCATACATACAGCTATACTGTTATAGGCTGAGTCAGATTCTCTACCAAACCACACATTATGGACCAAGATTACCACATACAGGTATACTGTTATACGCCGAGTCAGATTCTCTACCAAACCACACATTATGGACCAAGATTACCACATACAGGTATACTGTTATACGCCGAGTCAGATTCTCTACCAAACCACACATTATGGACCAAGATTACCACATACAGGTATACTGTTATACGCCGAGTCAGATTCTCTACCAAACCATACATACAGGTATACTGTTATAGGCCGAATCAGATTCTCTACCAAACCACACATACATGTATACTGTTATAGGCCGAGTCAGATTATATACCAAACCACACATACAGGTAAACTGTTATAGGCCAAGTCAGATTCTCTACCAAACCATACATACAGGTATACTGTTATAGGCCGAGTCAGATTATATACCAAACCACACATACAGGTATACTGTTATAGGCCGAGTCAGATTCTCTACCAAACCACACATTATGGACCAAGATTACCACAAACAGGTATACTGTTAAAGGCCGAGTCAGATTCTCTACCAAACCACACATTATGGACCAAGTTTACCATGTACAGGTATACTGTTATAGGCCGAGTCAGATTCTCTACCAAACCATACATACAGGTATACTGTTATAGGCCGAGTCAGATCATTTACCAAACCATACATACAGGTATACTGTTATAGGCCGAGTCAGATTCTCTACCAAACCATACATACAGGTATACTGTTATAGGCCGAATCAGATTCTCTACCAAACCACACATACATGTATACTGTTATAGGCCGAGTCAGATTCTCTACCAAACCACACATTGTGGACCAAGATTACCACGTACAGGTATACTGTTATAGGCCGAGTCAGATTCTCTACCAAACCATACATACAGGTATACTGTTATAGGCTGAATCTGATTCTTTACCAAACCACACATACATGTATACTGTTATAGGCCGAGTAAGATTCTCTACCAAACCACACATACAGGTATACTGTTATAGGCCGAATCAGATTCTCTACCAAACCACACATACAGGTATACTGTTATAGGCCGAGTCAGATTCTCTACCAAACCACATATTGTGGACCAAGATTACCACGTACAGGTATACTGTTATAGGCCGAGTCAGATTCTCTACCAAACCATACATACAGGTATACTGTTATAGGCCGAATCAGATTCTCTACCAAACCACACATACAGGTATACTGTTATAGGCCGAGTCAGATTCTCTACCAAACCACACATACAGGTATACTGTTATAGGCCGAATCACATTCTCTACCAAACCATACATACAGGTATACTGTTATAGGCCGAGTCAGATTCTCTACCAAACCACACATTATGGACCAAGTTTACCATGTACAGGTATACTGTTATAGGCCGAGTCAGATTCTCTACCAAACCATACATACAGGTATATTGTTATAGACCGAGTCAGATTATATACCAAACCACACATACAGGTATACTGTTATAGGCCGAGTCAGATTCTCTACCAAACCACACATTATGAACCAAGATTACCACGTACAGGTATACTGTTATAGGCCGAGTCAGATTCTCTACCAAACCACACATACAGGTATATTGTTATAGGCCGAGTCAGATTATATACCAAACCACACATACAGGTATACTGTTATAGGCCGAGTCAGATTCTCTACCAAACCACACATACAGGTATACTGTTATAAGCCGAGTCAGATTCTCTACCAAACCACACATACAGGTATACTGTTATAGGCCGAGTCAGATTATATACCAAACCACACATACAGGTATACTGTTATAGGCCGAGTCAGATTCTCTACCAAACCACACATTATGGACCAAGATTACCACGTACAGGTATACTGTTATAGGCCGATTCAGATTCTATACCAAACCACACATACAGCTATACTGTTATAGGCCGAGTCAGATTCTCTACCAAACCACACATTATGGACCAAGATTACCACGTACAGGTATACTGTTATAGGCCGAGTCAGATTCTCTACCAAACCACACATACAGGTATACTGTTATAGGCCGAGTCAGATTCTCTACCAAACCATACATACAGGTATACTGTTATAGGCCGAGTCATATTCTATACCAAACCACACATACAGGTATACTGTTATAGGCCGAGTCAGATTCTCTACCAAACCACACATACAGGTATACTGTTATAGGCCGAGTCAGATCCTATACCAAACCACACATACAGGTATACTGTTATAGGCTGAATCAGATTCTCTACCAAACCACACATTGTGGACCAAGATTACCACGTACAGGTATACTGTTATAGGCCGAATCAGATTCTCTATCAAACCATACATACAGGTATACTGTTATAGGCCAAGTCAGATTCTTTACCAAACCAAACATTGTGGACCAAGATTACCACGTACAGGTATACTGTTATAGGCCGAGTCAGATACTCTACCAAACCACACATACAGGTATACTATTATAGGCCGAGTCAGATTCTTAACCAAACCACACATTGTGGACCAAGATTACCACGTACAGGTATACTGTCATATAGGCCGAGTATTACAATGTACAGGTATACGGTTATAGGCCGAGTATAACAATGTACAGGTATACTGTTTAAAATAATATCACGAAAGAAGAAAACGGACGAGGCAAAAGCCAGGACATTCTTGGCCCCCCGTCCCAGTGCAGACAAATCAGATATGAGTCCCACATCCATGTCGTCTCAATCCAATGAGATGAAAAACACCACACAGACAGGAAAACACCACACACACACACACACACACAAACAAGTATAAGAATCTTAATATCTCAATCAAATGTGATTAAAAACACCACACTAACAGGTATAAGAATCTTAATATCTCAATCAAATGTGATTAAAAACACCACACTAACAGGTATAAGAATCTAAATATCTCAAACAAAATTGATGACCACAAAATAGCCACTTTTGGATTTACAAGCAATAAAAAGTCGTTTTTACCTTTTCCCTGTTAATGGCAACATAAGACACCTTTACAGTAATCTACTTTTAATACATTGTGAAAAGGGTAAAATTGCTGAAGACAAAAGTTTTCTCCTTTTTCTCAAAATAATATTAACTTTGCATCATAATCATTAGTCGCCGGGCAGAAGCCCGCGACTTCTATTTTTAATAGGTTTTCTGAAATCACATGGGAGGGGGGATTATTATTAGAAAGAAACACATTTAGATGTCTTGAACATATTACAATTGTGTTTGTTTAAAAACACTAAGTAATGACATATCTAAAATGAAATAAATATTCCGATGTTTTAGGTATTTTCAGTTTCTTTATTTTGACTCGCATTTATGTTTTTTTGTTTTATTTACGAAGACAAGAGAAAGTTGATGCAACGCATCAATGTCGCCGGATATCCATAGTGCAGTTATGCATAACACTAACATTATAGTAGTTGAATAAACAGTTATCAACTGAGTGGCATATTGGAACATCAGGGGTGGGGTCAAGTGAAAATGTATCATAACTTGCATTGTTTTGTCAACGAAGTGAATCATAATTGAAGCCTTTCATTGTTTATGATCAATCTCCATTCCAAAGTAGGTTGACCATACACACAACCAACTAATTATTGATCATAAACAGTAATGGAAATGAGTAATCTTGCCAATCATTAGTCTTAGTATGTATACAGTGCTTTCATTAAGGAATAATTATAAGATTTGTGAATTCCACATACACTTTTCAAGATGTTTGTCAGAATATTTTAATTTTATTATTTTTCAATAAAACCACAAAACAGACAATTTAGGATTTGCATGCAATAGCACGTCATTTTCCTCTTTTAAAGTCAACAGTGGACACCTTTGCAGCAATCTACTTTTAAAACAATGAGATAAGGGTTAAATCGCTGAAGACATGAGTTTTCTCTTTTTCTCAAAATGATATTAGCTTGGCATCCTAATTATATCATACTTTAACAAATGTTGAAATGTAGTCCAATATTTATAAATTAGACCACCTTCGAAATATAATATCAACTAAACAGTTAAATCTCATTGAAATTGTTGTATAATTTAAACTTAGTTTCGAACATAAACTTAGCCCTACAACATGTTAATTTATTTTAATTCTTTCCTTCCTTTTTTATAATGAAAATAACAAACTCCTCATGTTTTAAAATTATATTTATGATGAGCGCCCTTGTGTCAATGATGCATAACAATATGCAGATCGGAAGCAATATGCCTTAAGGGAATTAAATGACACATTTAAAATTGTCAAGGACGAAATAATTGTGTACGAAAGACCCATTTTTTTCTTATTCGCAGAGGTGTCGTTCTTGAAACTCTCTTTATAGGCAGAGAGTGATCGTTAAAAGTCATTTTTCCATTAAAACCAGTTTTATCTCGGTTTGTTCTTTTCTTCATTTGTTTCGAACCAAATAAACATTTTAAATCACCTATAATTTACTATTTGTAAGTGAGTGTAAAGAGCGGCTCTCTGCAAAGGAGATTGATCTACGCAGTTGGTATTCGCGAGTCACGCAGGTGCTCGTAAGTAAACAAATTAGACTGCGACGTAAAGGTTTGTAGTTATCGCCTTTTGATTACATGTAGTTTATACCAGTCTAGCTAATAGGGACTGTTTTGTCTTCGTAAATCAAACAAAAAAACATAAATGCGAGTCAAAATAAAGAAACTGAAAATACCTAAAACATCGGAATATTTATTTCATTTTAGATGTGTTATTACTTAGTGTTTTTAAACAAACACAATTGTACTATGTTCAAGACATCTAAATGTGTTTCTTTCTAATAATAATCCCCCCTCCCATGGGATTTCCGAAAACCTATTAAAAATAGAAGTCGCGGGCTTCTGCCCGGCGACTAATAAAACAGTCCCTATTAGCTAGACTGGTATACTTTATTTTACACTACTACATGTAATCAAAAGTCGATAACTACAAACCTTTACGTCGCAGTCTAATTTGTTTACTTTCGCGCACCTGCGTGACTCGCGAATACCAACTGCGTAGATCAATCTCCTTTGCAGAGAGCCGCTGTTTACACTCACTTACAAATAGTAAATTATAGGTGATTTAAAATGTTATTTGGTTCGAAACAAATGAAAAAAAGAACAAACCGAGATAAAACTGGTTTTAATGGAAAAATGACTTTGAACGAACACTCTCTGCCTATAAAGAGAGTTTCAAGAACGACACCTCTGCGAATAAGAAAGAATCGGGTCTTTCGTACAAAATTATTTCGTCCTTGACCATTTTAAATGTGTCATTTAAGTAGTTTGTTGTTTTCATTATAAAAAAAGGAAGGAAAGAATTAAAATAAATTAACATGTTGTAGGGCTAAGTTTATGTTCGAAATTAAGTTTAAATTATACAACAATTTCAATGAGATTTAACTGTTTAGTTGATATTATATTTCGAAGGTGGTCTCATTTATAAATATTGGACTACATTTCAACATTTGTTAAAGTATGATATAGTTAGGATGCCAAGCTAATATCATTTTGAGAAAAAGAGAAAACTCATGTCTTCAGCGATTTAACCCTTATCTCATTGTTTTAAAAGTAGATTGCTGCAAAGGTGTCCACTGTTGACTTTAAAAGAGGAAAGGTAAATTGACGTGCTATTGCATGCAAATCCTAAATTGTCTGTTTTGTGGTTTTATTGAAAAATAATAAAATTCAAATATTCTGACAAACATCTTGAAAAGTGTATGTGGAATTCACAAATCTTATAATTATTCCTTAATGAAAGCACTGTATACATACTAAGACTAATGATTGGCAAGATTACTCATTTCCATTACTGTGTATGATCAATAATTAGTTGGTTGTGTGTATGGTCAACCTACTTTGGAATGGAGATTGATCATAAACAATGAAAGGCTTCAATTATCATTCACTTCGTTGACAAAACAATGCAAGTTATGATACATTTTCACTTGACCCCACCCCTGATGTTCCAATATGCCCCTCAGTTGATAACTGTTTATTCAACTACTATAATGTTAGTGTTATGCATAACTGCACTATGGATATCCGGCGACATTGATGCGTTGCATCAACTTTCTCTTGTAATTATAATTTCACAGATGTTAAAATGTATCACAATATGTTTACAAAGTAGACCACCCTTGAAATACCAGATCAGTTAACAGTTAATTTACATTGAAATTGTTATACCGTTTCAAACCTTTATTTCGGACATTAACCGTGCCATACCACTGGTCTATGTAACATGTTAATTCATAATTATTTGTTCTTACTTATTTTAACAATGAAAATAGCAAACTATTCATGTTTTAAATCATATTAGGATGATCGCTAAACTAAAAACCTGTTTTGAAATCCATTGTTTAGGGGCAATTTTGACCCTTTTGTAAACAATGCAAATTTAGGTGCCATTGCTCAGAACGAGCAATGACACCTAAATTTCCATTGTTTACCAAGAAAAATGATTTAACGCTCAAAAGACTTTATAGCGAGGTGATTAACCTTGGTAAAAAAAATGCCAATTTTAGTTACAACCGTTTCACGCCAAACCCTCGATATCGTAGAGAAGTTCCGAACAAATAAATTAAGCAAAGTACTCTGCATGTTTTCTAAAAAGAATTGCATTTGGGAGAACAATTCATAATCAATATGTTTAATTGAATGATTTACGTCGTTGTGGTGCATCAAAAGTCTTGTTACGGATTTTTCTTTTTATTAAATAATAAACCAATCAGAGAGCCGGCTGATAGCACACGTCATTGTTTCGATTCCAGAGTAGAAACAGTGTATACATTTATCTATTTTAGACATATACATGCAGTGACATTTTATGAAATCTACACAAATCAAGGCATCTCTTTGAACCTAAAAAGAATATTATGTAATGTTGAGTTACTATTAAGAAGAGAAATCGATTGTAATGCTAATTGAATATAAGCGTATGTTGCAAGTCTAATCGGGGACGAGTAAATAATCGTGAACACCATTAAATAAACTGAAATACTTGGTTAATCAAACACTAATTAAAACATTGGAAATATGAATTTCTTTTCAAATAACTAAGTATTTTTAAATCAATCACCACTGTAATATGTTCGAGGCATTTACATTTAGTGAATCCTTATAAGAACTCGTCCTCTCACGTGTAATTTGAAAAACAAGTTAAAATATAGTCACCGGCTTCTACGTCTGATAAAGCTTGAAAATAAATAGTTCAAAACTTTGTCGCAAAAGGAGCAGTTGCTCCTGACGAGAAATTACCCACATTGTCCGAATGTTTCGAGTCGTTAGTGCAGATATGTCAAAATGCGCCTGTAGTTCAGAAAGGGTTCGTGCATCTGAATGATTGTCTGAAACTTTGTAAATCGGGTCAGTAGTTTATGGGATTTTTACATAGTTGTATGTATGTTGTAAAGGGCCTAGTTAATGCCAAGACGGATACGCCCATTTCATATGCCGTGGATACTGCCTCTGTGGTATAGTGAAAGTGGAAGGACGCAGGCTCGTTTCCACGCAATGTTATACCAAATACCTGAAACATTATAGTCATGGCTTTCCCTCTTTGGCGTTCAGGATTGTGGGTTGTCATATCTGTTTTGCTGATATCAGGGTAATTTACCAAGGAAACTGCGTAATATTATTAAAAATTGTTAAAATCTTCGATAAAACACATTGCAATTAACCAAATAAACACGTGCGCGGATCGAATCAATAATTACCTGTATTGATAGTTGTCGCCCCATAAGCGTCATAAAACATGGGTTTCAGAATCGGGTCCTTAGGGCACACCAGTACTTTGATCCAACAGCCCGCCCCTGCCGTCGTAAACGATCCTAAAATTGTTTAGTGATTTATTTCAGAGTGATCTGTTGTTTACTGCATTGTTTTATCTAGGGTAGAACACCCGAAGGGATTCGGATATTTCCGTATTCAATCTTTATATATAGGTTTTAGTCGTATGATTCCCTGTCATTTGCTCTTCAAATTTCGTATGGAATTGGAGAGATCCAAACGTTTTACCAATTATTACGGACATTGTGAGCAGGATCTTTGGTTCACGAAGCCGACGCTCTGATCAGCTCTCTCCATCCGCAGTTTTCGTGTTTTATAATATGTTTTCGATTTTTCTTTTTTAACAGAAAATCCGAACCATGCGTAAAATAAAACGTACAAAACAAAAATATAGAATAATAAAAAACATTCGGCCCAAATACGTAACTATTCAGAAAATTGACATTTACATAGTGAGTACAATTCAATGTTCCAATGAATAAACACAAATGTCAGCAATAATACACAACATAGAGTCAATTAGGAATGTTCTGCCGTACTTTAAAAATGCGGTGAATAATTCCGGTTTTAAGCAAATTCAAAACAAATGTAGTCTCCGCAGGCTGTTTAAGATATCATCCCGCGTCTATAAGGGATTACTTTTTTACCGCGTCACGCAACCGGAAATCGACTAACTTTCATTGTTGGAATACAAATGATCGATGTTTAAGGTTTAAATCGAGTTTACGAGTTAAGCCGAAGATACAAACCGGTTGGTCTAAAAATAGACGTGATAGTGTGGTTCGGGTGTGATCCACAATATTTCCACGTGCTCAGTGCCCTCGACAAACAACGGGACTCATCTATTGAACCGTTCTGATGCTGTTCGGCGTATACGTCTCTGTATATTCGCCCTGTGGTCACGTGACCATCAGCCGGACCTCCGTGTTTCGGGCAGCCATACCTCGCCACAAAGCAACCATCGCCAGCGAATGTTGTCGCACCTGAAATGGTATCGAACACGGAACTTGTTGGTAAAAGGGATACCAATCGGATGTCGGGAGAAACATCTTGAGAACAAATTGATATGATATATCATAAGATTCACAACGAAACTGTGTATACAAGTGCATGAAAGCCGGTTGAATGGTGTCAATTATGCCGCTTTCAACAATATTCCAGTTGTATCACAGTTTCTCCTTCATAAATTATCAATACTACTACAGATGTTTTCCTGACACCAGCACACGTACTGTAGTGCTATCTCCGTTATCTCGAACACTAAAGAAAAAAACTACTGATATCGGTTTTAACATAGATTTACACCATTTTCAACATTATTTCAGTTAAACAACGACACCAGAGCACTTGTTCATTATCCCCGGTTAGATAACCAGTAGTAGGTTAGGAAATGTGCCCAAAGGCTCTCCACCATGATTAGTCTCAAATCCTCAAGCTAACCAGTCCTCTACCACGGGGAATCCTCAATTGTTCAGAAAGTATAAGGACTTTGCACTATATAAGTACCAAACGTGTAATTTGTCGACATCTAGTACAATGACTTCACTTAGTGGCCAATTTGAGTCCTCAAAATTCATTTTCCAATTGACTTTAATGTATTTGGCTTTTCAGGTGAAAAGTTATCAAGATGTATGTGAATAACCAATGCATTTCTATGAAACATGAACGGTTAGAAACAATAAAAGTACTGACAGTACTGCAGGTAAAATTGCGATCGGTTAAGAGAAGATGCAGAAGTGCATATATACATAGTTATCTAAAAAGAAATCCCCACCATGGCAGACAAGTAATGATGCATCAGACCAAAATGAATTATTTCCAAGGTCATAAATTCTTGTTGGTCTTGTAAAAATTAATTGACCCCAGCTCCGAATATATCCTTCAGTCCACATGGTACTTTTTATAATGATCATATTACACAATAGCTCTATGGAAATCGCACCAGTTACATTCATGACAGTACAGTGTCTTCCTATGTATTGACTGTACTGAACCAACTGATGCATTCAGAGTATGCAATATATTAATCGAATATATTAATGTTTACAATGATAACAGTAAACTTAGATTTATTTATTTATTGGGATTTTACGCCGCTTTCAACATTATTTCAGTTATATTACGGCGACAGTTCACTTATTCATGATCCCTGGGTTAACAAACCAGTACTAGGCTAGACAATGTGCCTTGTCCAAGGGCACTCCACCATGACCGTAGTGCCGCGACTGGGGATCTAACCCGGGACACCCGGTTTCGAAATCCCTGACACTAACCACTCGACAACAGTGGTAAACTTAGAAGTGTAATCTACCAAAAACAGTTGTGTTTTCATGATATTCTGGTTGATATTCTGGTTGTTCATCTCCAGTATTATACTTTACTGTTAGTGTCTGTTAAACGAAATTGATTGCAAGTTTCTTTTTCATTCGTAGAGTAGATGGTCACTGAATGAACAGTTCTGCTAAATTATCTTGAAATCAGATAAGCACTTTCATAAGAATGTAGTTTTAAAATGTTGTCATTTTGCCCCTTTTCTTATGCCGCCTGATTGCCGTGTCTAACAACCAATTTATAAAATTGTATTTGAAGAGAGTTATCCAATGAACATTTTTACCAAATTTCACAATTTCTGATGCGTCAGCAAGTTCTCTGTAGAAAATAAATATACCGCGTAATTTCTTCTTTTGCCACAATATTTCCTAAAGTCGTCTGCTGCAGAGAAGTTACAAAGGGTCTATTTGTAGGTAAGGGTTGAAATCTTAGGTTTACTTTTTCTAAATAATTCAGAATAGCATCAAAAACATTGTGAGCAATGTCTCCTTTTTTCACAATGTTTTCTAACGTTGTCTGCTGCAAATGCTGTTGCAAATGGAAAAACATGATATTAAAATATCACAAACAAAGAGTAGATTTGTTAATGTTCATATTACCCAATACATGTCTTTGTAAACAATGTCTTCCAATTTATTGAGTGCAGTGGACCGAATGATACATTCAGAGTACGCGATCAATGAATGTTTACAGTAATAATAGTCAATATAGAAGTGTTTTGACAACATAAATGTAATATTTCGAAACAGCTGTGTTCCGCTGTGTTTGGTATGATTTAAATCAATTTTCTAGTTGTTCATATCCAGTATCATACTTAAATTCTAGAATCTGAAAATGAAATTGCAAGCTTCTCTTTTGAAAGTATATTTAGATGAAAAACTACAGCTTAATTTATTATGGCCTAATGCAACAACAGTATAATAATGTACCAAATGCTGAATCTGACAAAGACATATTCGTTATCCAACCTATTTAACGTTAAATCATGATGTTGATATTTACAAACAAATAACTTTAAGAGGTGCAAATAATGTTCTCCAAACAAGATTGCCAAAATAGCCATACATCTATCATTTGATTGATGGCATTGTAGCCAATGTGTTAAAGCTAATATCGAGGGAAATATGATCAAGTATGAGAATGAAACTGCAAGGAAAAGGTAAATGAACAGGATTATTAGTAAAGGACATTTGTAATAAGGCATTTAAATAATTAGAAAGGTTTGGGCATCCCCCTTTCTGATGTCGCAGCAAACAAAGTTCTATGTATAATTTATAAATTGTTGAACAATTTTGTAAGAGGGCCACCGAAGGAACATCTAAACACAGCGCGATATCAGAATGAAATTATGATGCCAGTCGCCTTTCCTCATATTCAGCAAGTTAGTTGCATGTAATTGAAGCAAAACAGACAGCGCTACATGTCATGCAGCTGCCGTTACACGTTATATGCTGCAGAACAACAACATTTGTGTTCTGCCGTGGTGTTCAAAGTCTCATTACTTGAACCCCACGGAATACTTGCGGGATGATCTTGGGCATAGAGTCAGGGGTCTGAGACCTATGCGTCGCACTCTTCAGGAACTAGAAAATGCTAGTGTGTGTACGTAACATGCTATTCCGCAGGGGCGTATCCGACCGTACATTCAGTCCATGCGTTCCATGTGTACAGCTGTTATTAATGCCGCGGGAGGGCACACACGTAACCTGATTGTGTGATTTTTCTGTTAAGGGGGTGTACCCTATGATTGTTTCTGCTGCAATGCAATTGCAATATTGCCCAATCGTTTTAAGAATTATCGTAACTAAATATATAATCTATATTGTGTTCAAATTTCATTGAATTATATCCAGATGTAAGCGAGATTACCCCAATTTGTAGGTGTGGAAGAAGAAGAAGAAGAAGAAGAAGAAGAAGAAGAAGAAGAAGAAGAAGAAGAAGAAGAAGAAGAAGAAGAAGAAGAAGAAGAAGAAGAAAAAGAAAACGAGAAGAAAAAGAAATAAAGGGAGTAGGAGAAGAAAACGAATAAGAAGATGAAGAAAAAAACGAAGAATGTGAAGTAGACGAAGTCGAAGGAAGAGGAAGAGGGGGTTTAAGTAGAAAAATACGAAAACAGAAGAAGAAATAAATAAACGTAGATCAACCTGATGGTCCATAAATTGCGGCCACGGCTTCGCCATGTTTAGAACCACATGTGTGCCATTGCTCCACCGCCCTCCTTAAGCACATCGTCTCGCTGTCCGCCGCATGCTCGTGACTCTCGGCGTACGCATCTCTGTATAAACCAACTAATTTAGGATTGTTTGTACACCCATCGACGTGTAACCAGCAACCTGATTTCAAACAGAAATGATATACCATATGTACATATACTATATAATGGATTGTTTTATTAATGAGTCTTTCAACAGTGTTTCATATCCTATTAACCTACAATGCGATATGATATTAATTCATCTGATGTTTACACCGTACATCAGAAATAGCTTGGGCAGCGTCAGTCAATATGGTGCATCTTCTTACATATTGCGCGGGTGCATCAGCACCAGCGCATATGTTGGATGTGTTTAGAACTATCACTGGTACAATGGGCTTGCTCGTGCATGCGCCGTATTTTACCGTCAGCTCTCGGATATGTCCGTAGCAGTTCGTCACTAGACTGGTTCTCGTTCGAGTTTGCAAAAGAAGATTAAGATCAGTGAACCAGTCTATTTATATGCGAGTAGTTTATGTAAATTAAAACCAGTTTTTTAATAACAGGAAAATGGGAATATTTTCATAAATGCGAAGTTATTGCGCTAAGTTTTGCGATTTTAAAAATATATTAAGAGGGGAAAAAAGGAAGCGTTCCATTTGCTGCATTTTGCAGCAACTCTTGTACAATACTATGGGTTGTTACATCTATATGGGAAAATACTGTGTTGGACGAGTACTTTCGGCTGAGAACTCCGCCGAAGGAACGAGTCCCAACACAATAGTTCCCATAATCATGCAATAACCTTTTTATCATATAATTTGATATTGGCTTTTTAAAATGATTCGTTTTGTTTGTTTGATACACTTCACTACTTAGAAAATTAACACTCGTTTTGGATTGTTTAGATAAATAAACATTAACGACCTATCGCACATTTCCGTTGGTTGCTAGGGACGTGGACAATATAATTTACGAACCGCCATTGTTGTTCTGGACTCGAAATTGAATCGTCGACACAATGATGTGTAATGCTTTTCCTAACAGTATAGTTCATAAATTACTCATGTATTATCTTATTCTGGTATTAACTCCTGGATAGTTGTGTTCTTTATTACGAATTAGATGCCCCCTTTGACCTCACAGTATGTTCAGTAAAGCGAACACACATCTTCTATTCTGCGTTCATAAACTGCACATCGGAGAATGATAACACATAGTCAGAACACCTACTTTTAAAACAATTATTTGCACATCCATCATAGCAGTTATTAATTCCCACTTGATTGTGTTCGTCATGTAAAAAGGGCGTTTATAATTTCGCACTATTGTTAAATATGGGCGTTTATACGCTCTATGTTTATACACTTTTAATCAGGGATTGTATATGCTCTATGGTTAGACACTTTGAATAAGGGTATTTATAAATACGCTCTATGGTTAGACACTTTAAATAAGGGCGTTTATACGCTCTATTAACGCTCTATTAAATAAGTATGGTTAGAAGCGTAGAATAAGGACATTAATAAATACGCATTATAGTAAGGCACTTTAAATAAGGACGTTTATACGTTCTATGGTTAGACACTTTAAATACGGGCGTTTATAAATACACACTATGGTAAGGCACTTTAAATAAGGACAATTTTATATTTTGAATAAGGGCGTTTATAAATACGCACTATCGTAAGGTACAATAAAGAAGGGCGTGTATATGTACTATAGTAAGGCAAGTCAAAAAAGGACGTTTATAAATACGCACCATGGTTAGACACTATAGATAATGGTGTTTATAAATACGTACTTTGGTTAGACACTTTAAAGAAGGGCGTTTATAAATACGCACTGTGGCAAGGCACTTTAAATATGTACGTTTATACGCTCTGTAGTTAGACACGTTGAATAAGGGCGTTTTTAAATACTCACTTTGGTAAGGCATTTTAAATAAGGACATTTATAAATACGCACTATGGTTAGTCACTTTAAATATGTACGTTTATACGCTCTGTAGTTAGACACGTTGAATAAGGGCGCTTTTAAATACTCACTTTGGTAAGGCATTTTAAATAAGGACATTTATAAATACGCACTATGGTTAGTCACTTTAAATTAGGGCGTTTATACTCTCTATGGTTAACCCCTAACCATAAGGGCTTTTATAAATACGCACTTTGGTTAGTCACTTTAAATTATGGCGTTTATACGCTCTATGGTTAACCCCTAAACATAAGGGCTTTTATAAATACGCACTATGGTAAGGCACTTTAAATATGTACGTGTATACGCTCTGTAGTTAGACACGTTGAATAAGGCCGTTTTTAGATACTCACTTTGGTAAGACATTTTAAATAAGGACGATTATAAATACGCACTATGGTAAGACACACGTACCCTGTTTTGACACATTAAATAAGGGCGTTTGATCAGATCCATCGGGTAGGTAGGCTGGCATCGGTGAGTTTGTGGCCGGTGGGGCGGGTGTTGGACAGGCACCGGTCAATGTTTTGAGGTAGACTACTTCATGGACTGTAAAGAGATAGGACCTTTGTTCTTACCCATTGTATAAGTCAGTATAATCCAGTAGTTTATCATTGAACATGACGCCTGCCAAACATTTATAACTCTTCGTACCTCTTCGAGAGTTATCTCGTTAACATGACGAGGGCTTGGCGTGAAACGGTTGTAACTAAAAACCTATTATGAAAACCGTGGTTTAGGGGCAATTTTGACCCCTTTGTAAACAATGCAAATTTAGGTGCCATTGCTCAGAACGAGCAATGGCACCTACATTTCCATTTTTTACCAAGAAAAATGATTTAACGCTTATAAAGACTTTATGGCGAGGTGATTAACCTTGGTAAAAAAATTCCAATTTTAGTTACAACCGTTTCACGCCATGATATAGAACTGATAGTTGGAAACACACAAAACATTATGCTCAGTATGTTTCGTCAAGGGCGGGATCCTGCTCATCTGAGAATTTTGAAAACATTGACGAAAATGGAGAAACTGTACATTTTGCGCATTTACCCTCAATGTTTTCGACGCTTTATAAAAAAAATAAACCGTTATCATTCCATGTGTTCCATGATATCCTAGATGTGATGAATGTGTACAGTTTAAAGTGTCATGCTGGTTAAAGGATAAGATACGTATTTACGAAGTAAGTGAAGAGTGAACATCATTACACAAATAAAAACATGTACACTTACAAAATATACACACACACAAACATGTAAAACGTATTCTCTGATATAATGTGAAGACAAAGAGTATTTAATTGTAAAGACATATTTCTCGCGTTTCACTATTAACTAATTTGGACAAACTTTTTTTTTAATTGTGTCATTGGTTTACCGAGCTTGTTGAAAGAAGGTCCAATGTCATATCTGGGTCCGACATCATTCACCGTGAGGACTTGTTCAAAGTTCACATGGTCCGCCCATTCTTTGGCATGGCACTTCAATCGGAGATCGCCGGTGTTCACGTCATAAAAGTCTCCTGGGCCGTAAGCCTAAGTGACACGTAAAATCAGATTTACCCTAGCAAATGCTTACAGTGATAGTCAATGTATTGACCTCTTTAAAGACCAACACGTGATACTTTTGGCGAATACAAGTACCAATAGCTACACATTTAAACCCTTCCCGACTTGCAGACATCGTTTAGCGCACCAATAGCACGCGACTATTGGATACATGTTGGCAAAAGGAGAAATTACTAACAATCCAATACGTATATCTTCAACATAGAACGGTACCTACTTTGATCGGAACCTACATTGATCAGAACCTACATAGATCGGAACCTATATTGATCGATACCTACATAGATCGGAACCTACATTGATCAGTACCTGTATTGATCGGTACCTATATTGATCGGTACATACATAGATCGGTACCTACATAGATAGGTACCTACATAGATAGGTACCTACATAGATAGGTACCTACATAGATAGGTACCTACATAGATCGAAACCTACATAGATAGGTACCTACATATATCGGTACCTACATAGATAGGTACCTACATAGATCGGAACCTACATAGATCGGAACCTATATTGATCGGTACCTACATTGATCGGTATCTACATAGATCGGCACCTACATAGATCGGTACCTACATAGATCTACATTTGATAGATACCTACATAGATCAGAACCTATATAGATATGTACCTACCTTGATCGAAACCTACATAGATCGAAATATACAGTTGATCGGTACCAACATAGATCGGTACCTACATAGATCGAACTTATATAGATCGAACCTATATAGATCGGTACCTATCTTGATCGGAACCTACATAGATCAGAATCTACCTTGATCGGTACCTACATAGATCGGTATCCACCTTGATTGGAACCTACATAGATTGGAACCTACATAGATTGGAACCTACATAGATCGGAACCTATATAGATCGGAATATTTTTAGATCAGAACCTATATAGATCGGAATATTCATAGATCGGAACCTACATTGTTCACAACTGGTTTTAGTTTAATTTCGCAGAGCACCTTTTTATAACGTTTTTACTGAAATATTGTTCGGCGATTTCCGTACGTGGTCGGTCATTTCCAGCCGAACGACTTCATAATTATGTAATTAAATGAGCCCAATAGGGATGTTCTAGCACACGGCTTAATCATAGTTATCACATAGCGGAATAATATCGAATACTGCAAATAACTTACAAAACCATTCTCAGTTACATTATAGTATCTTGGATCGTTTAGCCAACCTTGCAATCCGTGAATAAACTCCTTATGGGCCGCGCTGTATACCAGATTTTTATGAATTTGATTCCCTGAAATTTGTCGAAAATGATACATTTTTGAATTATGATATGTATTTTAATTTGTATTAATATATCGAATCTTATATCACGATTTGGAGTTCAGGTGTGTAGTAATTAATCACGAAGGCTGAATGGCCTGAGTGATTAATTACAAAACACCTAAAGGACAATTCGTGATATAAGATCCAATTTATTACTGTCTCATGCTAGCAGTACGTTTTTTAACGGTTAATAGATTACTATTACAAGGCACGCGCGTCTAAATTGTTGTTCATGCACGTGCATGACGTCATTTAAAACAATAGCGTCACCGTTATAATTCAACTTTCCAAACGGCTCTTGCAATAAAAGAATATCATATATATGTTTGACATAAAGACATGTCAGTTACACGCAACATTAGACAGATGGTGCGTTCCAGATAAGAGTGTTTAGTTTGAGAACGCTCGCGGCTGTCGAGGTGAAGTGACAGAGGCTCAGATCCTTGCATAGTACCGGTAAGTCACCAGGGGATTATAAGTATGGCATAACCCCAATTGTAATGTAATTGTCAATAATTTGTAACCATCGAAGATTTGTCTTATATAAGCCCGTTTGTGCGGAAAGGTACAAGTCGGCTTTTGAGAATAGTTCAGATCCAGACCCGCCTGCACATCCACGCAGTCTAATCATAATCTACACTGTGTACACATTACTAACATAAGCTAGTTAGAATATTCTGTCAATTTGTTTATATTCTGAAAAGACTGATCAGATGTACAGGCTAATCTTAACCTACATTATACACACATGATTACTTGTACCTTATCGCAAGGACGTGTTCATATAGCCTGGAGAGTTTACCTTCGGCTAAAGTCTTATTGTCTAAGTCGATCCTCGCCAATAAGGGGTATCGTAGAGACCACAGTTGTCCGGTGTATGGCATACTCTGTGAACAAATAGAAAATAACATGGTGTTGTTGTAATATACCACTTTCTATTGAGGCGCGTGGAAAATAATACAATTTTTTTAATGTATGTTCTTCTCTACAAAAAGTTGTCTGCTGCATAACGTTTTAGATGCAGATATTAGGGACAAATTATCTATCTATATATTCGATCGGTGATCTGCGAAAAGCAAACTTCACACATGGAAAAATATCTCTCACAGAGTATTCAAGCGCGAATCTGTGAGTTTCGCACCATTTTTTAAGAACATGTCAGTTATACAAGATAACACGCTTTTTGGACAAGATGTCTTAAAGAGACGATGACATGTCAATTAGACAAAATACCATGTCATCTCGACATGTGATAGAAAAACATAAGGGTTAAACAAAATGACAAATCTACATGAAGTTTCTGTATGATGTTCTGTCTATAATCGTCCCTTGTCAAACCGCGACTATCGACCTGCATGCTGGATCGCGTGGCTAAGTACATGACGTTGTTCGATATGATGTTGTCGCGCCCACCCCCGATATTGGCATGCACGTGATTCTGAAAAACAGTAGAGTTAGTTAATAGTTCAATAGAACTAGCACGCCTCTGAAATACAAATATTATTAAAATGTATGAGTTCCTTGGTTTCTTCTAAGTTAATTAAATAGTGCAGGGATATTTATAACATTCAAACATCGTTAAAACTATGAGTAACTTGGATTCTTCTACAAATAGGAGATATAAGATATAGTTAATTCAATAGTGCAGGGACATTTATAACATTCAAACATCGTTAAAACTATGAGTAACTTGGATTCTTCTACAAATAGGAGATATAAGATATAGTTAATTCAATAGTGCAGGGACATTTATAACATTCAAACATCGTTAAAACTATGAGTAACTTTGATGAACACATCGTATTTGTTCGAGGATTTTTTGTTAAACGAGTCTACATTGAAATGTTATACAATTGAGATGGCAAAGAAAGACTGAAAACCGATAATAAAATTATAAACTTAGATATTAGAACACGTTATAAGTGATGATCACAGAAAATTTATACCTACATTGTAGAACACGTTATAAGTGATGATCACAGAAAATCTATACCTACATTGTAGAACACGTTATAAGTGATGATCACAGAAAATATATACCTACATTGTAGAACACGTTATAAGTGATGATCACAGAAAATCTATACCTACATATTAGAACACGTTATAAGTGAAGATCAGCGAAAATCTATACCTACATTGTAGAACACATTATAAGTGAGGATCGCAGAAAATCTATACCTACATTGGAGAACACGTTATAAGTGAGGATCGCAGAAAATCTATACCTACATTGTAGAACACGTTATGGGTGATGGTCGCAGAAGATGCTTGATCGTCTAACATTATACCTCGTACGTCGGCTCCAGGAACCAACCTCAAATTGTCATGTATGATGTTGTAACGAATCGTATTTCCTCTCTATAATAAATTGTCATGAATGATGTTGTAACGAATCTTATTGTCTCTCTATAATAAACTAAGCTGATCATAAACAGTATTTTATTAATAGCAAGTTGTTTCATTAGTTAATTACCAATACTAATGGTATTATTTACCCCGGCAGCTTGGGTTACAATATGTCAACCGTAATTAAAGGCAGATGTGCTGTATGTGGGAAAAGGTTAACGTATATTTTACTTATATACATTAGCATCTGTATGTGGGAAAGGGTTAACGTATATTTAACTAAGATACATTAGCATCTGTATGTGGGAAAGGGTTAACGTATATTTTACTTATATACATTATCATCTGTATGTGGGAAAGGTTAACGTATATTTAACTAATATACACTAGCATCTGTATGTAAGAAAGGGTTAACGTATATTTAACTAATATACATTAGCATCTGTATGTGGGGAAGGGTTAACGTATATTTAACTAATATACACTAGCATATGTATATGGGAAAGGGTTAACGTATATTTAACTAATATACATTAGCATCTGCATGTGGGAAAGGGTTAACGTATATTTAACTAATATACACTAGCATCTGCATGTGGGAAAGGGTTTACGTATATTTAACTAATATACACTAGCATCTGTATGTGGGAAAGGGTTAACGTATAGTTAACTAATATACACTAGCATCTGCATGTGGGAAAGGGTTAACGTATATTTTACTTATATACATTAGCATCTGTATGTGGGAAAGGGTTAAAGTATATTTAACTAATATACACTAGCATCTGTATGTGGGAAAGGGTTAACGTATATTTAACTAATATACACTAGCATATGCATGTGGGAAAGGGTTAACGTATATTTAACTAATATACACTAGCATCTGTATGTGGGAAAGGGTTAACGTATATTTAACAAATATACATTAGCATCTGTATGTGGCAAAGGGTTACGTATAGTTAACTAATATACATTAGCATATGTATGTGGGAAAGGGTTAACGTATATTCAACTAATATACACTAGCATCTGTATGTGGGAAAGGGTTAACGTATATTTAACTAATATACACTAGCATCTGTATGTGGAAAAGGGTTAACGTATATTTAACTAATATACATTAGCATCTGTATGTGGCAAAGGGTTAACGTATAGTTAACTAATATACATTAGCATATGTATGTGGGAAAGGGTTAACGTATATTCAATTAATATACATTAGCATCTGTATGTGGCAAAGGGTTAACGTATAGTTAACTAATATATATTAGCATCTGTATGTGAGAAAGGGTTAACGTATAGTTAACTAATATATATTAGCATCTGTATGTGGGAAAGGGTTAACGTATAGTTAACTAATATACAGACTACATTAGCATATACATGTACAATCATGAAAGAGGATCCAAATTGATGCATAGGTTTTTTAGATTCCTCTTTATGAGCAATATCTCATTTCGCCACAATGTTTTCAACTATATTGTATAATTATACTTTCATTTAAAGAGTTTCCATTTTGTTGTCTAAATGTTTTCAAATTCGTCACCTACACACTTAATAAGACTTCCCCGTAGCAAACAAGTATTAAAACTTTATAGGAAAACGAGAAATTGTTCAAAATTGGCTTCTGATCGTCCATCAATGTTTAAAAATAATTGATTAAAGTAACATGTATTACATTCGACTGGCGTTTACAAAACAGCATATAAGAATTGGTCTACTACTTTGGAGTATATAATTTGTAGTGAGGGCGGACAGTGAAGGCTCTGTTTAATATGTGTGAATACACAGGCTCATCTTAAACTAAACTGTTCGAATATGAGACAACGTTCATTGTCGCCTATCTCAATACATATACCAACCGATCTCATCTTAAACTAATCTGTTCGAATAGTAGACAACATTCACAGTCGCCTATCTCAATACATATACCATCCGATCTCATCTTAAACTAATCTGTTCGAATATTAGACAACATTCACTGTCGCCTATCTCAATACATATACGATCAGATCTCATCTTAAACTAATCTGTTCGAATATTAGACAATGTTCATTGTCGCCTATCTCAATACATATACGATCAGATCTCATCTTAAACTAATCTGTTTGAATATAAGACAACGTTCACTGTCGCCTATCTCAAAACATATACGATCAGATCTCATCTTAAACTAATCAGTTCGAATATGAGACAACGTTCATTGTCGCCTATCTCGATACATATTCGATCAGATCTCATCTTAAACTAATCAGTTCGAATATGAGACAACGTTCATTGTCGCCTATCTCAATACATATACGATCAGATCTCATCTTAAACTAATCTGTTCGAATATTAGACAACGTTCATTGTCGCCTATCTCGATACATATACGATCAGATCTCATCTTAAACTAAACTGTTCGAATATGAGAAAACGTTCATTATATTGTATGTATATTATATTGTATATTGTATGTGGGTAAGTGTTAATCTTCTGTATATGTATTGCATATAGATACATGTTATTCTGCTGTATATGTATTGCATATAGATACATGTTATTCTGCTGTATATGTATTGCATATAGATACATGTTATTCTGCTGTATATGTGTTGTATGTGGGTAAGTGTTAATCTGCTGTATATGTGTTGTATGTGGGTAAGTGTTAATCTGCTGTATATGTGTTGTATATGGGTAAGTGTTAATCTGCTGTATATGTGTTGTAAATGGGTAAGTGTTAATCTGCTGTATATGTGTTGTAAATGGGTAAGTGTTAATCTGCTGTATATGTGTTGTAAATGGGTAAGTGTTAATCTGCTGTATATGTGTTGTATATTGGTAAGTGTAAATCTGCTGTATATGTTTTGTATGTTGGTAAGTGTTAATGTTAATCTGCTGTATATGTGTTGTATATAGATAAGTATTAATCTGTTGTATATGGGTAAGTGTGAATCTGCTGTATATGTGTTGTATGTGGGTAAGTGTTAATCTGCTGTATATGTGTTGTATATAGATAAGTGTTAATCTGTTGTATATGTGTTGTTAATGGGTAAGTGTTAATCTGCTGTATATGTGTTGTATATGGGTAAGTGTAAATCTGCTGTATATGTGTTGTATGTGGGTAAGTGTGAATCTGTTGTATATGTGTTGTATGTGGGTAAGTGTTAATCTGCTGTATATGTGTTGTAAATGGGTAAGTGTTAATCTGCTGTATATGTGTTGCATATAGATAAATGTTAATCTGCTGTATATGTGTTGTATGTGGGTAAGTGTTAATCTGCTGTATATGTGGTGTATGTTGGTAAGTGTTAATGTTAATCTGCTGTATATGTGTTGCATATAGATAAATGTTAATATGCTGTATATGTGTTGTATGTGGGTAAGTTTTAATCTGCTGTATATGTGGTGTATGTTGGTAAGTGTTAATGTTAATCTGCTGTATATGTGTTGTAAATGGGTAAGTGTTAATCTGCTGTATATGTGTTGTAAATGGGTAAGTGTTAATCTGTTGTATATGTGTTATATATGGGTAAGTGTTAATCTGCTGTGTATGTGTTGTATGTGGGTAAGTGTAAATCTGCTGTATATGTTTTGTATGTTGGTAAGTGTTAATGTTAATCTGCTGTATATGTGTTGTAAATGGGTAAGTGTTAATCTGCTGCATATGTGTTGTAAATGGGTAAGTGTTAATCTGCTGTATATGTGTTGTATATGGGTAAGTGTTAATCTGCTGTGTATGTGTTGTATGTGGGTAAGTGTTAATCTGCTGTATATGTGTTGTATATGGGTAAATGTTAATCTGCTGTATATGTTTTGTATGTAGGTAAGTGTGAATCTGCTGTATATGTTTTGTATGTAGGTAAGTGTTAATTTGCTGTATATGTGTTGTAAATGGGTAAGTGTTAATCTGCTGTATATGTGTTGTATGTGAATAAGTGTTAATCTGCTGTATATGTGTTGTATATGGGTAAGTGTTAATCTGCTGTATATATGTTGTATATGGGTAAGTGTTAATCTGCTGTATATGTGTTGTATATGGGTAAGTGTTAATCTGCTGTATATGTATTGTGTGTAGGTAAGTGTTAATCTCCTGTATATGTGTTGTATATGGGTAAGTGTTAATCTGCTGTATATATGTTGTATATGTATGGGTAAGTGTTAATCTGATGTATATGTGTTGTATATGGGTAAGTGTTAATCTGCTGTATATGTATTGTATGTAGGTAAGTGTTAATCTGCTGTATATGTGTTGTATGTGGGTAAGTGTTAATCTGCTGTATATATGTTGTATGTAGGTAAGTGTTAATCTGCTGTATATGTGTTGTATATGGGTAAGTGTTAATCTGCTGTATATGTGTTGTATATGGGTAAGTGTTAATCTGCTGTATATGTGCTGTATATGGGTAAGTGTTAATCTGCTGTATATGTGTTGTATATGGGTAAGTGTTAATCTGCTGTATATATATTGTTTGTAGGTAAGTGTTAATCTGCTGTATATATATTGTTTGTAGGTAAGTGTTAATCTGCTGTATATATATATTGTTTGTAGGTAAGTGTTAATCTGCTGTATATATATATTGTTTGTAGGTAAGTGTTAATCTGCTGTATATATATTGTGTGTAGGTAAGTGTTAATCTGCTGTATATATATTGTGTGTAGGTAAGTGTTAATCTGCTGTATATATATTGTTTGTAGGTAAGTGTTAATCTGCTGTATATATATTGTTTGTAGGTAAGTGTTAATCTGCTGCATATATATTGTTTGTAGGTAAGTGTTAATCTGCTGTATATATATTGTTTGTAGGTAAGTGTTAATCTGCTGTATATATGTTGTATATGGGTAAATTTTAATCTGCTGTATATGTGTTGTATATGGGTAAGTGTTAATCTGCTGTATATGTATTGTATGTAGGTAAGTGTTAATCTACTGTATATGTGTTGTATGTGGGTAAGTGTTAATCTGCTGTATATGTGTTGTATGTAGGTAAGTGTTAATCTGCTGTATATGTGTTGTATATGGGTAAGTATTAATCTGCTGTATATGTGTTGTATATGGGTAAGTGTTAATCTGCTGTATATGTGTTGTATATGGGTAAGTATTAATCTGCTGTATATGTGTTGTATATGGGTAAGTGTTAATCTGCTGTATATATATTGTTTGTAGGTAAGTGTTAATCTGCTGTATATATATTGTTTGTAGGTAAGTGTTAATCTGCTGTATATATATTGTTTGTAGGTAAGTGTTAATCTGCTGTATATATATTGTTTTTAGGTAAGTGTTAATCTGCTGTATATATATTGTGTGTAGGTAAGTGTTAATCTGCTGTGTATATATATTGTTTGTAGGTAAGTGTTAATCTGCTGTATATATATTGTTTGTAGGTAAGTGTTAATCTGCTGTATATATATTGTTTGTAGGTAAGTGTTAATCTGCTGTATATATATTGTTTGTAGGTAAGTGTTAATCTGCTGTATATATATTGTTTGTAGGTAAGTGTTAATCTGCTGTATATATATTGTTTGTAGGTAAGTGTTAATCTGCTGTATATATGTTGTATGTAGGTAAGTGTTAATCTGCTGTATATATATTGTTTGTAGGTAAGTGTTAATCTGCTGTATATATGTTGTATGTAGGTAAGTGTTAATCTGCTGTATATGTGTTGTATGTAGGTAAGTGTTAATCTGCTGTATATATGTTGTATGTAGGTAAGTGTTAATCTACTGTATATGTGTTGTATATGGGTAAGTGTTAATCTGCTGTATATGTGTTGTAAATGGGTAAGTGTTAATCTGCTGTATATGTGTTGTAAATGGGTAAGTGTTAATCTGCTGTATATGTGTTGTATGTGGGTAAGTATTAATCTGCTGTATATGTGTTGTATGTAGGTAAGTGTTAATCTGCTGTATATATGTTGTATATGGGTAAGTGTTAATCTGCTGTATATGTGTTGTATGTGTGTATATGTGCTGTATATGTGTTGTATAATGGGTAAATGTTAATATGATACGGTAATACGACTCATACGAAAACCAATCAACCGAGGTTTTAAAAGTTAGGTATTTTAGGTATTTAAACATTATACCGTTGAAATATTTTGAGAGACAAGTATCAACATTGTTAATTTTATAAAGTTGGAACAAGTGAATGGAGAAGTTTGTACTTATCCTTGACACACGATTAGCGAACATTCGTGCAAACTAAACTTGTTCTACATTGTTCGCAACTATGATTCACTTCTTACCCAATTCCAAGAACATTTTGATCTCCTTGCAGCTGGCGATTTTCGAAAACATAATATTTTCCAGAATGTTTTAATCTCATCTTCAATAATTGTACTTTAATTTCTGGAAATTCTTTAACCCTTTTCCCACATACATACGCTTTCTGATACCTCTGCATAAGAGAACTTTTGCAAAAAATATGACAAAAGAAGAAATTACTAATAATGAGCTATTACGATTTTGCCAAAATGTTGTTCAACTCTATTCAATAGTTATACATTCATTTATAGATTGTTTCAATATTTGGTCTGAATGTGTACACTGTCGCCTGCTGCAGAATTGTTGTATGTGGGAAATATTTTTTCTGAATTTTAGTGGGATTTTAGTTCACCAAACAAATTAAATGCTTCCTTGGAGGTTTTACGACTCGATGGTGATACGTGAAGATTTAATTGCGTGGGATAAACTTTGTCAGTCGCAAACTGAGTACGTACGTAGGTCCAATCTCTTCCTGTATGTAAAGCCCCGCAGTCACTAGAATTCATACACACGTGGTGAATATGGTTGTACTCCATTATGTGGTCATTCCCCTGAAAAGTTATATGAAAACCATTGAGGGCCATTTTCTTCTTTTGCATTTAAGTTAAAAAAGAAATCTTTGATAAATGTACACCATTCGTTTTGGCAAGGTACTCCATTGTGGACTGACATTGGTCAATGGTCTTAACGTCAGTCCTGAATGACCTCCAGTTCAATAATCTCCTGCAACCCAAGATGGAGGAGGTTATTTTACCAATAATATATAACACCGTACACTGGATTGATTTTGAAAGCGAAACTTGAAGACCCTGTTCGAACTTTGTTTAGGCTCATGTTGATATTAATCATCACTGTCTGCAAAAGGTCCCTGTCCCCTGGGTCCGTGGTGTGATAATAAAGGTCCCTGCCCCTGGTTCCGTGGTGTGATAATAAAGGTCCCTGTCCCCTAGGTCCGTGGTGTGATAATAAAGGTCCCTGCCCCTTGGGTCCGTGGTGTGATAATAAAGGTCCCTGTCCCCTAGGTCCGTGTGTGATAATAAAGGTCCCTGCCCCCTAGGTCCGTGGTTTGATAATAAAGGTCCTTGTCACCTAGGTCCGTGGTGTGATAATAAAGGTCCCTGTCCCCTGGGTCCGTGGTGTGATGATAATGGTCCCTTTCCCCTGGGTTCGTGGTGTGATAATAAAGGTCCCTGTCCCCTAGGTCCGTGGCGTGATGATAAAGGTCCCTGCCCCCTAGGTCCGTGGAGTGATGATAAAGGTCCCTGCCCCCTAGGTCCATGGCGTGATGATAAAGGTCCGTGCCCCCTAGGTCCGTGGCACGAAGATAAAGGTCCCTGCCCCCTAGGTCCGTGGCACGAGGATAAAGGTCCCTACCCCCTAGGTCCGTGGCACGAGGATAAAGGTCCCTGCCCCCTAGGTCCGTGGAGTGATGATAAAGGTCCCTGCCCCCTAGGTCCGTGGAGTGATGATAAAGGTCCCTGCCCCCTAGGTCCATGGCGTGATGATAAAGGTCCCTGCCCCCTATGTCCGTGGAGTGATGATAAAGGTCCCTGCCCCCTAGGTCCGTGGAGTGATGATAAAGGTCCCTGCCCCCTAGGTCCGTGGAGTGATGATAAAGGTCCCTGCCATCTAGGTCCATGGCGTGATGATAAAGGTCCCTGCCCCCTAGGTCCATGGCGTGATGATAAAGGTACCTGCCCCCTAGGTCCGTGGCACGAGGATAAAGGTCCCTGCCCCATAGGTCCGTGGCGTGCTATTAAAGAGTCTTTAAACGCTTAATGGACTTGGCCAAGTCGGTATTTACAAACGATATAAATGCTCGGCGATTTTCGTCCGAAGCCGTCATAGATCGGTATTGTTCGTGGCCATTCATTTCCGGATATCCGAATTTAATGGTATAAGCCCACGAACAATTCCCATATATAACGACTTAATGTGGAAATCCTTGAGTCCATTAGGAATGTTGTACTTTACGACTTACACTATATCTGACTGCAGCGTTCTGTCCAATGTACATGTGACTGTATCGAATGAGGTTTCCAACTCCTTTAAGACTTACAGCGTTTGCACCAATCGCAAGCTCTCGGGAAAATCTGTATATCTCACAATCTTCTACCACGTTGCCGCTACTTTCTAGGAGTTTGCGATCACCACCTGAAAACCAAAAAGCATAGCTTGTCAGAGTTTCAACGATATAAATCATGTTCCGGTTGATTGCCGAAATGGATGATCTCTGCTACAAACTGTTATGATATCAATTATGTTCCGGTTAATTGCCAATATGACTAACCTCTGTACAAATGTATCCTAGCACTTTCGAGTTCCGTGGCCAACACTGTTCATCATGACTCCCATTAACAGAGATACCTCTCGACTCGCTACCTCTGCAGAGAGATCAACTTGTTAGAACAACAGTTTAACCCCCTTTCCTTATCAATGAAACATCTGGGCTAAAGTTAAAATAATTATGTGATAAAGTGGTGATTGCCTTTTCAGAATAAATGGAAAATCTGGGATAAAATCAAAGTACTGAAAGTAATGAATGTAGAATTGCGATCGGTTAACATGAGATGCAGAAGTGCATATATAAATATTTATTAAAAAAACCCAACTCAATCTATTAATGTTTACAATTATAACCGTAAACTAAAAAGTGTAATCTACCAAATGAATGATGTTCTGGTTGTTCATCTGAAGTGTAATACTTTACTGTTAGTGTCTGTGTGATTGCAGGCTTCCATTTTGCCAGAAAATGTGTATACAAATGAACAGATTAATATAAAAAGGCCTAAACCAAAACAATGTAATAATGTACAATCGAGTTTTGCATCTCCAAAGCAGAGGGCAAGCGTGGCCCTGAATCAGTCACCTGAGTGATAGCTTTGTAGCATATGTGTAACTGCTAATATTAGATTCGTTTTTTAATCAAGGGCAAGAATGAATATGCTTGAAGTGGACACTGTAAATAAAACTTATCAATACAGGACATTTGTTCTGATATTAAACATTGAACAGATTGTAAGAGGACCACCAAAGTAACATTCCCGTGAAGTTTAGGTCCAATGGTTTAGGAGGATATTTTGTTCAAAAATAAGAGTTAATTTTACCCTTATTCTGAAACAGCATGGCAGCTATCTTTTCAAACAAATCAATATGACTTGAACAAATTAGGTAGAGGGGCACTAAAGGAACATTTCCGCTAAATTACAAATGTATACTGAAATCAGAAAAAACTTGAATAGAAATGGAATAATTAAGTTTCGTCATTTTGCCCCTTTTCTGATGCCGTCTGGCAACACTGTTTTTCAACCGACTTAAGCAAATCTTCTAGAGGGTATAATTTATCTTGGAATCAGAGCAGAGGAATTTTACAGTTTAGGCATTTTACTCCCTTCCTGCTGCGGCATCAACAAAAGTTGTGTTCAGAATTTGTATCTTTGAACAAATGTGAAAGAGGACCGCCAGAGGAAGACTGCTGTGAAGTTTAGTTGAAATATGCCCAGTGCAATCAAACAGACACTTACAGTGAAGAACAAGAGAAAGTTGATGCAACGCATCAATGTCGCCGGATATCCATAGTGCAGTTATGCATAACACTAACATTATAGTAGTTGAATAAACAGTTATCAACTGAGGGGCATATTGGAACATCAGGGGTGGGGTCAAGTGAAAATGTATCATAACTTGCATTGTTTTGTCAACGAAGTGAATGATAATTGAAGCCTTTCATTGTGTATGATCAATCTCCATTCCAAAGTAGGTTGACCATACACACAACCAACTAATTATTGATCATAAACAGTAATGGAAATGAGTAATCTTGCCAATCATTAGTCTTAGTATGTATACAGTGCTTTCATTAAGGAATAATTATAAGATTTGTGAATTCCACATACACTTTTCAAGATGTTTGTCAGAATATTTGAATTTTATTATTTTTCAATAAAACCACAAAACAGACAATTTAGGATTTGCATGCAATAGCACGTCATTTTACCTTTCCTCTTTTAAAGTCAACAGTGGACACCTTTGCAGCAATCTACTTTTAAAACAATGAGATAAGGGTTAAATCGCTGAAGACATGAGTTTTCTCTTTTTCTCAAAATGATATTAGCTTAGCATCCTAATTATATCATACTTTAACAAATGTTGAAATGTAGTCCAATATTTATAAATTAGACCACCTTCGAAATATAATATCAACTAAACAGTTAAATCTCATTGAAATTGTTGTATAATTTAAACTTAATTTCGAACATAAACTGAGCCCTACAACATGTTAATTTATTTTAATTCTTTCCTTCCTTTTTTATAATGAAAACAACCAACTACTCATGTTTTAAAAATTATATCATGATGAGCACCCTTGTGTCAATGATGCATAACAATATGCAGATCGGAAGCAATATGCCTTTAGGGAATTAAATGACACATTTAAAATTGTGAAGGACGAAATAATTTTGTACGAAAGACCCGATTCTTTCTTATTCACAGAGGTGTCGTTCTTGAAACTCTCTTTATAGGCAGAGAGTGTTCGTTCAAAGTCATTTTTCCATTAAAACCAGTTTTATCTCGGTTTGTTCTTTTCTTCATTTGTTTCGAACCAAATAAACATTTTAAATCACCTATAATTTACTATTTGTAAATGAGTGTAAAGAGCGGCTCTCTGCAAAGGAGATTGATCTACGCAGTTGGTATTCGCGAGTCACGCAGGTGCGCGTAAGTAAACCAATTAGACTGCGACGCAAAGGTTTGTAGTTATCGACTTTTGATTACATGTAGTATATAGTGTAAAATAAAGTATACCAGTCTAGCTAATAGGGACTGTTTTGTCTTCGTAAATAAAACAAAAAAACATAAATGCGAGTCAAAATAAAGAAACTGAAAATACCTAAAACATCGGAATATTTATTTCATTTTAGATGTGTCATTACTTAGTGTTTTTAAACAAACACAATTGTAATATGTTCAAGACATCTAAATGTGTTTCTTTCTAATAATAATCCCCCCTCCCATGTGATTTCAGAAAACCTATTAAAAATAGAAGTCGCGGGCTTCTGCCCGGCGACTAATAATACTTCAGATGAACAACCAGAAAATCATTCATTTGGTAGATTACACTTCTAAGTTTAAGTTGTCATTTGAAGCTAGAAAATCAATTTACCCCTTTTCTGAACAATTTTCGTAGAGAGTCACTGAATGGACATTTCTACTAAATAACCTTGGAATTGTACTTATTTGACTCTTGCCTTTGTTTGCATTCGTAATTCTGTCAAGAATGTATTGCCCTATTTGTCTGGCTTACTGAATTTGATAGATATGGTGTTCTCAGTCATTTACATCACGCGACTTCAAAACTTTAGCTGAAACTATGGAAGCCTTGCTGTGCAATTCTATAATAAAAAAAATACATTCGAGGGAGAAGTAGAAACGATTGTAGCAAAGGATAGAAACTACTCGTCACGCGTAATGTCCCCTTGTCCTACCAGATTTTCAAACTTGAGTCTGCTTTGGGTCGCAATTGGATTCACCCTTGCCCACATACAACAAGTTCTCCTAAATGTTGTAGTGTAGGTAGTTAAGATAGTTAGTTCTCCTGAAGGCTGTATTGTAGGTAGTTGAGATAGCTTTCTCATTAAGGTTGTATTGTAGGTAATTAAGATAGCTAGTTCTCCTAAAGGTTGTATTGTAGGTTGTTAAGATAGCTAGTTCTCCTAAAAGTTGTCTTGTAGGTAATTAAGATAGCTAGTTCTCCTAAAGGTTGTATTGTAGGTAGTTAAAATAGCTAGTTCTCATTAAGGTTGTAGTGTAGGTAGTTAAGATAGCTAGTTCTCCTAAAAGTTGTCTTGTAGGTAATTAAGATAGCTAGTTCTCCTAAAGGTTGTATTGTAGGTAGTTAAAATAGCTAGTTCTCATTAAGGTTGTAGTGTAGGTAGTTAAAATAGCTAGTTCTCATTAAGGTTGTATTGTAGGTAATTAAGATAGCTAGTTCTCATGGAGGTTGTATAGTAGGTAATTAAGATAGCTAGTTCCCCTGAGGGCTGTATTGTAGGTAGTTAAGATAGCTTGTTCTCATTAAGGTTGTATTGTAGGTAGTTAAGATATCTAGTTCTAATTAAGGTCGTAAAGTAGGTAGTTAAGATAGCTAGTTGTCCTGAAGGTTGTATATTAGGTAATTAAGATTGCTTGTTCTCCTGAAGGTCGTATAGTAGGTAGTTAATATTGCTTGTTCTCCTGAAAGCTGTAGTGTAGGTAGTTAAAAAAGCTAGTTCTCATTAAGGGTGTAGTGTAGGTAGTTAATATAGCTAGTTCTCCTAAAGGTTGTATAGTAGATAGCTAAGATAGTTAGTTCTCATTAAGGTTGTATTGTAGGTAGTTGATATAGCTAGTTCTCCTGAAGGGTGTAGTATAGATAGTTAATATAGCTAGTTCTCCTTAAGGTAATAATGCAGGTAGTTAAAATAGCTAGTTCTAGTGAAGGCAGGCTTGTAGGTATTTAAAATAGCTAGTTCTCATTAAGGGTGTAGTGTAGGTAATTAAGATAGCTAGATCTCCTAAAGGTTGTAGTGTAGGTAGTTAAGATAGCTAGTTCTCATTAAGGTTGTAGTGTAGGTAGTTAAGATAGCTAGTTACCATGAAGGTTGTATAGTAGGTAGTTATAATAGCTAGTTCTCATTAAGGTTGTAGTGTAGGTAGTTAAGATAGCTAGATCTCCTGAAGGTTGTAGTGTAGGTAGTTAAGATAGCTTGTTCTCATTAAGGTTGTATTGTAAGTAGTTAATATAGCTAGTTCTCCTAAAGGTTGTCTTGTAGGTAATTAAGATAGCTAGTTCTCCTAAAGGTTGTATTGTAGGTAGTTAAGATAGCTAGTTCTCTTTAATGTTGTAGTGTAGGTAGTTAAGATAACTAGTTCTCCTACAAGCTTTAATGTGGATAGTTAAGGGTTAAATGAGAATCGCTGTAAACAGAACAATTATTTAGTAGTAAGGGAGGATTTGTTCATAACGTTTTAGTTTATCAGCTTGTATGTAGCTCTTTAAATACATATCATCATGGTAATCACTAGTGCCTTCGGTCAAGGCTGTTTGTTTCTAATCAGGATGTCGAAAATCACCGTTACACCCTGTCGTGCATACAGACACATGTTAAGTTGTTAACACATTTGACAGAGACTACATTTTAAAATATTGTCGCTAAAGGAAAGTTTGTTCATACAGATCTTTTTTTTTCTTTTATCGCGATGTTTTCAACTCCGTTCAATAATTATTCTTTCTTTTCTAGGGAACTTCAATATGTGTTGCTTATGGTCAAAGTCGTCTGCTATAGATGTGTTGTATGTGGGAAAATGTTGACTAATAAAGGTATCTACTGATGGCATCTATATGGTACGTTGTATTTTAAAAAATGGATTATTGACACGAATGAAATACATTTGATAAATTTATACAAAATATATATCGAATACTATGATTTGAAATGCTGATTTAACGCATTAATTCAAAAAGGAATTTCAAAATAGGTAAGCCTATACAGGATTACTGACATTGCTTTCAAATCAATCACTTCAATTGAAATTTAACATTAAAATGTATAAGATTCGATCCATTGAATTGTGTTAGCGATTAATGAATTAATAGATGATATCAACAAGTTTTACATTCGTGGGATTTCTTGAAATAAAGACCCTGCCAGAGACAATCTAAATCTTGACCGAACGTCAAGCCACAATAAGGCAGCCGATTTCGACATGAACTAACAACGTCATTCAGGGATAGTTCAGCCGATTTCAACGAGAATTAACAACGTCATTCAGGGATAGTTCAACTGATTTCGACGAGCGCTAACAACGCCAATCAAGGATAATTCAGCCGATTTCGACATGAACTAACAACGTCAATCAGGGATAGTTCAGCCGATTTCAACGAGAATTAACAACGTCATTCAGGGATAGTTCAACTGATTTCGACGAGCGCTAACAACGCCAATCAAGGATAATTCAGCCGATTTCGACATGAACTAACAACGTCAATCAGGGATAGTTCAGCAGATTTCGACGAGAGCTAAAAACATCAATCGGGGATAGTTCAGCAGATTTTGACGAGAGCTAAAAACATCAACCAGCGATAGTTCAGCCGATTTCGACGAGAGCTAACAACGTCAACCAGGGATAGTTCAGCCGATTTAGACGAGAACAAACAACGTCAAGCGGCGATATTTTAGCCGATTTCGACGAGAACAAACAACGTCAAGCAGCGATAATTCAGCCGATTTAGACGAGAGCTAACAATCCAGGGGTTGTAAGTTCCAACTCTCATTGATAATTTCAAAAGATTGACACTATTGATTGCGACCAGTGTCATGTGACTTTAAGTCAACGTGGGAAAGGTAGCAAGTTATGTGTTTAGTTGCGTACTGGTGATTTACGAGATCGACAGGAAACATACGGTTAGAAAAACTGGTCGCCAAGATAAATTCCTGTAGGAAACGTCGTAACACTCAATAGAAACAAACTTACCTGAAACGTACATTCCGCCATCTACGTCATGGACCCGAGTTTTGGATATGTAACAATTTCTCGAATCACCCCCTAATACTATGCCATAGGACGCTAGAAAAAATAAACAATCATTAATGTACATGTATTACAAAGTTATCTTCGTAGGGAATTAAATATATATCAATGAAACACTCGTTGATTCAATACTCGGCACAAGGCCTTCTACAGGATTTGCTCAAATATGGAGTATTAATATATTACACTGTGTATAAGTCTCAATTCATTTCAAAATTCATTCGTCATAATTTTTTCATTTTAATTTCAAATGCTTCTAAAAACATTGGAGCATCTTAGGAAGCCATCTAGCGTCTCGTTATTAGATTCTCGTATGCAGATTTCGAAATTGCGTTGAACGTATCCATGTTCTTCTTCCATTTCATTTGGTATGAATGACGAAACTGCAACTGCATAACTTAATTTAGTCTACATAGAGGGATCACAACTGGGTCTAGTTCGATTTCCAGTGATCGAGGGTCTACCATATTTACACCAGTCAGTTAAAGGTCTTATCATCCTGAACCTCTACACCAAACAGACGCCACGGCAAACTTATGAACATATTGGCGAACATGGATAAATTGCTAGGTACGGGTCGCGATACAGTAAAGGTAAAATCGGATTCATCAAGTATGGTTCGCGATACATTGAAGGTAAAATCGGATTCATTAAGTATGGTTCGCGATACATTGAAGGTAAAATCGGAAATCGGTTATGTCAATTATGGCTCAAGATATATTAAACGGGTAAACTCGGTCTTATCAATTATGGTTCGAGATACATTAAAGGTAAAATTGGTTATATCAATTATGGTTTGGGATACATTTAAGGTAACTTGGTTATATCAATTATGGTTCGCTATACATTAAAGGTAAAAATCGGTTATATCAATTATGGTTTGCGATACAGTAAAGGTAAAATTTGTCTTATCAATTATGGTTCACGATACATTAAAGGTAAAATCGGTTATATCAATTAAGGTTCGCGATACATTAAAGCTAAAATCGATTATATAAATTAAGGTTCGCGATACATTAAAGGTAAAATCGGTTATATCAATTAAGGTTCGCGATACATTAAAGCTAAAATCGATTATATCAATTATGGTTCGTGTTGATACCCGTGTTTCTGATCTCCATATTCTTTATTTGAACATTTCTGACATTGCTTGAAGAAATTCCCTTTGAACGACATCCTTCAATAACAAAGTTGGATATCAGGACATCGTGGACATGTGGCTGGATACTGTTTTAAGGATAAAAATCAAGATTGGATTATCTCTGGCAGCTAGAACATTCTTAACTAAACATCATCAATGTTCCATGATTCGCTTGGATATTTCGATTTTCCATATGTGTTGTCTTTTTGCAGTTGGTCTTGACTGGGTATGATTAACAGTGCGTGACTGGAAATGGCTTCCAGTGCGTGACTGGGCATGACTAACAGTACGTGACTGGAGAAAAGTACCCTCATAGTAAAAAGCGTCAACCAGCAGAAAATGAACAATAAAATAAGAAAAATCCGTGGGAAATGAAATTCATTAGCCATCCATTGTGCACATATCGTAGCACATATGTCTGTATTTTACTCTTTTTTTTCAAAGCTTTTAAATATTATGCATTTTGCTACCTTGTTACGTATAAACGAGTTGTTTTACCGGATGTAATGTATATTTTGTACTTTGTATGTGATTGTATGACGATGTACTATGTATAAGTCAAAAGAAAATAAACACTGTTCTGTTCTGTTCTGTTGTTTTACCTGAAATCAGCATTGTTTGACTTTTTGTTATCAAAATATTCCCAAAGAAGTCACAGTTGCTGTCCTGTTGTCTTGATATGAACTTATCATTGGCTCGTTTATCATTGAAGCAGAAATGAATCACGAAGCTGTTTTAACATGAATGAATCACGAAGCTGTTTTAACATGAATGAATCACGAAGCTGTTTTAACATGAATGAATCACGAAGCTGTTTTAACTAACATGAATGAATCACGAAGCTGTTTTTACATGAATGAATCACGAAGCTGTTTTAACATGAATGAATCACGAAGTTGTATTAACATGAATGAATAACGAAGTTGTATTTACATGAATGAATCACGAAGCTGTTTTAACATGAATGAATCACGAAGCTGTATTTACATGAATGACTCACGAAGCTGTTTTAACTAACATGAATGAATCACGAAGCTGTTTTAACATGAATGAATCACGAAGTTGTATTAACATGAATGAATCACGAAGCTGTTTTAACTAACATGAATGAATCACGAAGCTGTTTTTACATGAATGAATCACGAAGCTGTTTTAACATGGATGAATCACGAAGCTGTTTTAACATGAATGAATCACGAAGCTGTATTTACATGAATGAATCACGAAGCTGTTTTAACATGAATGAATCACGAAGCTGTATTTACATGAATGACTCACGAAGCTGTTTTAACATGAATGAATCACGAAGCTGTATTAACATGAATTAATCACAAAACTGTATTAACATGAATGAATCACAAAACTGTATTAACATGCATTAATCACGAAGCTGTATTTACATGAATGAATCACGAAGCTGTTTTAACATGAATGAATCACAAAACTGTATTAACATGCATTCATCACAAAACTGTATTAACATGCATTAATCACGAAGCTGTATTTACATGAATGAATCACGAAGCTGTTTTAACATGAATGAATCACAAAACTGTATTAACATGCATTAATCACAAAACTGTATTAACATGCATTTATCACGAAGCTGTATTAACATGAATGAATCACGAAGTTGTATTAACATGAATGAATCACGAAGCTGTATTAACATGCATGAATCACGAAGTTGTTTTAACATGAATGAATCACGAAGCTGTGAATCACAAAGCTGGATTAACATGGATGAATCACGAAACTGTGTTAACATGAATAAATCACGAAGCTGTATTACCATGAATGAATCACGAAGCTGTATTAAGATGAATGAATCACAAAGCTGTATTAAGATGAAGTAATCACAAAGCTGTGTTAACATGAATAAATCACGAAGCTGTATTACCATGAATGAATCACGAAGCTGTATTAAGATGAATAAATCACGAAGCTGTATTAAGATGAATAAATCACGAAGCTGTTTTAACATGAATGAATCACAAAGCTGTATTAACATGAATGAATCACGAAGCTGTATTAGGTTGAATGAATCACAAAGCTGTATTAAAATGAATGAATCACAAAACTGATTTAACATGCATTAATCACGAAGATGTATTAATATGAATGAATCACGAAGCTGTATTAACATGAATGAATCACGAAGCTGTGTTAAGATGAATAAATCACGAAGCTGTATTAACATGAATGAATCACGAAGCTGCATTAACATGAATGAATCACGAAGCTGTTTTAACATGAATGAATCACAAAGCTGCATTAACATGAATGAATCACAAAGCTGTATTAACATGAATGAATCACGAAGCTGTATTAACATGAATGAATCACAAAGCTGTATTAAGATGAATGAATCACGAAGCTGTATTAACATAAATGAATCACGAAGCTGTTTTAACATGAATGAATCACGAAGCTGTTTTAACATGAATGAATCACAAAACTGTATTAACATGAATGAATCACAAAACTGTATTAACATGAATGAATCACAAAACTGTATTAACATGAATGACAATATAAATTGAGCGATCTCTCGAACACGTCGATTACTCGAAGTTTTGTTGGGGTCCCTTTCGACTTCGAGTTATCGGGTGTCCACTTTAGTCACAGAAAGTTTAAAGGAACATTTTAAAATACTGCAAATGATGATAAACTCCCACTCATAAAAAGATGATAATATGACATAAATCATGAAAGGCTGTCAACATGACATAAATCATGAGAGGCTGTCAACATGACATAGATCATGAAATGATGTCAACATGACATAGATCATGAAAGGATGTCAGCATGACATAAATAATGAAAGGATGTCAACATGACATAGATCATGAAAGGCTGTCAACATGACATAGATCATGAAAGGATGTCAACATGACATAGATCATGAAAGGATGTCAACATGACATAGATCGTGAAAGGATGTCAACATGACATAGATCATGAAAGGATGTCAACATGACATAGATCATGAAAGGATGTCAACATGACATAAATCATGAAAGGATGTCAACATGACATATATCATGAAAGGCTGTCAACATGACATAGATCATGAAAGGATGTCAACATGACATAGACCATGAAAGGATGTCAACATGACATAGATCATGAAAAGATGTCAACATGACATAGATGTCAACGTGAATGCGTGATGCAGTAGTCTATGGAGGCGAAGACGATATCCGAATGGTGTAAGAATATTGGTAAAGCAAATTAGATCATGAAAAAAAGGATGTCAAGGTGACATACAGTATGCAGTTATTTAACATGGAGGCGTAGACGATATCCGATGATGCCACTGATCCATCTGCACTAGGCATCCATGTGTACAGGTTCCCTGTTTTCTTATCGAGAAAATATTCGCCCTGAAATTATAAACATGAAATCCATATAAACAGGTTCCCTGTTTTCTTGTCATCCTCATTTACATGATCCCTGTCTTCTTATCAAGATAATATTCGTCCTGAAATTATAAGCATGAAATCCATATAAACAGGTTCCCTGTTTTCTTGTCAAGATAATATTCGTCCTGAAATTATAAACATGACATCCATGTGTACAGGTTCCCTGTTTTTCTTGTTAAGATAATATTCGTCCTGAAATTATAAACATGACATCCATGTATACAGGTTCCCTGTTTTTTTTGGCAGGATAATATTCGTCCTGAAATTATAAACATGACATCCATGTGTACAGGTTCCCTGTTTTTCTTGTCAAGATAATATTCGTCCTGAAATTATAAACATGACATCCATGTATACAGGTTCCCTGTTTTTTTGGCAGGATAATATTCGTCATGAAATTATAAACATGACATCCATGTGTACAGGTTTCCTGTTTTCTTGTCAAGAAAATATTTGTACTGAAATTATAAACATGACATCCAGGTGTACAGGTTCCCTGTTTTCTTGTCAAGAAAATATCGTCCTGAAATTATAAACATGACAGGCATAGGTGCGTGCTTGTAGTCCGTTTGACCACAACCTCGGACATGTTTTAGTTAAAACTATAATTTAAACTGTATTTCTGTTAGGTAAATCTGACTACATCCAAGATACAGGATACTTGTTAAGCCCTTTCCAACATAAAGCAAATCCGCAGCAGACGACTTCGAAAATGACTAGACAAAAATCTCTATCAATGAAAGGATAATTATCGGAGCACTGTGAGCAATTTTCCCGCTTCACACAAATATCTCAAAATACGTCTGCCGTAGTTGCGACAAAATGCGTCTGCTGTAATTGCGACAAAATACGACTGCTGTAGTTGCGACAAAATGCGTCTGCTATAGTTGCGACAAAATGCGTCTGCTGTAGTTGCGACAAAATGCGTCTGCTGTAGTTGCGACAAGATGTGTCTGCTGTAGTTGCGACAAAATGCGTCTGCTGTAGTTGCGACAAAATGCGTCTGCTGTAGTTGCGACAAAATGTGTCTGCTGTAGTTGCGACAAAATGTGTCTGCTGTAGTTGCGACAAAATGCGACCGCTGTAGTTGCGACAAAATGTGTCTGCTGTAATTGCGACAAAATGTGTCTGCTGTAGTTGCGACAAAATGCGATTGCTGTAGTTGCGACAAAATGTGTCTGCTGTAATTGCGACAAAATGTGTCTGCTGTAGTTGCGACAAAATGTGTCTGCTGTAGTTGCGACAAAATGTGTCTGCTGTAGTTGCGACAAAATGCGTCTGCTGTAGTTGCGACAAAATGTGTCTGCTGTAGTTGCGACAAAATGTGTCTGCTGTAGTTGCGACAAAATGTGTCTGCTGTAGTTCCGACAAGATGCGTCTGCTGTAGTTGCGACAAAATACGTCTGCTGTAGTTGCGACAAAATACGTCTGCTGTAGTTGCGACAAAATGTGCCTGCTGTAGTTGCGACAAAATGTGTCTGCTGTAGTTGCGACAAAATGTGTCTGCTGTAGTTGCGACAATATGCGTCTGCTGTAGTTGCGACAAGATGCGTCTGCTGTAGTTGCGACAAAATACGTCTGCTGTAGTTGCGACAAAATGTGTCTGCTGTAGTTGCGACAAAATGTGTCTGCTGTAGTTGCGACAAAATGTGTCTGCTGTAGTTGCGACAAAATGCGTCTGCTGTAGTTGCGACAAAATGTGTCTGCTGTAGTTGCGACAAAATGCGTCTGCTGTAGTTGCGACAAAATGTGTCTGCTGTAGTTGCGACAAAATGTGTCTGCTGTAGTTCCGACAAAATGCGTCTGCTGTAGTTGCGACAAAATGTGTCTGCTGTAGTTGCGGCAAAATGTGTCTGCTGTAGTTGCGACAAAAATGCGTCTGCTGTAGTTGCGACAAGATGCGTCTGCTGTAGTTGCGACAAGATGCGTCTGCTGTAGTTGCGACAAAATACGTCTGATGTAGTTGCGACAAAATGTGCCTGCTGTAGTTACGACAAAATGTGTCTGCTGTAGTTGCGACAAAATGTGTCTGCTGAAGTTGCGACAAAATGTGTCTGCTGTAGTTGCGACAAGATGCGTCTGCTGTAGTTGCGACAAGATGCGTCTGCTGTAGTTGCGACAAAATACGTCTGCTGTAGTTGCGACAAGATGTGTGTCCTGTAGTTGCGACAAAATGCGTCTGCTGTAGTTGCGACAAGATATGTCTGCTGTAGTTGCGCCAAGATGTGTCTGCTGTAGTTGCGACAAAATGCGTCTGCTGTAGTGGCGACAAAATGCGTCTGCTGTAGTGGCGACAAAATGCGTCTGCTGTAGTGGCGACAAAATGCGTCTGCTGCAGATGCGACAAGATGTGTCTGCTGTAGTTGCGACAAAATGCGACTGCTGTAGTTGCGACAAAATGCGTCTGGTGTAGTTGCGACAAAATACAACTGCTGTAGATGCGACAAAATGCGACTGCTGTAGTTGCGACAAAATGCGTCTGCTGTAGTCGCGACAAATGCGACTGTTGTAGTTGCGACAAAATACGACTGCTGTAGTTGCGACAAAATGCGTCTGCTGTAGTTGCGACAAAATGCGACTGCTGTAGATGCGACAAAATGCATCTTCGCTAGGGAAAGGATTGCGATTTACATGCATTTGGACTGTCAATAGAAAGGTTAAGATGAATATGTTTTTAAAAAGGTCAGATTAAATCCTTTCATGGTCCCAGGATAATAGTACCAATACACAATTTGGAAAATAGAAAGACAGACCCTTTAATTCTTTCCCACATGGAACAAATCTGCAGCAGACGACTTTGAAAACATCTAGGCAAACATATGATGAAATTCAATAGATGTAAATATAAATATTATATAGAGTTTAAAATATTTAGGTAAAAAGAGAAATGGATCATAATGGGCAATTTCTCCTTCTGCTACAGTGTTTTCAAATCTTTTTAATAACTAAATTTTCCATTTTAGAAATTTCCCCTACCTTTGCTTTGATGTTTTTAAACTCTGCTAATGTGTTGCATGTTGGAAAGGGTAAAGGCGAAAAGACAACTTACGGGTTCATCCAGCTCGGATAGAACGTTGATAAATCTAAAGTAACCACCTTGTTGTGTGAAACCAGCAGCCTCGTTATCACCCCAATGTCCTTTGATGGAAATAAATCGAACCGTTACAAGCGAAAAGGGGTTTAACCCACATTTCTCACATACAACGAATCTGCAGCAGACGACTTTGAAATTATGTAGGCGAAAACAAATGAAAACATATATGATTAAAAGCAATTTCTTCTTTTGTCACACGGATTTCAAATGACGTCTACTGCAGATGCGTCAAAATGCGTCTATATGTAGAAAACGTTTAGTGCAATTAATGTTTGGTATCAAATAAAGGATGGAAATAATTGGGTTAGATTCCTAAGTACGACAATAGTTGGTTCGAGTCCTAAGTAAGACAATAATTGGGTAAGAGTCCTAAAAACAACGATAATTGGGTCCGAATCCTAAGTACGACAATAATTGGGTTCGAGTCCTAAATACGACAATAATTGGGTTCGATAGTCCTGAGTACGATCATAGTTGGGTTAGAGTCCTAAGTACGATACTAATTGGGTAAGCATCCTAAGTAAGACAACAATTGGGTTCGTTCCCAGATAACGACAATAATTGGGTTCTTGTCCTAAGTACAATAACAGTTGGGTTAGAGTCCTAAGTTCGATAATAATTGGGTAAGAGTCCTAAGTACGACAATGATTGGGTTCATTCCAAGAGAACGACAATAATTAGGTTCGTGTCCTAAGTACAATAACAGTTGTGTTAGAGTCCTAAGTTCGATAATAATTGGGTAAGAGTCCTAAGTACGACAATAATTGGGTTCGTGTCAAGAGAACGACAATAATTGGGTTCGTGTCCTAAGTACGACATTAAATGGGTTAGAGTCCTAAGTTCGATAATAATTGGGTAAGAGTCCTAAGATGACAATAATTGGGTTCGTGCCCTAAGAATGACACTAATTGGGTTCTTGTCCTAAGAACGACAATAACCGGGTTTGTGTCCTAAGTTCGATAATAGTTGGGTTAGAGTCCAAAGTACGATAATAATTGGGTAAGAGTCCTAAGTACGATAATAATTGGGTAAGAGTCCTAAGAACGACAATAATTGGGTTCGATTCCTAAGTACGACAATAATTGGGTTCGAGTCCTAAGTACGATAATAATTGGGTAAGAGTCCTAAGAACGACAATAATTGGGTTCGATTCCTAAGTACGACAATTGGGTTCGAGTCCTAAGTACGACAATAATTGGGTTCGAGTCCTAAGTACGACACTAATTGGGTTCGAGTCCTAAATACGATATTTATTTTACATGTAGCGAGATATACCAAGGAAGCGCACACTGATCACACTTGTAAACACACCGTACACAAACAAACAAATGGACCAAAGGTACTGGTAACTTACACAGGACACGCCTTGATATAACTAAAAACACTCCGTACACAAACAAACAAATGGACCAAAAGTACTGGTAACTTATACAGGACACGCCTTGATATAACTAAAACACACCGTACACAAACAAACAAATGGACCAAAAGTACTGGTAACTTATACAGGACACGCCTAGATATAACTAAAAACACACCGTACACAAACAAACAAATGGACCAAAAGTACTGGTAACTTACACAGGAAACGCCTTGATATAACTAAAACACACCGTACACAAACAAAGAAATGGACCAAAAGTACTGGTAACTTATACAGGACACGCCTTGATATAACTAAAACACACCGTACACAAACAAACAAATGGACCAAAAGTACTGGTAACTTATACAGGACACGCCTAGATATAACTAAAAACACACCGTACACAAACAAACAAATGGACCAAAAGTACTGGTAACTTACACAGGAAACGCCTTGATATAACTAAAACACACCGTACACAAACAAAGAAATGGACCAAAAGTACTGGTAACTTATACAGGACACGCCTTGATATAACTAAAACACACCGTACACAAACAAACAAATGGACCAAAAGTACTGGTAACTTATACAGGACACGCCTAGATATAACTAAAAACACACCGTACACAAACAAACAAATGGACCAAAAGTACTGGTAACTTACACAGGACACGCCTTGATATAACTAAAAACACTCCGTACACAAACAAACAAATGATAAAGCTGACTATAAAAGTGGATACCTGTTCTCAGTCCGAACTTTAAATCAGTCGTATTGTCAAGCGTAATCATCATATGTTGCGAGTCTAAATCCGCAACTTTAGCTGATAAGTCCGCCCAGCTCCAGTACCTTGTGATAAGATAAAACAGCAATATGTGAGTCACGTGAAGTGGGTGTTGTTGTCTGTGCAGACAGTCATCACTCGGGCTTCTATATTTATTACGCAGAATACTTATGTTCAACTTATTTTACTGACAAAAAACATGTATAAATTACAAACATACAGTAGTATAAAATCAACAGAATATAAAGGCAAAAGGATCTGACCACAAGTTTCTCTCAATTTAGACCAGGCCATTCTCTTAAAATTGGAAGTAATTGCAAAAAAAATAGTTTCAGGCAAAACGGTTGTTACTACATTATGTGACAAGATCAAGTTACAATAGTCAAACATAGTGTGACGAGATCTAGAAATCCAGTTACAATAGTCAAACATGATGTGACGACATCCAGTTACAATAGTCAAACATGGTGTGACGAGCTCCAGAAATCCAGTTACAATAGTTAAACATGCTGTGACGAGATCCAGAAATCCAGTCACAATAGTTAAACATGATGTGACGAGATCCAGTTACAATAGTCAAACATAGTGTGACGAGATCCAGAAATCCAGTTACAATAGTCAAACATGGTGTGACGAGATCCGGAAATCCAGTTACAATAGTCAAACATGGTGTGACGAGATCCAGTTACAATAGTCAAACATAGTCTGACGAGATCCAGAAATCCAGTTACAATAGTCAAACATGATGTGACGAGATCCAATTACAATAGTCAAACATAGTGTGACGAGATCCAGAAATGCAGTTAAAATAGTCAAACATGGTGTGACGAGATCCAGTTACAATAGTCAAACATAGTCTGACGAGATCCAGAAATCCAGTTACAATAGTCAAACATGGTGTGACGAGATCCAGTTACAATAGTCAAACATGGTGTGACGAGCTCCAGAAATCCAGTTACAATAGTCAAACATGGTGTGACGAGATCCAGTTACAATAGTCAAACATAGTCTGACGAGATCCAGAAATCCAGTTACAATAGTCAAACATGATGTGACGAGATCCAGTTACAATAGTCAAACATAGTGTGACGAGATCCAGAAATCCAGTTACAATAGTCAAACATGGTGTGACGAGATCCAGTTACAATAGTCAAACATAGTCTGACGAGATCCAGAAATCCAGTTACAATAGTCAAACATGGTGTGACGAGATCCAGTTACAATAGTCAAACATGGTGTGACGAGCTCCAGAAATCCAGTTACAATAGTTAAACATGCTGTGACGAGATCCAGAAATCCAGTTACAAGAGTTAAACATGCTGTGACGAGATCCAGTTACAATAGTCAAACATGGTGTGACGAGATCCAGTTACAATTGTCAAACAGGGAGTGACGAGATCCAGTTACAATAGTTAAACATGGTGTGACGAGATCCAGTTACAATAGTCAAACATAGTCTGACGAGATCCAGAAATCCAGTTACAATAGTCAAACATGATGTGACGAGATCCAGTTACAATAGTCAAACATAGTGTGACGAGATCCAGAAATCCAGTTACAATAGTCAAACATGGTGTGACGAGATCCAGTTACAATAGTCAAACATGGTGTGACGAGATCCAGTTACAATTGTCAAACAGGGAGTGACGAGATCCAGTTACAATAGTTAAACATGGTGTGACGAGATCCAGTTACAATAGTCAAACATAGTCTGACGAGATCCAGAAATCCAGTTACAATAGTCAAACATGATGTGACGAGATCCAGTACGAGATCCAGTTACAATAGTCAAACAGGGAGTGACGAGATCCAGTTACAATTGTCATACATGGTGTGACGAGATCCTGTTACAATAGTTATGCATGAAGCCAGCGAGTTGTTGTTTCCCTTACATATTGTCGGACAATGCACTTTTATGGTAAAGCCAATGAAATGGAAATCATAAGATTAAATAATGTTTTCTATTTACATATGGTCAATGAAAATCTTAGTAATGCCTTTGTGACAAAGCAGTCAGATCCCGAATCGTATTTTTTCAAAAATGTGTGTTAAGTGCAAAACGGTTGTTACTACATTATGTGACAAGATCAAGTTACAATAGTCAAACATAGTGTGACGAGATCCAGAAATCCAGTTACAATAGTCAAACATGATGTGACGAGATCCAGTTACAATAGTCAAACATAGTGTGACGAGATCCAGTTACAATAGTCAAACAGGGAGTGACGAGATCCAGTTACAATAGTCAAACATGGTGTGACGAGATCCAGTTACAATAGTCAAACATGGTATGACGAGATCCAGTTACAATAGTCATGCATGAAGCCAGCGAGTTGTTGTTTCCCTTACATATTGTCGGACAATACACTTCTATGGTAAAGCCAATGAAATGGAAATCATTAGATAAATAATGTTTTCTATTTACATATAGTCAATGAAAATCTTAGTAATGCCTTTGTGACAAAGCAGTCAGATCCCGAATCGTATTTTTTCAAAAATGTGTGTTAAGTGCAAAACGGTTGTTACTACATTATGTGACAAGATCAAGTTACAATAGTCAAACTTAGTGTGACGAGATCCAGAAATCCAGTTATAATAGTCAAACATGATGTGACGAGATCCAGTTACAATAGTCAAACATAGTGTGACGAGATCCAGAAATCCAGTAACAATAGTCAAACATGGTGTGACGAGATCCAGTTACAATAGTCAAACATAGTGTGACGAGATCCAGAAATCCACTTACAATAGTCAAACATGATGTGACGAGATCTAGTTACAAAAGTCAAACATAGTGTGACGAGATCCAGAAATCCACTTACAATAGTCAAACATGATGTGACGAGATCCAGTTACAAAAGTCAAACATAGTGTGACGAGATCCAGAAATCCAATTACAATAGTCAAACATGATGTGACGAGATCCAGTTACAATAGTCAAACATAGTGTGACGAGATCCAGAAGTCCAGTTACAATAGTCAAACATGCTGTGACGAGATCCAGTTACGATAGTTAAACATGCTGTGACGAGATCCAGTTACAATAGTCAAACATGCTGTGACGAGATCCAGTTACAATAGTCAAACAGGGAGTGACGAGATCCAGTTACAATAGTCAAACATGGTGTGACGAGATCCAGTTACAATTGTCAAACATGGTATGACGAGATCCTGTTACAATAGTCATGCATGAAGCCAGCGAGTTGTTGTTTCCCTTACTTATTGTCGGACAATGCACTTCTATGGTAAAGCCAATGAAATGGAGATCATAAGATAAATAATGTTTTCTATTTACATATGGTCAATGAAAATCTTAGTAATGCCTTTGTGACAAAGCAGTCAGATCCCGAATCGTATTTTTTAAAAATTGTGTTTAGTGCCATTATTGAACAATGATTTAAACTCTATTCAATACATACTTTCATTTAATGAGATTTTCCATATTTTTGCGGGGTATGTTTTAAAAGTCCTCCGCTTCAAAAGTGTTGATGTGAGAAAGGGTTCATGATTTAAATTCTTAGTTTCCAATGTATTGAATGTACAATGATAGATGCATGCTTATATATGTCCGGCATGATCGGCAGTTGCTGTGACATAGATAGGCGAGGGATTTGGATCGATCTGTGTTACGGTTTGGACTATTGGGTGGATTTAGTACAAACCGTTACACACTCTCCCTCTTGCACCAAACACGTCTGCTACCTAGCACATAACATATAACTCAATTATATGTTCTCGTTTAATCGAGGTAATCATATTGTTATTTCTATATTCGGGTTTACTTTCCGAAAATGAAATCAAACACGGGAAGGTGTACAGAAGCACCTTATGTATTTAACCTCCTGCCATGTAGCGGGCCAATAATGCATACATACATGTTCGTGAAGACATTTACCAGCATACCAGCATTTACAGCATTCACTCACATTGATTTTCCAGCCATCACTGAAGCTAGCAAGGGTTCCACATGACTGGAATCCAGCACACGGGACATCAGTTTTCAATAATGGTGGAAGAAACATGCCCTCAAATTACAGACCAATTTCAATCACTTCAGTGTGCTGTAAGATCATGGAGCATATCCTTCATACCCAGATCATGAAACACCTGAAACATCATAACATCCTATCAGATGTGCAACACGGATTCCATACGAGACGCTCATGTGACAACCAGCTCCTGGTAACTGTTCTGAACCATGCCACAGCACTAGGCGACATCAAGGAGATTGACATAGTGCTGTTGGACACCCATGGGCGTCTGGCTGTGAAGATGGACCACTACGGCTTCCGAAAAAATGTGATGGAATGGGTGAAAAGCTTCCTGTTCAACAAAAGCCAGCAGGTTCATGTAGAGAGGCATCACTCAAGCTCAGAAACAGGACGTCTTGGGTCCCTCATTTCACGGTACTTGCCCCTCTCCAATATGTTGTCTACATAAACGACATTTCAGCCCAAGTCAAATATACAACAAGACAGCAGCAGATGCGCAGATCCTACAAGAGGACATAAATGCATTGCATCAATGGGAGGAACCTTGGCAGATGTTTTTCAATCAAAGTTTATATGAGGTCCCTCGCATTACAAGAAATGGTAACCCTTTTCAAGAATCCATGGCCGTGTCTTGCCATTGGCAAATACAGGAAAATACCTAGACGTCACCATAGCGAATGCCTTTACATGGGAGCATCATGTGGAATCAAGGACAACATCTAATAGCTCACTGACATGCCTGCTTTTTCGCCAGTACGCAACGCTGACTATGCTGTTTCGGATTACAATAAGTGGTTCCTTGTTCTAGTGCTCAACATGTTGGACTGTCAATCCAGAGGTCCTGGGTACCAATCCCGCTCCGGGTTTTAATATCTGAGGAACTTTTAAGTGTCGCCCACTCAACTAGAGGTTACGTACTGGTACTTGCCAGGAAAAGATGCCATCGTGTGTATCGGTGGTATGCACTGAGATCGTTAAAGAAACAAGGGAAAGATCAAGGGTATAATCAACAGCAAGAAAAAATGAAAGCTGGACATGTTTTACGCTTTACCCTGATACAGACGACATTTTGCGCTTCTCCAGCAGACGGCACTGTAAGAAAAGATCAAAGTAAACGGTACAATGGTGAGAACACATCCCTGGTTAACGGCTCGTTTCCGAATTGGATGAACATGTTTTCTTATTCAAAAGGATTGTTCAGTTGCCAAATAAAACCGACTTACCAGTATCCATATGTCCATAAGTCGTCGATGTGTTTCCATGACAACGGTCTTGAAGAGTTATATTTAACCCGGAAACCATGTTCACCATCAGGTACACCAACAACATTAATAAAACCCTGCAATCATATCTGGTCTGTTAAATATTGATAAAAACCCGCAATTATATCTAGTCTGTCTGTTTAATATTAATAAAACCCTGCAATCATATTTATTCTGTTAAATATTGATAAAAACCTGCAATCAAATATTTTCTGTTAAATATTGATAGCAACCTGCAATCATATATTTTCTGTTAAATTTTGATAAAAACCTGCAGTAATATCTACTCTGTTAGATATTGATAAAACCCTGCAATCCTATCTACTCTGTAAGATATTGATAAAACCCTGCAATCATATCTGGTCTGTTAAATATTGATAAAAACCCGCAATTATATCTAGTCTGTCTGTTTAATATTAATAAAACCCTGCAATCATATATATTCTGTTAAATATTGATAAAAACCTGCAATCAAATATTTTCTATTAAATATTGATAGCAACCTGCAATCATATATTTTCTGTTAAATTTTGATAAAAACCTGCAGTAATATCTACTCTGTTAGATATTGATACCCTGCAATCCTATCTACTCTGTAAGATATTGATAAAACCCTGAAATCATATCTGGTCTGTTAAATATTGATAAAAACCCGCAATTATATCTAGTCTGTCTGTTTAATATTAATAAAACCCTGCAATCATATATATTCTGTTAAATATTGATAAAAAAACCTGCAATCAAATATTTTCTGTTAAATATTGATAGCAACCTGCAATCAAATACTTTCTGTTAAATTTTGATAAAAACCTGCAGTAATATCTACTCTGTTAGATATTGATAAAACCCTGCAATCATATCTACTCTGTTAGATATTGATAAAACCCTGCAATCATATCTGGTCTGTTAAATATTGATAAAAACCCGCAATTATATCTAGTCTGTTGAATATTGATAAAAACCTGCAGTCATATCTAGTCTGTTAATTATTGATAAAAACCTACAATCATATCTAATCTGTTAAATATTGATAAAAACCTGAAATCATATCTGGTCTGTTAAATATTGATAAAAACCTGCAGTCATATCTAGTCTGTTAACTATTAATAAAACACTGAATTCATAACTCTTCTCTTAACTATTAATAAAACACCGCAATCATAACTATTCTGTTAAATATTGATAAAAACCCTGCTATCTTTACTATTCTGATAAAAATTTATAAAACGCTGCATTCATGAATCCTCTGTTAAATATTAATAAAAACCCTGCAATCATATCTAGTCTAAATATTGATAACACCATGCAATCATATCTAGTATGTTAAATATTGATATCGTGGCAGAGGGTCACCCAAGGAACAGTTGTGTCAAATCATAGTAAAATCTAGCCAGCACTCTTGGACAAATACATTTTTGAAAAATGTAATTGTCAAGCAAAAACAGACTATACAAGTATACAATGAAATCGTTATTGTCATGTCAAAACAGACTTTACACATAAACAATGAAATCGCAAGTGTCATGTCAAAACAGACATAACACATATACAATGAAATCGCAAGTGTCATGCAAACACATAATATAAACGTATACAATAACAATTTAAATGCCATACAAAAACAGATTAAAAAAGTAAACAATGAAATCGTGAGTGTCATGCAAAAACATACTATACAAGTATACAATGAAATCGCAATTGCCATGTAAAACCAAATTATATATGTACGAGTATACAATGAAATCACAATTGCCTTGCAAAAACAGAGTATACATGTACGAGTATACAATCCAATCGTAAGTGTCATGCAAAACAGATTATACATGTACGAGTATAAAATCCAATCGACATGACCTGGGCTTGTATTTATCCAACATTGTAAATGAAATCGTATTCGTTACTTCAACCTCATATCTATGAATGTTGTAAATATAATTGGAAAACTGTGTTACTTTATGAACTTATAATAAGATTGTGCGTGGTATTTGGCTTGATGCGTGAACACTGGCTATAGATTTCATCCACACTGTTCGTACATTAGAAAGAAAATCAAAAATAGGTAAGTTCACCTCATTCGGCCATCTGGCGATGCGAAGTGGTCGTCCATTATAGAAAACTTCCAAAGGTGCTAATCGAGAATGTGCGAATCCGTACGTACCAATGGAACCATAGTCCGTGACGTTAACACTCGGCAGGTGAACATATTTAACCTGTAAACAAAATTAAGTTTGCACATCTCTAATTTTTTATCTAGGCCTCCGGCCCTTTAGACACAATTTACTGACTATAATTATGATTCTCGTCTGGCGATTTGGGGTGTTATCGTCGTATAAGCATTGGGGATGCACTTCTATGTTTGCAATGACCTCAGTAAATGTGAAAATATGCGTATAAAATATCAGATAGGTTTTTTTTTTAAGCATGCCTAAACATTTTGTGCGTATTCGGACGTATGGTTTATATGCAAAACAGACGAAAGGCATAAGCTGAAAACGCTCGAGTTACGCTAGATGTACGTTACTCATAGATCGAATACGCTGGTCATACGCTGACATACGCTGGCATAAAGGTGTACCGTACAGCTAGCGTATTGGTGGCGCATGAGTTTCGTACTTCTAACGTATGTCTAATGTATCTGCAACGTATATAGACATATTGGCGAATGCCTGACGATTGAGTAACGTATACATAACGTACAACTAGCGTATGATTGGCGTATGGCAAGTGTATCCCCTGCGTATTGCCAGCGGTTTGATAAAGTGTATATCTACGTCTACTGCAATAATGCTACAATGAGGAAAGGCCGCATTTTATATGGGCACTTTGACGCGTGATATCGGTACGCTTGGACATGCGCAGTTCATACGCTACTCATTCGCTAGCCATATGCAGACTACGCTGGTAATACGCTGGACATACGCTGGATATACGCTGGACATACGCTGGCGATACGCTATTCATAGGTTCAATACGGTAACTATACCTTTGTTCTCAAAACAAGACCGTGTCACTAAAAGCAACGAATTTTACTCGCAAAATGGTGACAGAAATATCAAATCTTGTCAAGCAACCAAATCATGTTGCTAGTCAGTGAACATATTTAAGTAGTCAAACAGCCTAAAATATAAACTGCCTCTTTTATCTTGATTAAAGATTAACCTTTTACACCTTAGCCTCTTTTATTTTGATTAAAGATTAATCTTTAACCTCTTTTATCTTGATTAAAGATAAATCTTTTACACGTTAGCCCCCTTTGAAAATTGAAAAACGTGGAATAAAGATTGAGACCACACAGTCTATAGACGTTTTCAATGCTTCTACGTAACAACCAGTCTGAACTTGAGTAAGGTAGTTCGGAAGCACACACAGGTCTGTAAACCCTTCACAAGAATCCGAACATCGGGACTTTACTTGGAACGTCGTCTCCTGTATAAAACATCGAATTTAGCTACATTCATTTACTCATAATACATCATTCGGTCCACTGAGCACGAACATTACGTAAACACGTGCCATTCCGTGATTGTTCGTGGATTGGTTTGGATTGAACTGCATGGAGAGACTGGGTATACGATCATTCACGAAGGGTATATTCTCGGATTGCTTTCTACTTGTAAATCAGTGTAGATCCATTTCAGAATATGTGGATGTGCAAGATTATCTTGATATAGATTGGTCCGCAGATGTCATGTGGTTGGTTTTCCTGCAGCCCCACTCAACTGTTAAGGAATAAACGTCCGATGTCGCTATGTATTAACATTATAGAGACTCTACGAATTACGTCCGAAGTCGTAAGAGATCGGTATTGGTGAAGGAGTGTCGGTCATTTTCGGCGATCATGACGGACAATCCAAGCAGCATTACCGATTTCTAATGACAGCATACGGAAATACTCGTGATACTTACAAAGTGACGTGCCGATTGTGGTAATGCGCTTAGTGCATCAGAGTCCGTTACGTTCTGAAATCTGTCAGCTGGAATACGCCGCCCTCCAGTCTAAAGTGGAACATTGAGTATGTGTACACATAGAAATATAAGTTTCTTAATGAGAACGTTAGCCTAGTTTTAATTTAGGCATGACTAGTTAAATGGGTTTAAAGAAAGGAATGAATAATTAAATGGGTTTAAACAATGGAATGAATAATTAAATGGGTTTAAACAAAGGAATGAATAGTTAAATAGGTTTAAACAAAGGAATGAATAGTTAAATGGGTTTAAACAAAGGAAGCCAAGCCCCGGTAGCTCAGTCGGTAGCGACGCGGGCTTTCAATCCAGGGGTTGTGAGTTCGAATCCCGGCTCGGCCAACTTTCTTTCCGACGATTGACAAAAGCCAATGCGACATGCGTCATTCGTCTTCCACCAATGGGCTTAGTCTGTGTGGAAAAGCAGCCAGTTGCTTGGGAAGATTGTTGTGTGGAGTAATGGTGTGAGAAAACCAGGAAATGGCCGCCGTGATATAACTGAGAAATTGTTAAAAACGGCGTTAAACCCCAATCAATTAAACAAAGGAATGAATAATTAAATGGGTTTAAACAAAGGAATGAATAATTAAATGGGTTTAAACAAAAGAATGAATAATTAAATGGGTTTAAACAAAGGAATGAATAATTAAATGGGTTTAAACAAAGGAATGAATATTTAAATGGTTAAAAAAGGGAATGAATAATTAAATGGGTTTAAACAATGGAATAAATAATTAAATGGGTTTAAACAAATGAATGAATAACTAAATGGGTTTAAACAATGGAATAAATAATTAAATGGGTTTAAACAAATGAATGAATAACTAAATGGGTTTAAACAAAGGAATGAATAATTAAATGTGTTTAAACAAAGTAATGACTAATTAAATGGGTTTAAAAAGGGGAATGGTGGTGTTAGAAATACTAATCAGTAGCTAACATGTCACAATGAACCGTTAAGTGACCCAATTGAAACGCGGCCGCCCGGTCTTAAATCGCCCATCCTTACCTCTCGACCAGAGTGGATTTCTTTTCATTATTCAAACAAACTGAGATTAGCGTTATTCAAAAGGATATCATTCAAATAAATAACCTAAGTAAGTGTAAGTAAAAGACACACCATTCCAACAAATAATGTCAATCTGTGTAACTCAATACTCACCACGTGTACTTCTTGATTATTATATGAGCGTATCGTTAGGAGGTTAGCATGATGTTGACCTATATACAGTGTATTGTCAAGGTCGTGGTAGCCTGGCAACAACTCGATGAATACGTCTATAAATATATAATAACATTTCTGCTTTAATTTTTCTTCTTTCACATTGGAAAGAGAGAGAGAGAGAGAGAGAGAGAGAGAGAGAGAGAGAGATCACATTTTCCGTAAGTTCGTTTGAATGAGATAAAGATATTGACATGATATGGAAGCTATTTGGAACACTAGAAAGAGTAACAATTAACCTCCAGGTCTAACGGTCTATTTGAATTCCGGTCAAGCTAAAGGATAACGTGTACAAATTGATGGCAAATTGACCCACGCAACACGAGACCCTACACTTTATTATCAAATTGCATTCTTATCTAGTCAACCTTGGTCAAAAACTATTTTACAAGTATTTTTCAACAAGCCTTAAGTATCCGTGGACGGCAAACCACATCCAATTCAGATTAAACTGCACAGAGCGCAGGCTGATCTGGAACATAAATGGTCTCCAAAATCCGAAGTCTGTGTCCATACCAGTTTAAAGCCATACATCACAGAGCGATCTGGGGCATAAATGGTCCTTAAGTTCCGAAGTGGTGGTCACATGTCCATACCAGTTTAAAGCCACATATCACAGAGCGATCTGGAGAATAAATGGTCCTCAAGTTACGAAGTTCTGGTGTCCATACCTGTTTAAAGCCACATATCACAGAGCGATCTGGAGAATAAATGGTCCTCAAGTTCCGAAGTTCTGGTGTCCATACCAGTTTAAAGCCACAGTTCAGAGATATATATGGAGCATAAATGGTCCTCAAGTTCCGAAGTGCTGGTGTTCATACCAGTTTAAAGCCACACATCACAGATCGATCTGGAGCATAAATGGTCCTCAAGTTCCGAAGTGCTGATGTCTATACCAGTTTAAAGCCACACATCACAGATCGATCTGTAGTATAAATGGTCCTCAAGTTACGAAGTGCTGGTGTCCATACCAGATTACGGTCACACATCACAGATCGATCAGTAGCATAAATAGTCCTCAAGTTCCGAAGTTCTAGTGTCCATAACTGTTTAAAGCCACACATCACAGAGCGATCTAGAGAATAAATGGTCTCGAAGTTCTGAAGTTACGGTTACCATACCAGTTTAAAGCCACACATCAAAAATAGATGAGTTCCCGTCACCGTGTTATGTGGCTCGTATTGGCTGATCTTTAGGTCGGTTTTCGTGTTATGCGGTTCATATTGGCTGATCTTTAGGTCGGTTTTCGTGTTATGTGGCTCTTATTGGCTGATCTTTAGGTCGGTTTTCGTGTTATGTGACTCATTATGGCTGATCTTTAGGTCGGTATTCGTGTTATGTGGCTCATATCGGCTGATCTTTAGGTCGGTTTTCGTATTATGTGGATCCTATTGGCTGATCTTTAGGTCGTTTTTCGTGTTATGTGGCTCATATCGGCTGATCTTTAGGTCGGTTTTCGTATTTTGTGGCTCGTATTTGCTGATCTTTAGGTCGGTTTTCGTGTTATGTGGCTCTTATTGGCTGATCTTTAGGTCGGTTTTCGTGTTATGTGACTCATTATGGCTGATCTTTAGGTCGGTATTCGTGTTATGTGGCTCATATCGGCTGATCTTTAGGTCGGTTTTCGTATTATGTGGATCCTATTGGCTGATCTTTAGGTCGTTTTTCGTGTTATGTGGCTCATATCGGCTGATCTTTAGGTCGGTTTTCGTATTATGTGGCTCGTATTTGCTGATCTTTAGGTCGGTTTTCGTGTTATGAGGCTCGTTTGTTTGATCTTTAGGTCAGTTTTCGTGTTATGGGGCTCATATTGGCTGATCTTTAGGTCGGTTTTCGTGATATATGGCTCGTATTGGCTGATATAACGTCGGTTTTCGTGTTATGTGGCTCGTTTGATTGATCTTTAGGTCGGTTTTCGTGCTATGTTGCCCGTATTGGCTGATCTTTAGGTCGATTTTCGTGGTATATGGCTCGTATTGGCTGATCTTTAGGTCGGTTTTCGTGTTATGTGACTCATATTGGCTGATCTTTAGGTCGATTTTTGTGTTATGTGGCTCGTATTGACTGATCTTTAGGTCGGTTTTCGTGCTATGTGGCTCGTATTGGCAAATCTTAAGGTGGGTTTTCGTGTTATGTGGCTCGTTTCTAGGGATTGCAATGTCGTCACAAGGATGGCTATCAATCGTGAGGGTACGAATCCGAGGTCTGCGATTGATTGAAGCCGATGATGGACAAAAGTAATTATGACTTGCGTCATTTACCTTTCAACACTGGGCTTAAATAATCTATGAAGGAATGTAGTCAGTTACCTAGTAAGAATATTGTGTGAAGTACTCGTCCGAAAGGAAACAAACACATGGTTCTAAGGTAAACTGTCGTGATAAACTGTTGAAAACGACGTACAACTCAAATTGAGAGATAACACATTCGCATGATTGATGACACTCCATGTTGTATGGCTTGCTAACACTTACTAGTTCCGGTGTAGGCTGATCCCGACGCGTGACTGACAGCTCTTTGAATGGTTTTTAGCGGGGAGTGGATGTCAAGCCTGAAAATAAACATCATTAGAAAAAGTGGTTTGTACCAAAGAGATAGCCATAGAACACATATATAAAACCCGAAAGCAAGTGAATATTTAGTGTCTGTGAATCTATACGGTTAACCGGGTAACCGGTTACAAAATTATATGAGTAACCGGTTAGTAATATCGGTAACCGTTGCCATCTCTATTTTATATAGAACTGTTTGAGTAACTGGAATAAAATTATTCACAGAGCTTTGAATCCGCCAACGCTCACAGTAAATTGCTCGTTTGTACATTATTATTATTACTATTATTTTACATAAATAGTGTGCCCCATTTAATATCGCCTCTGAAACGCAATCAGGTGAGGTAAATTATGATAGTACACCAATGAATATTTCTGTTGTATCACACGCCACTTTAATAATTGAAACTCAATTGACACTTATGTCACAAGGAGAGAAAAACTACAGCCAGTTCGGGGCTCGAACTGATGACCTCTCTCTTTCAGGGGGCGAGTACTCTTTCGCCTGAGCTAACCGGGCGGCTTACAGGCACTCTCTCCAAGTGTGTATAACTTCGACCCGCGTCATACACCCCTGCTTACCTGGCATTTCGTCCATGAATTTCGGAACACCAGTGCTAGGGATGTCTTAAAAGTGAGAACACACTTAAAGCGCTGTAAAACTAACCAAGCAGTGCTGTCATGGTCCCGTATGGTGCACCAATGTCACAAGGAGATAAAAACATGCAACCAGTCTTGACCTCGAACCCAGGATCTCTCACGTTAAGGGCGAATACTCTACCGACTGAGCTAGCCGGGCGGCTTACACGCACTCTCTCCAATATTGTTTTAGTTCGACCAGCGACAGATATTAATAAACATATGAAACTTGGCATCCATTAATAGTCGTGACACGAATGTCTAATTTTAGATTTTCGAGATGAATATCAAATACAGTGAGTATAAAATATATTTTATCCGGAAACATCTTTGTATAATTTTCTTTGTCGCCCGATTCTATTATTTTTAAAAGTGTAAATACTTTATTGGTGTAACGAATTGACTACATACTTATAAGTATATATGTTAAAGACAGAATGAAAATATTGTTTGAATAAAAGTACCTAGAAAAGTATTTGTACCTACCCACTGTTTTTATCGTAACCATTGGGATCGACATAAATATGGACGTCTTTTGCAACAGTTTGCTGTAGAATTAGGCATAAGCTAATCGCGAACAATTCCATTGTCCCTCGTTTCAAAGTTGTACACAAACTAAGCTATATGTTCTTATCTATAGTTTTATTACAACCCTTTCACAATTGAAGACGCATTTCGACGCATTTGCAGAAGAGGACTTTTGAAAGCACTATGGCAAAAGAAGAAATCTTCATAATGAGCAATTGCTCCATTTGCGAAAATGCTTTCAACTCTACTTTGTAATCGTACTTTCATTTAAAGCGAGTTTCCCAATTTTGTCTTAGTGTTTCCAAAGTCATCTGCTGCATATTTATTGTATGTGGGAAAGGTTTGCCTTTAAGAAAAAATCTGCAGCGGGCGACGTATAATTAAAATATTGAAATCTCTAAAACTGAAACTGTAATTGTTGAAAAGAGTTAATGACGTTGTAATCAAAGGAGAAATTTCTGATAAAGAACAATAATTCTATTTGGCGCAATGTTTTCAAGAACATTCTAATTCTGCAAATCATCAACATATGCGCCTTCATGTGAGAAATGTTTTAATTCTTTGCCACGGAAGTTCAACATCTAGTTTCATCGCCAGTTGTTTAACCCTTTCCCGCATACACACGCTTTTTGACGCCTCTACAGCAGACTTATTTTGAAAACAGTGGGGTAAAAGGAGAAATTGCTCATAATGACATTTCTTCTTTTTCCACAATGTTTTCAACCCTTTAAAACTATTTCGTATTTAGCTTAGTTTCATAGTTTTGACTAGATGTGTTCGGTAATATCTCATAACGAGGTTTTTCCGCATAGGTATTGAATATAGCTACACATACTTGCTCCTTTTACATGTCTTTGTCTTTCCGTCTGTCAATGCTGACGTAAACATATGCTAGTGAACGACTATTTGACACTTAAAACCACTACCAAAATAAGTTCTCTATGGGGAAATGTTTTCAGAGGCGTGTCCACGCATACAATTATCACACATATACACGTACAGTTGAACATAACTTGCATGAAAATGAGCCCTGATGCTTGTTAACGTATGCTGAGTGTGATCTTAAGATGCAACTACATGTACGATCCAAATTTGAAAGCCCTAGAACGTGTATTCATTAACGTTGAGCTAAACGCAATTGTTAATATGACTAAGTGAAAAAATACCAATAAATAATAATAAAAAGAATACCCTAAACCCGTTTGATGTTTTGAAATACCTAAGAAATTAAATGTGTGAGCAAAATTTAAAATCATTCCAGACAGGGTAGGAATGTTGACATAGCTGGGTCAGGGTAACAGACCCCAAAAAAATACACAGACCCCAAAAAAAAATCCTTGCACTAGTAGTAAGTGAGATAAAGTTTTTTAAAAATACCACACAACTTTAACGTTGAGCTAAGCGCACTTGTTAGTAAGAGCACTGAACGTACTGGTGGGACGGTAGTGTTGGATTTCGTAACTTAATGTCAGGCAGCCGTTATATGTGTACGTACACAAGATAATTTATGTTTGTTAAATACGAATGCTTTCACTCAACTTCGTTAATCCAGTTTCATTTTAAACTGCACATAGTTTTTTTTAAATTGATTATGACAACACCATCAAGACCAGATTCCTTTATACCCGCTGTCAACGTTGCAATGCTCATGAGCGGGGTGTGCTTGATAAACATACCAGGGAAGTAGCCAGCACGGTCATTTAAGTGTGTAAAATATGCAGGATGTAACCGAATGGATGGTCCTTAAAGGAAGAAAGAGACATACTTTACTAATTTGTAAATAGGTCACCAAGAAACATCTGTGCAAAATTATTTTCAATTCGGACCTTTACTTTTGGACAAGAATATTTAAAAGTGTTCATTATATACACATTCAAGTCGACCATTATGGTCCAAAATCACTCACCTGATTTAATAGAAGTTAAATAGTTGTTTATTTTTTACTCTATACATACAAGTAAATCAAAAAACGACCCCTTTTGAACCTTTTTTTTGCCGTATTGGAGCCATGTTTATCAACCAACGAAGAATTATACCAACAGATCTTTGAATCAGACATATGGTAAATTAATGTACATTTTCCCCAAAAATGTCAATGGATATTCTTCTTTATAGGTAACTATGGAAACAAAATACTATTTCTAATTGCAGAATATCAAAATAAACAATTACTATTGAAGAGAAATAAGAGCCTGTGAAACACAGTTCTGCCATTAAGTCCAAGGTATTCTGATACAAATTTGATTTTGACAAAGATTCATCAATTATCATTTGGCTAAACCCTTTACCACATACAACAAATCTACAGCAGACGAGTTTGAGTTAAAACTTTTGATAAACCTCTTTAAATAAAAGTTTAAGGATTGAATAGAGTTCAAACATTCTACCAAAAGGCGAAATTGCTCATGATGAAAAGTTGATCCTATTGCAACAATATTTTCAATGCAGTCAGCTGCAGAAGCGTCGTAGCTTCTATTTGTGGTAAAGGCTAAATTTAATTGTTGTTTTGCAGCCATTTTATTATATGAAAGCCAACGACGACCGTCCAGAAAACATGCTAAAACTACATAAATATTTCTTTACTTTGGTCAAACTTCCAAAGAGGAGTTTTGTGGAATAGTTTGTTATGAAACAGTTGGAATAAATTTCCAAACATTCTTTTTTAATCCCATTTTTTCAGAATTAAATTATCCATTTTCGTTCTAAATGAAAGTGTTATGGGTGAATAAAGTTGAAAACATCATAGTAAAAGGCAGAGACATATATGTCTCTGTAAAAGGATAATGAAAAAAAGGTATTTCTACTTTTGTCACAATGCGTTCGAAAGCCGTTTGCTGCAGATGCGTGAAAATGCTTTACTACGTGAAAATATGTATGCAAGCAAGTAAGGTCACCTAATAATAAGTGAACGTTAATTTAACAATCAAAAGACTCAAAGTGCTGCTAGCAAGGGGCTAACTGCAGATCACGGAATACATTAGGACAAGGATTTACCGAACAATTCTTTTGATCACATACACTTCACAAGAAGACCTTGTTATGTCCGTTAATTGACTATTTAAGTTGAATGCACAATATTGTATACACAGAATGGGGGTCTATGGCAAAAACTTGTATTTGACTGGCGGTATTTGACAAGGGTTGTTGCATAGTTTACACACTCATTGATGCATTAATCACAGTACAGTGCATGCTATATCAAAATGAAAGGAACGCTGCATAACAATGAAAACTATAATGAAATTCCAATTAAAATATCAAAGCAAAAAATAAACAATTTGTATCTGGTTACTAAAAACAAAAATTGTGGCATATTTGTTTTACCTTGTATGAACTAATTTATATAATACTTTTAAAATTAACATGATTCATTTTATAATTAAAAGAATATTTACACTGCTATAATAGAACAATAATGAACGGTCCGTGCCTTGAGATTATTTTACAGTAAACTTCGTTAATACAAAATCATCCAAATTGTATGGGTCAGTCTAGCATGGCTTTATACAATCACAGTCAAAAAAGATATTCCACAGATCATACACTTTCATTGACATAATATTACAATCCGCAACTACCAAGACCTCTTCGAACGCGAGATGGTGTTCAGAAACGGAGAGCTGATATAGAAAGACAGATGTGAAGTTATTCAATGCATATATTGTAAAAGCACTATTCTAGATTACAGTCTCAAAACGAGGAGTGTGTTCGGATTTCGCCTTTCAAAAACGACTTTCAAGTCCCTTCAACCAGCTAAGATTATGAATAGGTCAA